>JAJHZJ010000595.1:1991442-2388942 GCA_023548195.1 Bettongia penicillata ogilbyi
TTGACAGATGAGGAAACTAAGGCAAACAGAGTTAAATGACTTACCCAGGGTCACACAGCTAGTAAGTGTCTGAGGCTAGATTTGAATTAAGGTCCTCTTGACTCCAGGGCCAGTACTGTATCCACTGTGTCACCTAGCTGTCCTTGAAATACAGTAGATGCTTTGTTAAATGGTGATTAAATAGGATTGAGTCTCCACTATCCATCTGGACTATGTTAGGTTGCCTCGTTATCAATGAATTAATCAAAATGCTTTTATTAAATGCCTGATAGGGCCAGGAATACAATCACTGACCTCAGGGACCTTCCAGTCTAATGAGGGAGACAAGATACACATACATTGATAAATACACAAATTAAACACATACCAGATAACCTGCTGGGGAAAGGCAATAGCAGATGAAGGGACCAGGAAAGGATTCATGTCAAAGGTGGTCTTTGATTTGAGTCCTGAAGGAAGCAAGGGATGCTAAGCAGAGGTGCTTTTCAGACTGGCTGGGATATTTTAGGACAGCGGTTTCCTGATCCAGGTCCCTTTCCCCTAACACACAAAGCTTTCTTTGGCTCTGTCTTCTTAGTAGTTTTCCTGGTTAAGTTTCTTCTTCCTAGGGAGCCTGATTGGTCTCTACTTCTCTGATGCGACTTCCTGATCTAGAACAAATAAAAACCTAAGCTAGGTGGACTCTAGGGCTTGCAGATTGGTGGGTGTTGGAGACCTTGTGAGTTGCTATTTCCTGGAGATGAAAGATGTAAGGGGATGCTCTATCTCAGCTTGTCACATATCCTGGCTGCCTATGGGCTTCCTTAAATGTTCATTGATTCACAAGGGCCTCTTTTCATCCCAATTTAGAAGGTGGACTCAGAGGGTGTACATCATGGGACCAGCCAGTGCAAACACACGGGGGTGAGAGATGTCGTGTCATATGCCAGGGATCTTCAGAAGGGATGTATGTGGAGCATGTAGTGTGGTAGAGGCAGTGTGGTGTGGTGGGAAGAAAAGGTCTGGGAGAGGTGGGAGGTAAAATGACCTTTCTTCCCTCAGTTTTCTCACCTGAGTTTGGAAAAGTACATCTCAAAGACCCTGCTAATTCTAAAATGACTTTTCTAATGAATTTAATCAAATAGCTGTGAATTGGAATTAGCATCCCTTAAACTTACTTCCTGGACTCAACTGGGCTATGGGAGCTGTTGACCTCAAAACTTGTTTTATAACAATAAAATTTTTGTTTATAACAATAATAGTTGTTGTTCAGCAGTGTCTGACCCCTTGTGACCCTATTTGCATTTTCTTGGCTAAGATACTGGAGTGGTTTGCCATTTCCTTCTCCAGTTTATTTTACAGATGAGGAAACTGAGGCAAATAGGGTAAAGTAACTTGCCCAGGGTCACGCAGCTGTAAGTGTTTGAGGCTGTAATTGAATTCAGGTCTTCCTGACTCCAGGTCTGATTCTCTATTCACTATATATTGCTTAGTCACACCAAAACTGGTTACTACTCCTTAAATAAAATGTCAAATCTTATCTTGTTTCCTTTTCCTTTTCTTACACATTTCTAGGATTTGACCATTCCCCTTTGCCTCAACATGTGCTTATAATTAATTTCCTTTTAAAAACTTTCCTTATTACATTTTACTTCATCTGTCCCACGTTATTGGCTGTAGCTTCCTCCACTTGAAACGCCTGAGTAGTTTTCTCAGATGTTATCCTAGTTCTCAGATGAACCTCTGACCCCAATATCTGTGTAAATAAAGATCCAGAAAGTCCCTGGCAGACAAGGCACATTCTCTGCTAGGAGCAGATCCAGTATGAGGAAGGACTAGGGACAATGAAGATTTGTTCGAAGGTCCCTCTGACTTTGACATTCAGTGCTCTAACATTCCATGTTCAGGCTCTGTCCTCTATCAAAGGACTCTTATCCCTGACATTCTATGTTCTAAGGTCTCTTTAAGCCCTGATATTCCATGTTATAACATTCTGCATTCTCAAAGTCTTATGTTCTAAGATCCTTAGCAACCCACATCGTATATGTTCTTTTTTAAATAATTATTTAACATTCTTTTCTTTTTAAATTTTAAGTTCCATATTCTCTCCCTTCCACCTCTCCTCCACCCACTAAGAGAAAGCAAACAATATGATATCAATTATACATGTGAGATCATGTAAAATATATTAGCCATATCACAACTCTCCCCCCACCCATCCCTGAATAAAGAAAGTGAAAACAAAAGCTTCAATTTACACTCAGAGTTCATCAATTCTCCCTCTGGAGGTGGATAATATTATTTCATGATGAGTCTCTTGGAATTGTCTTAGATCATTGTATTGATCAGAGTAGCCAAGTCTTTCATAGTTGATCATCAATGCAACATTGCTATTGCAGTGCCTTCTGGTTCTTCTCACTTCACTTTGCATCAGTTCATATAGGTCTTGCCATGTTTTTTTTTCTGAAGCTTTAATGTGGAAGCTGATAAATTTTGTGTGATCCTGACTGTAGTGTCATAATACTCGAATTGTTTTTTTCTGACTCTTGCAATATTTTATCCTTGACCTGGGAGTTCTGGAATGTGGTTTTAATGTCCCTGGGAGTTTTCATTTTGGGATCTCTTTCAGGAGGTGATTTACGGATTTTTTTCAATTTCTATTTTACTTTCTTGATCTAACATGTCAAGGAAGTTTTCTTTTATAATTTCTTGAAAAATGATGCTTAGGGCGGTTTTTTGGTCATGATTTTCAGATAGTCCAATAATTCTTAAGTTATTGTTCCTCAATCTCTTTTCTAGGTCAGTTGTTTTTCCAATGAAATATTTTACATTTTCTTCTAGTTTTTATTCTTTTGAATTTGTTTTATTGCTTCTTGAAGTCTCACGTAGTCATTAGCTTCCACTTGCCCAAGTCTGATTTTAAAGGAATTATTTTCTTCATTGAGCTTTTGCATCTCTTTCTATTTGACCAGTTCTGCTTTTTAAATAGTTCTTTTCTTTAGTGAATTTTTGTACTTTCTTTCCCATTTGTTCTATTCTGCTTTTCAAGAAGTCCTTTTCTTCAGTGAATTTTTTATGCTTCTTTTACCATTAGGCTAATTCTGTTTGTTTGGGGTTCCTTATGCAGCAATTGAGATTAAATATCTTGCCCAGAGTCACATGCTAGTAAAAGTCAAATATTTGAGACCAAATTTGAACTCAGATTCTCCTGACTATAGGACCAGTACTCTATCCACTAATTCTGTTTTTTTAAAGGGATTATTTTCTTTGGTATTTTTTTTGTGACTCTTTTAACCAGTTTTTAATTCTCTTTTCATAAATTTCTTTTGCAACTCTCATTTCTTTTCCCAATTTTTCCTCTACTTCTCTTATTTCCTCCTTAACTCTTCCAGGAATTCTTGCTAGTCTTGGGTCCAATTGTCATTTTTTCTTTGAGACTTTGCTTATAGCTATTTTTATGTGTCTTCTAAGTTTATGTCTTGGTCTTCACTGACACTATAGCAGCTTTTTATGGTGAAGCTCTTTTTTGTTGTGATTGTGTGATCATTTTCCCAGTCTATTTCTTCACTTTGAATTTTATGTTAAAGTTGGGTTCTGCTCACCTCAGGATGGGGAGGCCCTGTGCCAAGCTTCAGTCTTTTTTGTGCTGTTTTCAATGTTTCCAAGGTGATGTGATCCAAGAAAAGTCCTCCTGGTCCATGCTCTGGTCTTTACGCAGGAAGGATCCCTAACTCCATTGTAACTACAAGTACCAGTGCTACTTTTGATCCTGGAACCGTGACCAGGTCGCCTGCTCCTTTTCTGAGTTACCAAAAGTGTTCTTCTCTGCCCTGTCTCTGGGCTGAGAGCTCTGCAAGTGGCTGCTGTGGCTGCAGTTAACTCCAAGGCCCACCACTGGTCCTGCTACTGTGCTACAGGGCTGGTCCCCACCCAGGTGTCACAGACCTCTCCTGCTGACCTCCTAAGTTGTCTTAGGCTGTAAAAAATGTCTCACTCTGCCACTCCAAAGTTGGATTTGAGGAGTTATTGTAAAGTTGTTTGGAGGGGAATGCTGGAAAAGTTCAACTGTGTCCTGGCCTGTAGTCTCCCATCTTGGCTCCTATAACAGCAAGGACCTCAGCATACACAGGAGGGCCTGCCGTATAGGTTCTTTGATCTGCTTTTCTAAAAGGAAAGCAACTTTTGTGGGGGGGTCTGCAATCTACTTTAATCAAGCACATATATCATTCACTTAGTTCAAGGGAAAATTCAGCACCCTGAACTTCACAGAAAATATAAACAGAGAAATAAAGACCCACAGACCAACTGTCTGACCATAAACAATGCATACATCACAAATCAACAGACAGGTCCAACTGTCTGACCATTACATATATACATAGCTACCACAGAGAGAAGCACCAATATCTGGGTTTTCAAAGCTGGGGCTGGAGGATGGTGGTGGGGGCTCCTTTGAGACTAAACAGAGTCCCCTCCAGCAAAACACTTCCAGTGAGTAAGCCTCAAAACAAAACCTCACTTCAGAGTATTTATACACTTTTCAGAGCCAGAGGGCATCACAACACTTGAGAATCAGTGCCTCATTAAAAATTAACAAAAGGTGTGGGCCTTCCTACAAAACAAATCTCCCCTAATCAAGATTCCCTTAATGGGCAGGCCCATTAATGGATGGGGAAGATCTTTAACTGTCATGAACATAATTAACATTACATCTCCACTTTCCCTTCCTGAGAGATCTATGTGTTCTAAGATCCTTACAAACTTTAATAATTGGTCCCTTCCCTATTCTGAAATTCTCTATGGTCCCTCCCAACTCTGAAATCCTGTGTTTTCAGGTACCTCCCACTCTGCCATTCTGTGTTTTAATGTGTTTCTCAGTTCTGACATTGTATGTTTTCTGTGGCCCCTTCTCTACTCTAACTTTCTCTATTTTAAGGTCCGTTCTAGTTTTGACATTTCATGTTCTAATATCTGTTCTAGAGCTAACATTTTATATTCTATAGGTAACCTACACCATGTCAGGAAGAAGCAGATACAAGTTATCTTCCCTGACCTGGGACAAGATTTGCTGTTTTCTTGGACAAATGACTTCAACTGTTTGTACCTCAGTTTCCTCATGTATACTCCCACATATTCTAGTCTCCTTGCAGTTCCTTGAAGGAGACTCTCCATTTCCTGATTGCAAGTCTTTTTATTGGCTGTCCCCCATGCTTGAATGCTCACCCTCCTCATCCTCAATTCCTTCAAGACTCAGCTCAACTCTTACCTTTCTCAAGAGGCCTTTCTTTGTCCCCAACCCTCACCACCAGTGCTATCACTCTGAAGTTACCTGCAGTTTACTCCATTGACATCTTATATGTAAGCAACTGCTTCCATGTTGTCTTATCCATTAGAATGTAAGTTCCCTGAGGGGAGGGATGATTTTTGCCTTTTTTTTTGTATCCCAGGGCTGATTACAATGCCTAGCACATAGTAAGTACTTAATAAATACTTGCTAATTAACTCTCATCATACATCTTGGCTATGGCTGACCTCCCACTTGGTTCTTATTTTTGTGAAGTTGGCAAAATACCTTCTGTTCTGTAGACAACTTTGTGCATGCTACCACAGTTCCAAGTGGCCATGGATGTTTATTAGCAGAGGATCCAAGTTCCCTGGTTTTTCTCCTTTGCCTCTGCCTTTCACCCTAGGCTGTCTACGAACTGACATTATTCCACTCTCCATCAATAATTGACTGCTGAGCAGTCACCAGAGCCTAGCACTCTCTGGTTACCAAAGACTGGAAGACATCCTGCTCAGCTTTGGGGAAAGGAGAGGAAATGGATTCTGGCCCGAGAATCCATTCCAATAAGTGTCTCTTTTTAGCAATAGAGGAGAAGACGCCTCATTTATCACAAATCTGTGAAAGCCTCTCCTCTTGCTGAGCTGTGCACAGGAGGATTAGGACTGGAAATGGGTTAGGGCAGGGCAGGGAGAGAATGCTCCAATTCCTCCTGGTAAGGAGCCAGTCACCCAGGGTGGGCAACTCACACTCTAACTGGAAGAAGACATAGGTCTTATTCATTTGACATTTAACATTCTCCTCTAAAGGAGAATGGTTGGATTGGAAAACCAAACCAAAACAAGATAAATAGCCCAAACCCTGACATCACTAATCAATCACTAAGCATAATAACACACCTATTATATGCCAAGCTCTGAAAATACAAAGACAGACCTGAAACAGCCCTTGATTTCAAACAGCTTGCATGTTGTGGCAGGACATAACTCATATTATATACATACATATGTTCATACATGTAGCACCCTTATTTTGTTTCCCACTGCCCTCTTGTACTTTCAGTTTGGTGGATCTGTACTCCTAAAAGTATAATTAATGAGTCCCCAGTGGTATATTTACCTTGTCTTTGTCATTCAAAAGTCACAATCAGATCAAAAATAGACATTTGTTGAATGGTATATTGTGAAAAGTGGTAACAAAAAATGTCTCTTCCATATACATGTCTCCTCCAAATACATGGAGCGTCGCTGGAAAGTGTGCCCACATGCATAGATTTCATGTGTGTAGAGACAAACACATAAGGAACATGTGTATATGGTCATATTATTATCTGGTCTTCAGAATATCTTCTTATGAAATTTTTGTGCTATTCTTGGGCATCTCTGCTGGGAGAATTACTTTTTTGGGGTCCTCGTTACTGTTCCTGGTCTGAACTGGCTCTTATTCTTGGTCATGGATGACCAGGAGTCTTGGCTCTGGGACTGTCACCTTCCAATCAGGATCCCACTCCAGGAACCAGACTCCTCTTACTGACTCAACTTGATTTGACTCTGCGGATGGACTCTCTGGGCCTGATGTCTGCTGGGCATTGCATTGCCTGTGACCTTGAGTTTCTACTATGAGACAATTGAATGGAGTGGACGAGAGACAAATTTCCTTCTCTCCTTTCCTTCTCTCCAAGATGTACAATGGTGAAAATGGAGTATGAATTATTACATGGTGTTTCTTTAAATGGCATTCCATCTCCATAGCTGGCGCTCTTTCCAACTGATCTCACAACTCAATTTTTCTGCTGTTAAACTCTCTCGGAGGCTAGCCCTAAGCAGTATCTCCTCCATTCCTTCTTGAGCTCCAGCCCTGCATCACCAACTGCCTTTTGGACATTATCAAATTGGATGTCTTCTCAAAGAAGGAATTCTCCTATGTTTATCTACTAGACTCTAGAGGTTTCAACCTCTTCTGTTCCTGAGGAGGGAGGATGATTTGCAAAGGAAGACATGATGGAGCAAATATGAGGAGAGAAAGGAGGATGTGACTAAGGCCTTAGAGACTTGAGGGGGGTGGGGGAAGGTAGTGGGCAAAAGGTAGTTTGTGTCACCACTGAGTCTGAATTGGCAGGGAAGGAGATGCTGAGCTGCCAGCACAAAGACTGGAGCTGAGCTATGTGAAATTCCATGAAACACGTGTGATCTGCTGGAGCAGTTCATACTGCTGAGGACAGCACTGAGAAATTGGTGCATTTCCATTTCTTTGCAGAGAGAGACACATAGAGAAAGACAGACAGAGACAGAGACAAAGATAGAGACAGAGAAAAGAGAGGAGAGAGAGTCAGAGAAGAGAGGAAAACAGAGAGAGAGAGAGAGAGAGAGAGAGAGAGAGAGAGAGAGAGAGAGAGAGAGAGAGAGAGAGAGAGAAGCTTTTTCTGAATCTAGATGGTCTCCAAAGTTCCTTTCAATACAACCCTCTTCCCAACTCCCCACTATGATGCTATTTTAAAAGGACCTGTTTAATAAGGATTAAACTTTCAGTAATGAGGACCTCAAACATCTGCTTCTGGCTCAGAAGGCTGATAACCAGGTTTTCATTAAAGTTTCTCCTATTCCATTCCCGCCTTCTCTCTGTACCCCAAATCCCAAACCCCACCTGTCCCAATTAAGTGATTTGGTTTTATAACCTGGCATCAGGAAATGACATGGAACACAGATCCCTGAACTCACACCTGCTACATATGTTTTATAGGTGAAGGAATGCCTGGCTCCAGGAAGGAGCTGGGTAGGGAATGGGCTTCACAGTTGCAGAATGGATAGAACATTAATTTCATAATTATATTTGCCCTGAAGTGGGGGAGGCTGCACAGCTGGCATACCGTGTCTCTCACTGGGGAGAAAGTAGGGAGCTGGGGTTCACCCATAAAGATTTCATTTGGATTTGAGGGGGAGAATTCCCACCAAGTTTTGCTTAAAAAAAAAAAGACAGGCTTGGTTTTAGTTCAAAACATCTATGCCACTGAGTGGCATTTTCTTATTCAATCTAGTTTGAAAATAATTTATTAGTGGAACTCAGGATTTTTTAAAAAATGAATGTTAAAATTGTTTTATATGTAATCAGGGAAAAGTAAAGTATTAATAAAAATCATTTACTAAATTAGCACTATGCCAGGGACTGTACTAGGTGCAGGGAATACAAAGACAAAAAGGAAACTGTCCCTGATCTCAAGGAGTTTCAAATACTAATCAGGAAGACCTGAATACAAATCCTGTCTCAGATATTCACTAACTATAGAGTTGAACCTCTCTCAGACTGTTTCCACATCCATAAAATGGGGGGAATAGGTTCAATGGCTTTTAGGGTTCCTTTTTCCTCTAAATCCAAGATTTACATCCAAATCCAGATATCAATAAATATAAATGAATACCAAGTCATTTTTAGAGAGATCACGTGTAATCCCAGTCCCAAAGACTGTGTGGGACTCTCTCCTCACTGATAGAGACAAATGTCCTGTGTTACGTGAGGGACCAGGTGGGATTGATGAGAGTGAGAGAGCTTCACACTTTCATTTTTGAGTCTTCTTCAAACTTTGAATTGCTTTGGGCACTTCTGGCTTCAAGAGAGAAGATGGTGCCCTCAGGCAGGGCAAGGTATTTATCTCTACCAATGAGGAGAGAGTACCATACCAAAGAGCTTTGGGGCTAAGGTTAAATAAACAGTAACAACCATTCCTTTGTGGCCTCATATGTTTGAGAAGTGGTATGATGGAAAAGAAGGGCAAAGGAACTTGGAATCAGCAAGATGCATTCAAATGCTGCCTCTGATACCAGTTGTGTGACTAAGGCAAACGATTTCCTCACTCTGTGCCTTAGTTTCCTCCTCCTCTAGGATGACTAGATTGAGGTTGGTGACCTTGCACAGACCTCCCTCACTCAAAAAAAAGTCAAGTGCAAGTCATGTCATCATTTCTCTGATGTCGTGGTCTTCTTCAGAAATGAAGGACGAACACACACACACACACACACACACACAAAAGATGATTGCTTAGGTCCCCTCTAGCTCTAAATCTATGACCTTAAGCAAATAGAAAGTAATTTGAAGAGGGAAACTTCACTAGCAACTGGAGACCAAGGACTCCTTATATTTAGACTTAGACAAATATAAATAATAGTTATGAAATAGTTCACATTTCCAAAGTATTTTAAGATTTGCAAAGGGCTTTCCTCCCAGCAAATCTGTGAGCTGGGCAGTAGTACAAATACCAAAGGTAGATTTTTGGTGCCTGACATGCTCTAGCTCTTCACATCCAACTCTTGAAACACCCAGCTCCCTCCAAGGTTCAGTTCAAGTCAACTCCTACAGGAAACCTTACTCGAGTCCTATTCCATCTTCCCCTTAATGTTGTTCACCCACAAATAACTTTGTAGCTACATCATCTGCATTCTGTATTTATTTATCTCCATTTATGCTATACAAAATGTAAGCCCATTGAGGACAGGAATCATTTCACTTTGCATCCTTAGGGCTCAGCACGGTAAAGTAAATGATGCATAAATCATTGAACAGAATGTAAATGTAAGACAGTGTTTAGAATGGTGCTCCCTGAGGTCAGGAATCATTTAATTTTGGGGGGAGAGAGTCATTATGTCTTCAGCACCAAGCATAGTGTTTGACACATTGTGAGTACTTAATAGATCCTTGTTGACTAGGACTCTTTGATCCCTAAGTGTCTTTAGCTCTGTGATGGCAAGCCCCAGGCAGAAATGTTTCATCTTAGATCGAGCTCTGTCAGTCTAAGGATAGACAACCAGGTGAACCCAGTCAGTCCCAGGAATCTGTCTTCTCCTCCCCACCCCACCCCTAGACCTAGGTGCAGGGGTACAGACAGGTTGGAGAAGATCTAAGCTTCAAGACTAAGGCAACCACTTGCTACTAGCAAGGGTCTATCTTTCTTTTTTCCTATGACACCTTTCATTTTCCCTGTAACTTTCCCCTTCCTGGTCACCACTCTCTGATACCTTCTATCTCCCCCATTGCAATGTAAACTTCTTGAACACAGGAACTGTCCTAGCTTTTGGCTTAACCCAATTCTTGGTATATTGTAAACAACTAGTAAAGGCTTTTTCATTTATTCCTCACCTTATCCCTCAGATATAATAAGTGTTCCCACAAATGAACAAATGTGAACTGCCCTCCCCAGACAATAGTTACATAAACAGTGATATATGTTGCCTAGAAATCCTTTTAATCATTCCTACAGTTTAGATGATTGCCAAGGTGAAAGCTTCTTGGGCATACTTTGGGTCTTTTTTGTATCTCACTAATTAAGTGGAATTCTTCCTGTACAAGAGCTGAAGAGAGCCTCGGAAGCATAGGGGGAGGGGAGGAGGTCCAGCAGCAGGGGCAAGGGAAGGATCTGAGGAGCTGTCCAGCTTCTCTGCAGCTACGTGCTGACCTCACACCCCCACCTCCCCCACCTCGGCTGTTTTGTCTTCCAGTCCTCCACAGGAGGGCACGCAATTGGTCACTCAAAGCTTGCGCACAGCTGCAGGAGGTCAAATTCTGCCCTTCTGGTCTGGGTTGCTTTCATTTAACCTCCTTGGGGACTGTGCTTTCAGTATGGCCTAAGGCTAAAGGGGCAGCTCTCTTGGGAAGGGACAGCATGATGCAAAATGAGCTCAAAAGTCGAGAGGACAACTTCAGGCAGGAAATCAAGCACTCGAATTTTTAACCTCTTAGGCGATGCTCTGCAGCACAGTGGGCAAATGTTCCTCCTCAGTGGAAACTGTCATTTTCCCAAAATGTAATAGATTCATTCATGGTACAGCAGCATGGAAAGATGACCAGGGTTCTAGTCTTGCCTGCAACATATCCCGACTGAGTAATCCTGGGAAAGTCGCTTTAACTTTCAGGGACTCAGGAAACTTTCTAATGTGAAAGTTAGAGACGCTGCAAATCGACATGAAGGAGAGAGTTTGCAACCCAGGAATTTCCTATTTGGATGAAATTAGGAGATGCATCCTATTCCCCAGCAAAAATAAATTTTTGAAAAAATTGAAATTCCTCCACAATGCATGTTGTTTGATCTAATGGAAAAGAAAGACACTGCACAGAGAACAAGAAGACCTGCACTTGAGTCCCCACTCTGACTGTGTGTCTTTATGCAAAGTCACATTTTTTTAATGTAAAAAATCTCAGTTTCTTTGTCTATAACACAGAGACAAGAATACACACCCTATAATTACATATGTATAACCTATATCTGATTGCTTACCATAAATAAAATAAAAATGTTAGAAATTGGAAAAAAATAATTGAGATTGAATGCCTTAACTACTTTGTAGTGAAACTTGGGGGCTAATAAATTAGTGGACAAGAAAATGCTTTGCAAATTCTAAAAGTGCTATACAAGCATAATCAATCAATATGTATTTATAAATACCTACTGTGTTCCAGGCACTGTGGCAGGTACTGGCGAAACTAAGACAAAAACAAAACAGTCCCTACCCTCTAGGAACTTGACATCCTACTGGGGAGATTTGACATTTAATCAAACAAATAATTAAGTGCTAAGGCTCTTTAAGGCTATAAAATATGAATTATAGATTATTATAGGTGATTTTTTCTTATTTTTTTTTATCTGTTGGAGTTAAGATTGAAACTGTCCTGGGATAAGTTACTACTGTGCAGGTGATCAAAATTCCTAATTTTTATAGTTGAATAAAAGTATCAGGGTGTAAACTCATCTTTTGATTGTGGTTATAATTATAATTTTGTAGAATCTAGGTGATACAGTGGATAGAGTTCCAGACCTGGAATCAGGAAGCTACAGAGTCAGGGTCTTTGCCACTCAGTCCTTGTCTTCTTATTCTGTGACCAAAGAATGTAGGTTTCAACTTCATTATTTGACCTTTCAGTGAATAATGTGAAAACATTTCTTTAATTATTGACTTATTTGATCTCCTTGCTGTCCAAAGGACTCTGAAAAGTCTTCTTCAGCATCACAGTTTGAAAACGTTAATTCTCTGGCACTCAGCTTTCCACTCGCACAGACATACATTTCTATTGGAAAAAACATAGCTATAGACCTTTGTTGACAAGGTGGTGTCTCTGCCTTTTAGTCTGCTGTCCAGATTTGCCATAGCTTTCCTTCCAAGGAGCAAACATCTTTTAGTTTTATGAATGTAATCACCACCCACAGTGATCTTTGAGCCCAAGGATATAAAATTGGACACTGCTTCCATTTCTTCTCCCTTTATCTACTGGGAAGTGATGGGACCAGTTGCTGAGATCTTAGTTTTTGGGTTTTTTTTTTTAATGTTAATCTTCAAATCAGCTTTTACACTTTCCTTTTTCTCCCTCATCAAGAAGCTTCTGAATTCCCCTTCACTTCCTGCTATCAGAGTGGTATCATCTGCATGTCTGAGATTGCTGATATTATTTCCAGCAACCTTAATTCCAGCTTTTGATTCATCCAGTCTGGTATTTCACATGATGTACTCTGCATAAGAGACAATATACCACCTTTTCCAATGTTAAACCAATCAATTATTCCATGTTTGGTTCTAACTGTAGCTTCTGGCTTGAATATAGATTCCTCAGGAAACAAGTAAGATGAACTGGCACTCCTATCACTTTGAGGACTGGCCATATTTTATCGTGATCCACACAGTCCAAAGCTTTGGTGTAGTCAATGAAGCAGAAGTAGATGTTTTTCTGGAACTCTCTTGCTTTCTCTATCATCCAGTGAATGTTGGCAACTTGGTCTCTAGTTCCTCTGCCTCTTCAAAAACTAGACTGTCCTAGTAATCCTCAGTTCACATATTATTGAAGTCTCATCTGCAGAAGTACAGAAGTACAAACTTTCATTTGAACATTTCTTGGCATTGCCCTTCTTTAGAATTGTACACAAACTGATCTTTTCCAATCCAGTGGCCACTGTTGAATTTTCCAGATTTGCTGGCATGTTGAGTGCAGAACTTTAACAGCATCATCTTTTAGGATTTTAAAGAGTTCAGCAGGAATTCCATCACTCTCACTAGCCTAGTAAGCAAGGCCCATTTGACTTCATTCTCTGGGATGTCTGGCTCTAGGTCAGTAACCAAACCATCATGGTTATTTATCAGTGATGTTAAGCACTTTGTTGTATAGTTCTTTTGTGTTTTCTTGCCACCTTTTTAAGGCACTATAGGAATGCTAGTAGTATTATTATTTTTGGTAAGCTCTAATTGTCAGAAAACTTTTCCTTATGTTGAATCTAAATCTGCTTTTCTATAATTTTTACCCACTTTTCCTAACTTCCGCTGGGACCAAATAGGACAAATATAATCCTTCCTACTCAAGGAACATCTCTTCAAGTTCATTGTTGTTCTGTCGTTTCAGTTGTGTTTGAGTCTTTGTGACCTTATTTGGGGTTTTCTTGGCAGAGATACTGGATTGGTTTGCCATTTCCTTCTCCAGCTGATTTTACAGATGAGGAAACTGAGGCAAACAGGGTTAAGTAACTTGCCCAGTCACTCAGAAGACGTTGCCCAGGGTCACACTGCTAGAAAGTATCTGAGGCTGGATTTGAACTCAGGAAGATGAGTCTTCAGACCACTCTATACACTATGGTGCCAGCTAGCTACCCTTTCTTTCACATGCTTGACAGCAACTGTATTGCTTCCTCTGAGTCTTCACTTCTCCAGATAAATATTCCAGGCTTCTTCACATGATCCTAAATTAGTACACTCTCAAGGCCCTCCTTCACTCTTATAATTGCTACTTTCTGGATATTCTCTAACTCATGATCCTTACACTGTGACTCTAGAACTGAACACACTAGGAATAGGATAAAGATAGAGACACAGATACAGCCTTCAGTTTATTGGAATTATAGACTGAGAGCTGGCAGGAATCTTAGAAGTTACCTGGTCCAATTCTTCCTCCTTCCATTTGACAGATAAGGAAATTGAAGGCCAGATATGGGAAGTAACTTGCCTGAAGTCACACAGATAAATAAACTTGGGTGGGAATTAGTGTTCTCTGACTCCAAATCCAGGGCTTTCTACTGTACCACATGAGCAAAATGGAAATGGAGAATCCCACTCCACCTAGGGGACAGTGAGTTTTCTGAACCATGTGTTGTCATCTGGCTCAAGAACTGGGGATCGAGATGTGAACCCAGAAATGAAGACAAGTGCTTAACTCCCCAAGGTTGTCAAGCCAACCAAAGCCTTCCTCTGGATGAAGGGAAGGGGAGATGGGGGCAGGGAAAGGATCTGGGGAATTTGTGCTTATTTGACTGTGCTCTGTGTGTAATAATATGATCTCCTTGGACCAGCCGCACGGTTTCGGCCGCATTTCAAGTCCCTTATTTATTATTAATTCTCAAACCGTCACTGGGTTCTATTTCTGAGAAATGACTTTTTGGTTATACATTGACAGGAAGGTATTTTAATGGTAGAAAAATATTGCCCATTGTCATTTATGTTAGTTTCTTAGAACTTGAAGTGAATGTTGGACTCTGTCTTTGGAAAGTATGTATACTTTCTGTCTCATGCTGGGGTATTGATACTTTTGATGAAGAGGGGTGGAGAGAGAGAGAGAGAGAGAGAGAGAGAGAGAGAGAGAGAGAGAGAGAGAGAGAGAGAGAGAGAGAGAGAGAGAGAATAACAGGATAGACAGAGAGACAGGAGAGAAGTAGATATAGAGAAGGAGAAAGAGAAAGGGAGAGAAAGAAAATGATCTTTGGAAAATTAATATTAAGGAAGAAAACTTGAAAAGCCTGTGTGAACATAGCTCATTTCATTTCAAGTAAATTGAAGACATGTGAGAACTGTTGAATTGAGTTCAACCATTGTCCAGCCAGACTGGCTCTGATTTGGACACTGAGGGACATGTGTGAGAGGTCACTATTGTTATTTCTGATGTCAACCCTATAATAATTCCTAAGCAGCTTAATTTCCCCAAATAACTCATGGTCCTATCCATTTTTAAAATTAGAGGGTTGGACTACATGGCCTCTGAAATTCCTTATAGTTCTACAACTGAGATCCTGTGACCTCTCTAAGCCTTCATGACTTCATATTCTAGGGTTTGACTTAATGGACTCCGAGATCCTTCCCAGTTCTAAGTCTGTAATTCCATGATGAGTTTACCAAACTGAGAAGGAGTGTGGGGTAGTAGAAAGTACAATAGGCTTGGGGTGAAAAGGATTTCAAATCTCACCTTCAATATTTACTCCTTGTGTGATCAAAGCCCTTTGACCTCCATGGGTCTCTTTCCTCATCAGTAAAATCAAGAGGTTAGACCTGATGAATCCTTCCAGCTCCTGTGACTGAAGGAAATATGGGATTGGAAAAATAAGTAGGTTGGTCATAAAGAAAGATAAATGTCATCCTGGACTGAACCGATCATACCACTGGGCTATATGGATGGAAGGGGAATATTATTGTGCTGTATGAAATGGACAATTGCAGAGGAAATTGGGCAGAATGAAATGAGCAGAACTAGGAGACCAATTTATAAAGAGATAACAACATTGTAGAGAAAAAGCACTTTGAAAGATTTTGGAGTTCTGGTCAGCATAATCCAAAAAGAATGAAGATGAAACATGTTATCTATTTCCTGACAGAGCAGTAATGAGCTTAAAAGGCAGAAAGAGTCACATGTTTTTGGACATGGCTAATGTAGAATTTGTTTTGCTGGATGTAGATATATATTGAAGAATTTGTTTTTAGCGTTTTGTTACATGGGGGAGGGAATGGTGGGAGGAACATGTTCTTAATTTAAAGATGAAAAAAATTAATTAAAAATGCATTATTTGGAAAGTAAACAATTAAGTACTTATATAATTAAAATATTTATTATGTGAAAAATAAATAAATAAATGCTTATTGCTTGGAAAATAAATACTTAATTAAAATACTTATTATTTGAAAAAATAACTGAGTCTTATTAACATCTTAAAACACTACTTGAAAAATAATCAAATAACTTAAATAACTAAAATATGTGTTACTTGAAAAATAAATATTCAAATACTTATTATTTGAAAAATAAAAATGGCTAGGTCTCATTAACATCTTTAAATAATCTTAAAATATTTATTACTTGAAAAATACAAAATTATATACTTAAATAATTAAAAAAACTTGTTACTTGAAAATAGATATTTAAATAATTAGAAATACTTATTATTTGAAAAGTAAAAATAACTGAGTCTTATTAACATCTTTAAATAATCTTAAAATACTACTTGAAAAAATATCTAAATAATCGAAATACTTATAAGTAAATAAATAATTATGTGAAAAATTAAAAATAGAAATAATTGGGTCTTATTAACATCCTAAAATATCTATTACTTGAAAAATATAAATAACTAAAATTTTTTCTTTGGAGCAGAGTTAAGCCTTGAACTCAGGTCTTTTGATTTACATTCAGCCTCTTTCTAGACTGACTCAGGCTGCCTAGCCCTGAATACTACTGGGTCTCTAGTTAACGATTCAGAGGCAGGCCTTCCAGGACCCTGCAGGCTGCTTGTGTCCTGGCTGGGATCCATCATCGCCTTACTGGCCAAGCATGCAAGCACCAGCTAAAAGAGATTTCCCATTGAGAGAATGACAGATGAAGCATCGTTGACTGCAATTTCCTCCCTTTGTCCTAAACTGACTTCTTCAGAGCTCTGAGGCTGTGGCTTTCCCTCGTTCCCATGACTAATTCTGCTTAGTACCTTTCTGCCATAAAGTGCAATCAGAGAGAACTGGGACCTTTAGAGATCAAGGCCGTCTCATTGATGTTGGCAGGGAAGGCCTAGAGTGGCTGCCAGTGACCCTGTTCTCCTTTCACAGACAGCTGTCCTTGGGATGAGGTGGCTGAGCTGCCCTGCCTCCCCCTCCTTCCCCCTCTTTCTGCTGCGTGTGAGTGAAGATGAGAAGGTCAGCCCTGTGGCCCCTGTCTCACATACTGCATGCATATGTGTCAGGGGTGTTGTGGCCACCTCCTTTCTTCAGTCTGTGCCGTCACTCCTGCTCCAACTGACTCTTAGTCTTTGTTTCAGAGTCGATGCTCCATCTCTGCTGCCCAACAGGTTGGCTGGCTGCTTGTCTAATGTGTCTAGAAACATCGGATCATGAAAGTTATAGTTAGAGGGGACCCTAGAGATCATCTGATCCCATCCCATCATTTTATGGTTGGGGAAACTGAGGACCAGAGAGGGTAAGTGATTGACTCAAAGTTGCCATGCTTTCTCTCCTTCTAGTGGGATTTCAGTATGGTAGAGTGGAAGAAGGATTGTGTTTGGAGTCAGAAGGTATGAATATGGAAAAAGTTAGCTTAGTGATAACCTAAATTCTGGAGTAGCTAGGTGGCACAGTAGATAGAGTGCCAGGCCTGGAGTGAGGAAGACTTGAGTTCAAATCTGACCTCAGACACATTATCTAGGTGAACCAGAGCAAATCACTTAACTCTGTTTGCCTCAGTTTCCTCATCTGTCAAATGAGCTGGAGAAGAAAATGGCAAATCACTCTAGCATCTTTGCCAAGAAAACCCCCAGTGGGGGTAATGAAGAATCACACACAACTGAACACCAAAGAAGACCTTAATTCTGAAGTAAAACATGGTGGGGAAGAAAATAGTGATTTTAATAGAAGCCTAATTGTACTAAGCTCTATTCCCCTCTCCCCACCCCGGTTTTAAAATTGCCAGGAAACTAGAGATGGAATGCAATAGAGGGGAGTATTCTGAGGGCATGGCTTAGATTAGATAGTGCCTTAGGTACTTTCCAATTCAAATTCTGCGTATGAGAGAGTGTTTTCATAATAGAAATGGAACTAGGGTAGGTTGCCAATAAAGACTCAGATGAATGAGTCCATAATAAGTCCATTAAGAATGTCCATAAGGGACATTTTTTAAATTCATTATGAATTTGAAAAATGCTAATATGTATGGAAATATGCTTTGCATGGCAACACATGTATAACCTATATCAAGTTGTTTGCCTGCTCAGTAAGGGGTTTGGGGAGGAATGGAGAGAATTTGGAACTCAAAATTCTAAAATGAATGTTAAAAATTGTTTTTACATGTATCTGGGGAAAAATAAAACACTAATGTTTTCATATAAAAAGAACAGAAAAAAAGAATTGGCAATGAAACTACGAATCTTTATTACATATAGCTTGTGTTAAATATATGTGTAATAAATATAACATGATCATATCAATACTGCCATGTTTATTTGTGTAAGAGATCCTCCTTATTATGAATTAAAAAAATAAGAAATTCCTGTCTTTTGCTCATTGATTTGGAGATAACTAAAAGAAACTTGTGACACATGAATGTAATGGATTAATGCTATAAAATAGATGAACATATGCTATAAAACAGACGATGGAAAATTTTTTAAATGTGAAGATGTTTATGTGATATTATAAAGTAGAAGTTGAAAAACTAGAAAAAAATTGACCCTAGGCAAGTCATTTAGTCTCTCTGCCTCGGTTTCCTCATTTTACAGATGAGGAAGCTGAACTCTATTGTTCCAGGTCCCTTTCTGCTCTAAATCTATGATCCTATAAGCCCAATTTCTCAATTTTCTTGTCTGTAAATGGATTAGCTGGCTTCTGAGGGCCATGGGTGGACTAGATTTATCAGTTACCGTGATCAGTTACCATGTCAGTTACCACCATGGCTCCAGCAGAATTCTACCATGAAGTCCACCATGGGAGATCTTGCTTCTCCATCATACAACATTTCTAGTAGGTTCCTTACTACCTTTGCAGAAAGCACAGCAAATATCTCTTTGGAACCTGAGGTCTGAAGACCTGGGGAACCCCAGGCCCAGTATGCTACAGCCAGGCTAGTTTTTCAGTTTCTTTTACAGAAAAAAAGAAAACTAATCTCAGTCTTTGAAGACTTTGCCTCAAAGCCTTCCCTTTTATGTGACAAGGCTCTTTGAGGTTCACAATGTCACTCACTCTTTGTTGACCCTTGTTCTTATATCTGTTGCTTTTATTTGTTCAACCCACTTTTTTTTTTTTTTGGAAGAGAGAAGCTGTTGTCTGAACCACAGAACAAATAGCAGATAACAGTACATCTGTTGTTTGCCTCTGCAAACTGGAAAGATTTCTCTCTCCGCTCTTATCCACCCCTCCCACCTCCACCTACATCAGCTTACTCTTTAGGGATGTAAGAGTCCTTCCCATTGTATCAGGTATGGTCACATTCACCCTTCTCTGTTGACTGTGGACATGATCCCTGGGTAAGAATGGTATAGGAAAAGGAGCCCCTTGACTAGGAAGCTAGGGAACATAGGCTGAAGCTCTAGTTCTGGGATTAACTAGGAGCACCTGTTGTATGACTTTGAATAAGTCACTTTACTTGTTTACTTACTTTTAGACGAGTTTATTTGTTTACTTACTGGGACTGAGTTTCCTCCTTAGTCAAATGAGTGAGTTTGATATCTCCAAGGTTCTTTTCAACTCCCCAGTCATTATAAGGATCATAGGATCTCTGACTCATTTCCCCTCTTTGAGTAAAAGGAGAATAGAGAGGAGGAATGAGTATAGAATTGGGAGTCAGAGGCCTGGGTTCAGATCCTCACTGTACTCACTGCCAGTGTGGCCTTAGTCAAGTGCCTACTATGTATCAGTCATTATGCAAAGCATTGGACATACAAAGAAAGGCAAAAGACAGTCCTGGACCTCAAGGAGCTCACAATCTAATGGGAAAAACAGCTGTATACAAACAAGATACAGACAAAATAAATGGAAGATAATCAATGGAGGTAAGGCGCTAGAATTAAGGGGGACCTTCAGCATGTCATTTAACTTCTCTAGACTTCAGTTTTCTCCTCTGTAAAATGAGGGGGATCAGATGAGAAGACTTCTAATTTCAGTCTTGATAATCTTAAGAATGAATGGACTGATTGATCAATTTATCCAACAAATATTTATTGAGTTCAATACATTTGGACTTAGAGTTCCCAGTTTGAAATCACTGACTTAAGTTCAGATTCCAGCTCCACCAATTACTATCTGTGTGACCTAAAGAAAGACATTTAGCCTCCCTAGGGTCTTAGTTTTTACATTTGTATAATGAGGGGGTTGGACGAGGTGGTGTCTAGGTTGATTCCAATTCCAAACCTATCTTTCTATGATCCTACTTGTATGACCAAGGATAAGTCACTTGATTTATTTGAGTCTCAGTTTTCTCATCTGTAAAATAAGGAAGTTGGACCAGAAGACCTTATCTAAGGTCCCTCCCACCTCTAAACTGATGGTTCTATGATTAGTGTATTTGAGAGGTTCAAAACAAAATTATTACTGATTTTTCTTAAGACTGGCAGCTTGGTGAAATAGCAAGGTTATTTATGAGCCTTGGAGTAAGAAAGATCTGCATTCAAATTCAGCCTGAGATACTTACTCACTATGAGACCCAGGGAAAGTCCCTTCTCTTCTCTAGGCCTCAGTTTCCTCATCTGTAAAGTGAGGGGTTCATACTAGATGGCCTCTAAGGTCAATTCTATTTCTAGATTTATGATCCTGTCACTTCTATGAACCTCAATTTCTTCATCTGTAAAATGAGGAGGTTGACTCAATGGTGTCTAAGATCCCTTCCATATACATCTATGATCCTGTGATGGCATGAGTTTCTCTGAACTAAGCTCAGTTGTTTTTCAGACAGCAGTTGGACAGTCTGCTATCAGATCAGTACTTTAGAGATTGGTAGGACCTGCTAGAATTTGCATTCCATTGGCACAGTCTTTAAGAACCCAGGGTCACCACCTTCTTTCAGTGAGGTATGACTATGTTCTATACAGTGAACCCATCACCTCTCTGGGTCTAGACAACAAGCAAGGCAAATTAAATATGCTTGGTTAGCTCTTTTTTTTACCAGGTATCTGTATCTTTAAGTTAACTCTCAGCCTCTCTTCCTATGCCATAGCAGCTGCATAACCTATCTCTTCCTTTTCTGCTCTCCTCTCAAACCAGAAGGAAGCAACTTGAAGTAACAGACTCTTCTGAGAGACTTTGCCTCTCTTAAGTTCTAAGAAGGGCTGAAGGGAAATTACTGGAACTACAGCCAAAAAACTCCAACAAAGAAAATTTTCCTCTCTTTCCCATTCTTAAGTCTCTTTACCACAAGAGCTTCTCCACCTCTGCTTTCTATATCCTCCAAGGATTAAATCAGAACCTTCTGATACCAAGTGACTCACCTTTCATTTATTCTCTAACTCCTCCCTGCATAAAATCAGCTGGATTTGTTTAACCCTCTCTTAGTTTCTGAATAGTTATATAATTTTTCATTTTGTAAGTTTTAGCCCTGAAATTTTTAAAAGAGTTATATGCAAATGAATGGAGGTGTCACAATATCCTGCAGCTCCCAGACATTTAATCAGATCTCAGCATGGCCCAGATTTTTCATTGTGTCTAGAAACCAGTCCTTCATAATCATTTTTTCCATTTTTTTAATAATTAGAAGTTTTTTCCCTGCCCCCTACAAACCATCAAACTATTCACATCCAAACAAGTCATCATCCTCTATTTAAAGTGATCTAAAACATTTTTACACAATTTCTATTGTGTTGCAAACTACTCTAATCCATTTGAAAACTGTTTCTTTACACACACATTTCAGCAGTTTTTATTAAACCAAAGTTCTTTTCCTACCCCTTTCAAGCATCAAAATATTCAGCCATGCCAGAAATAATATCACTATCATTCTTTACCAGTTGATTTACATGTTTTTCTTTATGCTAATATACTTTTTCTGCCTCTTTCAGCACTAAGCTGCTCTATATGAAAGGGCAATTTCTTAAAAGAACACTATCTGACAAAATATATATAAATAGCAAAACACACACACATAACTTTGATACATGTAACTTTTTTGTCAGAGGCTCTCATGTGACACAAAGGACCAAGGTACATTTTTGAGGGATTTTCCGTTTTCTGGATTTTTGTTTTCTGGATCACTTATCTGGATTCAAATAATCTGGAAACTTTCTATCTCTCATTCCCCAATTGTATTGTCACCAACTCCACTTGCAAGCACAAGGTTCATAAGCTTCAAAGAATGAATAAGTTTTTTTAAGTCAAATAAACAAATGGAAGCCACGTTAAAGTCCCTTTTAGATAGGAATGTCCTTATCAGCCACTCTCCAGAAGCCTATATCTCTAGTATGGACATTCATTGAGTAGATTGTCCATTTACAACTACCACGTTGGGGTCCTCAGCATTTATGTCTAAGAGAGAGTCTTAGAGTTCCATGGGCAGTATTCTGTTCTGTGTTCTGGTTACTGTTTTTTGTCATTATGCTTCCATTTAACACTCCCTACTGTCCTGCTTCGTAGCTCACAGCACCTGCTGTCTTAAAACACCTGCCCTTAACTGAAGCTTCCTTTCATAATCAGGGAACACCTGCTGAGCTCCTCTATCTTAGCTGGGGATTCAGGGACTCCTTATATCTAGAGTTCATGCTGTGTCAAACAAAGAAGTCCACTCTGCATTCTACCAGCTTCCGGTCTCACAAAAGCATGCCTGATCTCTAGGACTGTGCAGCATTTTTCCAAGTCATGTCCCCTGGCCAAACGTTTGGATTCTCCCCTTTAAAATCTCTTTTAGCTTTCTGAGAGTTCTCTGGGCAGGGGAAGAGCAAGTTCAATTCCAGGTGCAGATGAGGTGCTGAATAGAGTGCTGAGCTTGGAGTTCAAATCCTTCTCAGACACAAATTAGGTGAAAGAAATCTCTTAATCTTGCTCAGGAGTTTCCTTATCTACAAAATGAGGGGGTTGGACTTAATTGCCTCTGAGTTCTCTTCTAAGTCTCAATCTCTGGCCAATCCCTTCCTGCACAGCAATGATAATTAGAGTGGATTGCACCTTCCCTCCCCTCTTTGCAGAAGTGGTAGGGACTATGGGTCTAGGATCATTGTATTTACTGTCAGATTCAATGCCTTGGTTAGTTTTGCAGAAAGTTTTTTTATTTCTCATTCTTTTTGTATTCTTTATTACAAGCGTTGGTTCACTGAGTAGGGAATTGAGGAGCAATATATTTTACATGTAAAAATATAAAAATAAAATATGTAAAAAATAAAATATATCAATAAAAATAATTTTTAAGAAGAATTATATCCAGAATGATATAGAATGAAGGTGAACTGGATTACATTTGGGAATCTACAGAACTGTTAATGACCCCATACTTCTTTAAATAAAAACTCTCTTCCTCTTTCTTCTTCTTCTCCTTCTCTTTCTCCTCCTCCTCTTCCTCCCTCTCTTCCTCACTTTCTCCTTCTTCTTTTCTTTTTTAACAGCAACATTACAGTGTTGATACTCTAGGGCTATGAGTCATGGAATACAGAAATCTCCAAAGAATTGAAGCTATGAGTCACCCAAGGGGCAGTAGAGAAGCACACAGTGGGCGTAAGTGGGCTGTAGCATGTTACCTATAATGAAATGAATAGGAGAAAAAGATAATTTCATAGAAATTTACAAATGGAAAAAGAGGTTGACTCAGCCAAAAAACAAGGGGAAGGCAGCAGATGTACTAGCAGCTCCTTTGGTACCCAAGCAGTGTTAAGACATCTGGTAGGAAGTTGTCCTACCCATTGGGTGGGTGCCTTGTGGTGAATATATATGCAAGAAAACAAAAAAGAGTACAACAGGATGGGCAACCACAGATCAGCTGCAATCTTTGTCATTGGTAGGAGCATGCAGACAGATGAGATTACAGAGCCATTGAATAAGGGAGACACACAGCACTCTTGTGAGTCAGGTGGCACCAGGGTCATTTTATGGGTGAAGAAACTGAGGATCTGAGAGGAACTATGATCATGCAAAGTGGTATATTTTATTTGTAATGGATATCTTTTATTTTTAAAATGTTATTGATATTTCTTTTTCACATTCATTCCTTTTTTTCTTCTTAAAATATAAACATTAAGAAAAATCATTTGCTTTCTTTCCCCCTCAGTTGATCCTACCATTGGAATAAAAGAGAAAGAAAATCCTGTTTGAAACATGTATAGTGCACAAAGCAAAGCCCCACTTTGGTTCTATCCAGAAATGTGTCTCATTCTGCCCCTTGACTCCATCACTACTCTGCCCAGAAGTGGAGAGCAGATTTTATTATCAGCCCCCATTGTACTGATCAGATTGCTTAAGTCTTTCAAAGTTGTTTGCCTTCACAATATTGACGTTGTATAACTGGCTTTCTCATTTCACTGTTCATCAAATCACAGAGATCTTAGTTTCATCTGAAACTACCCCTTCCTTTCTTATGGCACAATAATATTCCACTACCTTTACATACCACAATTTATTTAGCCATCACTCAATAGGTGGGCACCTCCCTTAAGTATCTGTTTTTTTGCTGCTATTGAAAAGATTTATATAAATATTTTTGTACTTGTGATTTCTTTTCCTATTTCATTGATCTCTTTTGGGCATAGGCCTAATAGTGGTATAGCTGGGTCAAATGGTATGCACAGTTTAGTAACTTTTTCGACATGGTAGCAAATGGCTTTCCAGCATGGCTAGACCAATTTATGAGTCTCACAAGAGTGCATGAGGGGTTCTGGTCAACCCTCCAACCTTTATTGTTTTCCTCTTTTGACATCTTTGCCAATGTCATGGATGTGAAGTGGAACCTTAGAGCTGCTTTAAGGTGATTTCTCTAATTACTGACGTACATCACCTCCATTTCCAAAATATTTTCCTCCCTCCCACCCAAAGAGTATGATATAGATTCTTTAAGATAAAGAAGAAAAAATAAAGGGAAGAAAAAGACAGTTTAGTAAGACTCAATAACATTGGAACCAAATCCTACCATACATATAGTGTTTCATACTCATAGTCCCTTGCCCCTTATTGTTGGCACTTTTTTGTTTCTTTAGAGGAATGGTTTCATTGTTCAGTCATTTTCAGTTGGTATTTTCTTGGCAAAGATACTGGAATAGTTTGCCATTTCCTTCTATAGTTCATTTTATGAGTGAGGAAATGGAGGCAAACAGGGTTAAGTAACTTGTCCAGGATCACACAGCCAGTAAGTGTCTGAGGCCAGATTTGAACTCAGTAAGACTCCAGGCCTGGCACTCTATGCACTAAGGCACCACCTACTAGCCTTCAGTGGAATATTTTGGAAGGGGGCATGAGTCTTACTGCTTAGAAACAACTTCCAGTTGTCTTGGGAAAAATTTTGGGTCTTTGCTTGCCTGAGGTTTCTTCCAAAGTTTTCTTTCGAAATCTGATTATGAGACACTTGGCTAGTCCTGAGTTAGTGCTTAGCAACTAAACTGACTGAAGCTGTCCAGGCTTCTTCCAGGCCTTGAACAGAACTCCTAGTGAACTTTAAAAGAACTTTTTTGCTTTTTCCTTGACTGTTCTTTTTATTTATATGTACACACACACACACATATATGTGTGTATGTATGTATATATGTATATGTGTATATATATACATATATGTATGTGTGTATGCTATCTGAACGTGAGCTCCTCCCCCCCATTTTGGATGGAAGGGAAAGATATATATTAATAAAGTATGGTTCGTCAGTCTCGGGGCAGAGATACAGGGGTTTACTGGAGACAGCTCTGACCGCTCTCCAGAGTTGTGTTAAATTTGTAGTATGAGCATTTGCACCATGGAAATTGACACCAATCAGGACTGGATTTATCATTTTGTTGATCTCTGGATTTAAGAAGATGATTGGAGAAAGTGTTAATAATGAAAATTAAGCATAAAAACGTGTCTTGCATGCTTATTTATTTTTACGAGTGCCAGTTGTTAAAAATTTACTAGCATATTCCTGATTATAAATCCCTTCCTTTTTTCTGTGTGTGTGTATGTGTGTGTGTGTGTGTGTGTGTGTGAAAGAGAGACAGAGAGACGGACAGAGAGAGAGACAGAGACAGACAGACAGAAACACAGAGAGACAGAGAGAGAGAAACACAGAGAGACAGAGACAGAGAACACGTGGAGAGGCTTATGAATTGTCCTTTGCCATGCACTTTCTTTTTCCAGGAGATCTCTTCAGTTCCCAGTAGGTCAATATCATCTCCAGAGTCCCAAACTCACCTACTCAGTCCTAATCTTTATCCTAAAATCAAAGTAGTGATTGCCTAACTTCTCACTGAACTTGCCCATTACATGTGGTCTTCCCTGTTAGAGTGGAAGCTGTTCGAGGGCAGGGACTATTTTTTGCCTTTTTTGCCCCAGCCCTTTAGTAGTGTTATGCACATAGTAGGTGGTTGATGGACTGACTGATCATAAACATCTAAAATCAACATGTTCTAGAATATAAACATAAACTATAGGTCTAGAAATGGTAGACTTGTGTGATCAACCAATGAGGAGGTGGGAAGATGGGGACCCTTCCACTGTTCCTTTGATTACTGAGAGCGGGACTTCTAGATAACCCAGCCAAACTTACCCTTATCTTCCAACTCTCCCCATTCTTCCCCTTCCCTTTTGTTGTTGTTTTTCAGTTGTGTCTGACTCTTTGTGACCCCACTTGGGGTTTTCATGGCAAAGATACTGGAGTGGTTGGCCATTTCCTTCTCCGGCTCACTTGACAGATGAGGAAACTGAGGCAAACAGGGTCAAGTGACTTGCCCAAGATCGTACAGCTAGTAAGTATCTGAGGATGGATTGAAACTCAGGCCTGATACTCTGTCCACTGTACCCTCACCTCTTCCCTTCTCAGCCAGGCATCTACACCTTGGGGAATACAACACACTAGATAACCACAGTCGTTGCTGCACAGGTTCCATTGGGAAAAATGCCCTCATCCCCTAGTAGAGCCACACTTCCTGTCCCCCAAATTATCTTGCGGTTGTGGCAGTTACTTCAAGAGAAAGGCTTTGGTCCACTGACCAGTGAGTAAAAAGTTTGTCTCCCCTTTTTTCTCTTTTTCAATAGAGGAATATAGAAAGAAAATAAAATTTTAATTGAAAAAATATGCAACAAAATGATCCCCTTTTGGTTCTATCCCATGGGGGTGGTCAAAAATCTCTCAGATCTTGGGGTACCTCGACAGTTGGTTGGAGCGTAGATTCGAAGCTGGAAAGCCCCCAAAGAATCATGTAATCTAGTCCCTTAACAAAGGACAATGCTGAAGTTCAGAGGTGGCAAGGGGGGGGTCACATACATGGCAGTTGGCTGAAACCAAAGGCACCCACCTTCTTTGGACTACAAATGTCATGTGTTAAATAGCAAGCCAGACCATCAAGACACAGCTACCAGTGTGGCTGCAATGACAAGAAAATTATCTCATGGAAATACCCAAAAGATATGTGATTCTGTAATTATGGGTGACTGCTGGTATAGGAAACCGCTCCACCTTCGCCCAATTAGATGTCATCCCTTAATTTTATGATGAGGAAATTGAGACCAAAGACGTTATTTGGCTTCTTCTAATCCAAACAATGAGTAAGTGATAAGATTTTTTTCTGAATGCAGGTCCTCTTGGCTCCAAATGGAACTGCCGTCCCATACTGCTTTTTATTAGTGCCCTAATCTCATGAATTAGACAAGTTAGTTTCTTAATATTTCAATTACAAAAATCATTTTATTGATAATAATAACAGCTAGCCTTTAGATAGTGCATACTGTATATCAGGCACCATGCTAGGTGTTTTTCCAAATATCATCTCAATGGATCCTCAGGAAAACTCTGAGAAGTAGCCCAGAGCGCTAGCCACGGAGCCGCCTCACCTCTTCTACTATCTGTCTATTGATTATCTATTGGTATTCTTTGATACCCTTTTTAAACATCACTTTCATTTTTTCATACACCGTTGACCTACTTCCCAGCCCATCAAGCCTTTCTTTGTAAGAAAGATTTGCACACAGGTGGCCCAGGACCTGGAACAAGGGAGACTGGAGATCAAATTCAGCCTCAGACATTTCCTTCTTAGGAGATCCTGGGTAAGTCATTTAACCTTAAACAATTAAGTTTGCCTCAATTTACTTATCTACAAAATGGGAATGATAATAGTACCTGCTTCTCAGAATTTTTGTTTTTTTTGTGAGATGTTGTTTATAGAGCACTATCTAAATGTGCAGCTAGGTGACTCTGTGGATATATTACTTACTAGAAAGTGCCATGTAAAAGTTAGCTATTGTTAGTACTGTGGTTATTATTGTGATAACTGGGTGGCTAGGTGGTGCAGTAGACAGAATGCCCAGCCTGGAGTCAGGAAGACCTGAGTATAAATCCAACCTCAGACACTTACTTAGCTGTGTGACTCTGGGCAAGTCACTTAACCCTCTCTGCCTCAGTTTCCTCATCTGTAAAAGGAGCCAGAGAAGAAAATAGCCAATCACTCCAGTATTCTTGTCAAGAAAACCCCAAATGGGGTCATAAAGAGTTGGACAGGACTAAATACAAGAACTGAGTAACAATTACGTAATCCTGCTACTGCTGTTACTGTTGCTATTAGTAACACCCAAACTACTGTTACTGCTACTAGTATTACCAAAATTATTGCCGCTACTATTACTGCTATTACCACTATAACTGCTATAGCTACTATTACCATTACAACCACTATTATTAAAGCTACTTACTACCATTACTTCTGCTGCTACTAGTGCTATGACAAAAGAAAGGACCAGAATCTGCCCACACATCAATGGACAGATCTGATAGCATTTGCAATATTCTACACTCACAGTTCCTTCTCTTTTTAAAGAGGGAAGTATTTTCTCAGCTTTTTTCGAGGAACAAGGCTGTCATTATAATTTTACAATATTCCATTTTCTTTCTGTTTACGTTATTGTAGTGGTTGTGGATAGAATTTTCCTGGTTCTGATTATCTCACTATTTATCGGTTCATCTCCTTCTTCCTGTGTTCCTCTGACTTCTTTATGTTCCTCTTTTTTTTTTTTATAGTGCAGGGGACCAGCACGTCGAAACTTCAAACAAAGCACAGGCCATCAAAACTATTTTATAAAACTATTATTAGAGCCTGCCTCCCATAGTGGTTGGCAGGATCAATCCAGATAACATGTAAGGGACTTTGGCAAGCTCTGAATAAATTCTAGCTGCTGTTATTATTACTGGTTAAAAATAGAAAAGTATGTTGATGAAACAGATAAGTATTTTTTCCTATTTTTTAGCTGAAGAAACTGAGTCTGGGTGAAACAAGGAGACTTTGCCCAGGGCTGCACACCTGGTAAGTATGGGAGAGAGGATTTGAAATGAGGTCCAGCATTCTATCCATTGTGTCATTAAGAAAGTTAAATTAATAAAACGGATTAGATAAATATTATCCTAGTTTATAGAAGAGGAAACTGAGATATAAATAATGGCACTTAAGGTCATACGGTAAATTGGTGGTTGGTTGGCTAAGGTGCCTAAGATTTCTCTTCCTTATGGTTGATAGAAGCCACATTGAGAAGTAATCCCCTCTGAAGTTCACTGAATTCTGCCCACCCTTTCATCTCAACCCTTGCGCCCTTTTGCTTTGAGGGCCACCGTTCTGGATTCCGATGCTTGGAAAGAAGGAATGGAATTCAACTCCCCCCTCCCCCTGCCCCTGGAAAAGTGGTTTCCTGTTTCTGGGGCTTGTATGGAGAGAGGGTTTGAGTGCTTGCATCTTTATCCACTTGGTGGCGCTGGCGTAAGCTATTTCTGATTCTAATTTCAGCCATAACTGCAAGCAGAACATTATCCATTGGTAGTTAAGTGCTTCTATCATTAGTGCTTTCTCTGCTAGGCTGGTCAGTGGATACCGCCAGACCAAACATTTTAGGCGTGAGTGGGCTTTTTTTTTTTAAGCATATGCGTGAGGTAGGGATTGGAATGAAATATGCCCTTAGCTGGTCTGTCTGGTTGAGCAAATAGTTGACCTAGAGATCAAAGACCACAGACTTTGCCAACTGCCCACTTTATTTTATATTGGGGAGACAGGCTAAGGCTCCTTCCCTTCTCCTCCCCACTGCACAGACACGCAGTCTCTTTAGTTCCGGTACTGTTCATGTCTTTCTATTCCCAAAACTTGGCAAAGTGCTTGGCACATGATAGAAACATATTAAGTGCTTGTTGGCAGACAGATGGGCTGAGAAAAAAAAAAATTCTTGGGATTATCTTGTGAGTTAATCTTTAGGATTTTTTCTTTGTGTACAATTTGTCAATAGAAAGGAAATCACTTTTGCCTTGGAGGACAATCCCTTCTGGCTGGGTTGGTACAACACAGTGGCAAAAGAAGAGTTAGAGATTAGCCAGAAAGATCTGCCCCTTGGGGATACTGGTCCTATCTCTGCTACTGACTTGCTGAGGGATTCGGCAGGTCACGTTGGGAGCTCTGCTCAAAGACCAAGCCTTAAACCCAATCTGCTTTGGAGCTCATAAACTGGACAACAGCTCCCCTACCTCCTAGCACAGAGTGAATGTAAACACTGAATAGTAACTGTTTCTTTTTCACCCAGGAACCCTCTCAGTTTTATTTTTGATTTTTTAACAAAAGGGGCCATCCTTTGAGTAACTACTTAAAGAGGCCCATTCATTGAAAGGGTGTATCATTCAAAGTGAGAGTCTGATAAGACCTTAGCCTAACATGGCAAGGGTCTCACATGGCATCCTGGGCCATCTCCTGATGAATATCTGGCCACTGCACCCAGATGGCTCTGGAGGAGAAAGCGAAGCTGGTGACTTTGCACAGCCCTCCCTCACTCAAATCAAAGTCAACTGCCCCTGATGTCATGGTCATTTTCCAGAATGAAGGACAAACACAGCAAATCTAAATCACTGACAAGTCAAGACATTACCCTCCTTCAGAATGGAGGATTGAAGGAGGTCTCCATCAGACCATCAGTCAGCAAGTATTTGTTAAGTGGTTCAGGCATCATGCTAAGGACTGGGGATTAGAAGCCAAAAAACAAAAAACAAAAATACCCCACAAAAAAATGAAAGCCAGTTCCTGTCCTAAGGGAACTTACAATTCTAAAGGCTTTCACTTTTACTCAATTCAATTCAAGGATCATTTATTAAGTGGTTAATAGGTGCCAGTCATTGGGGAAGGCCAAAAGAAACAATCCTTGCCTTCTGGAAGCTTATATTCATTCACTGGAAGACAACACATAAGGAGTTTGTATGTAGGTCCAAAATAAACCCCAGTTAATTTTGCTGGGGTGGGCACTAGTGTCTGGGCTTGGAGGTGGAGGTTGGGAAAGGCTTTATTTAGAAGGCAATGTTTGAACTGAGGCTTAAAGGAAGAGATTGTGGAGGTGAGGGGGGAAAGCATTCCAGGCATGGGGCACAGTTAATTCAGAGGTGCAGATAGGGAACATAGAGTGTTGTGTTAAGGAACAAGACAAGTGCCAGTCTGACCACATTGTAGACAGTAGGAAGAAAGGTGATATATCATGAGGTGCAGAAAATTATGGGGTTGGAAGTTGGAATCAGAAGAAAAACACCACTCCATTTTTGATATCTTTGGACTCAGAAATCCCATTATCAACTATGTCTTTTGAGGAATTGTCTCCACTTTGGAGTATAGATCCCTCCGTTCTTTTAAGATGTAGCTTAAGCATCATATTTTGCAAGAAGCCTTTCCTGATGCCCGCCACTCCTGGTGTCCTCCCTCCCAAACCACCTTTTCATTGATTCATATTTATTCTTTTTGTACATATGCTGCCCATATTTCTAGATGTACTCCATTTCTCCAATTGGATAAGAGCAGGGACTGTTTAATTCTTTGTCTTTCCAACATCTGCCTGATATGCGGTAAGAAATTAATAAATCTTTATTGATTGATAGATTGAAAGTTATATACAAAATATTCATAGTAGCATTTGTGTATATATATACATATATATATATATATATATATATATATATATATATATACATATTTACACTATCAAGAAACTAGAAACAAAACGAAAAAAAAGTAAAAAATGGATCTCCACTGAAGGGAAAATGACCAAAATAACTGTGATATTGGAATACTTTTTGCACCATAGGAATTGATAAGTATGAGGAACAGAGACATGTAGAAAGTCTTATGTGCCCCAGTGTAGAGAGAAATAAACAGAACCAGGAGAACCACAGAAGCAATTTCTGTGACAAAGGAGAGGAAAACGAGCCTAAGAAGAGGAAATGCAATGATCCATCTCAAGTCTGGAGAACAGGGATAAACCACATTTTCCTCCTCTGAGTAGAGGTGAGTGTAGCATGTGGTATCAGACAGGATCATTTCAGTAGCCGGTTACATTTCACTGTTTAATAATTATAGCTAACTTTTATATAGCATTTACTATGTTCCAGGCATTGCACTAAGTACTTTATAAATATTATCAACAATTATATAATGATGATATAGTGCTTACGATGTGCCTGGCACTAGTGTACATATATTTTCTCCCATAATACTGGTAATAATACTAATACTAACATGTATATAGTGCTTACTCTGTTACCGTGCTAAGTGTTTTACAATTATCATCTTATTGGGTCCTTATCACAGCTCTGAAAAGTAGGCTGTGATATTATCCCCAGTTTGCAGTTGAGGAATTTGAAACAGATGGAGGTGAAGTGACTTGTCCAGGGTCACACAGTTAGGCAGTGTCTGAGAACTCAGATCCTGTTGACTCCAGATTCAGCCCTCTATCTACTGTACTGACTAGATGGCTTTTGTTATTAGGGAGGGCTAGTATTAGTGGATAAGAGGACATATTTGGGAAATTCCTGGTGTAAAAAAAAAAAAAGAAATCAGTAAAGCTTTTTTTTTTTTTTTTAAATCCAAGGGGGTTGGATTAGAGCAGGATTTATTTAGTTTTTTGTGTCCTGGCCCCTCTGACAGTGGATGCCTAGGGGACCCCTTCTCAGAATAATGTTTTTAAATGCATAAAATAAAACATATAGAATTACAAAGGAAACCAATTCTGTTGAAGTATGGTGATCCAAATATTATACAAGTTTGTGGGCCCTAAGGTTAAGAAACCTTGGGCTACGTGATCTCCAAAGACCTTCCCCCGTGAAATACATGGGTCAGATATCACCCACTTTGGGATGGAGACCATGCTGATCTCTCCTCTGGGTCTCAGTTTCCTCATCTGTAAAGTGGCCATAATAATAAACTTATGCCGCTTATTTCCTAGGACAGCCTTAAAATACAAAAGACTGAGCCTTCAGAATTGAATTAACCTGACAGAGAAGTCACCCTCACTTAGTGTATGGTTAATGCTGCCTTTTCTCAGCAGCAGAAGGTTTCAGCCATTTGGTCTTTGTTTCCACTTGTACATAGTAACTTGAACACAGTAAGCACTATATAAATGTTATCATTTATTCCGAGCATTATATGAGTTAATATTTGTAGAACAGTGACAGGCATATAGTAAGCACTATTATTAGTATCTATAGGATTTGTAAAATGCTTAGTGCCATGCCTGGAACATAGTAAGGACTATATAAATGTTAGCGATTATTATTTTAGGAGATAATATTTGTAAAATAGTGCTGCGCACATAGTAAAAGCCAAGTATTGTATTTTGCTTTGCAAAGGAAGGGATAGAGAATTCTAACAGGGCTAAGGACTGAACCCAAGATTTAATTGACATAGGAAACTCCTGGGTGAGGAAACCATCTCTGCCAATACAGGTTGACACCCCCCCCCTGCAACTTGTGACCTTAGAGGGTGGTCTAGACCACTGGGATATGAGAAGCTTTGTCCATGAACACAGAAGCTTAGCTGGAATCCAGGTCTTCCTGACTTTGAAGACTTACTACTAATATTTATATATCTGCTTCTTTGGAAGGAATCAGCCCATGGTCACACAATAAGTGTCAGAGGTGGGATTTGACCCTGGGTCTTTGCAAATATCAAATCTAGGGCTCTTTTTACTAGGCAGTGCAGAAAAGGCAGTAATGTTGTAGCAGAAAGAATCCTGGATTTTGATTCAAAGGACCTTGACTTTGAAGCCAGACTACTTTGTAGCGTATGTGACCTTGGTCTGGGCCTTAGTTTCCTATTCTGTAAAAAAGAAAAAAACCATTAAAAATTAAATTAAAAGATTTTTTTTTCAAAGAGGGTTGCATGAGGTCAGAACCGTAACTAGGGCCAGAAGGTTGGGACTTTGTCAAGATGGGCTGAAATGTAGATGGTAGTGATAGCATATATCCTCCTCCAGGAGGCTGAAACAAGGGAGCAAAAGCCCTCACTAGCAAGGACGGTTAGTTAAAATAGGAAGGTCTTTGGAGAGGAAGTATACGTCATCTGGTGGTTTCTTCAGTTATATTGCCAAATCCTACATCCTCCCCCTGAGGGCTACACCCCAGGTGAAGGCTACCTAAGGGGCTCTGTCTTTCTCTCTCTGCCACCCTAGCAGCCTTGGTGAGCCTGGGGCCCTCCCCCCACCCACCACGGGAACCCCAGGGTCTGAGGTCCCTCCCTTCACCCCTTACAACTGAAGCATCCCTAGAGGCCAATATTGCTCATTATACCTCTGGACCAGAGAGACTCTGTAGGTGACCTGAACAAATCTTAAATATGTATTAATATAATGAATAAGAAAAAAATGGGAGGGAAGTCAGGAAAGAAGGGAAGGTCTCAAGGGAACTCTGCACCTAAAATTTAATTTAGATTCAGATGCTTCTTCTAACCACTATCAGTGTGACCTTAGTCAATCAATAAGTATGTATTAAGCACCTTTTGTGTGCCAGGCACTCTGCTAAGTGCTGGGGTTATAAAAAGAGGTAAAAAGTTTAATGAGGGAGAAAACATGTCAACAAATACTTACAAAGCAAGTTATTTATACAGGATAAATTTGTGGTTGTTCAGTTGTGTCTGATTCTTCATGACCCCATTTGGGGTTTTCTTGGCAAAGATCCTGGAGTGGTTGGCCATATCCTTCTCCAGCTCATTTAACAAATGAGGAAACTGAGGCAAACAGGGTTAAGTGACTTGCCTACAGTCACACAGCTGGTAAGTGTTTGAGGATGGATTTGAACTTGGAAAATTAGACTTCCTGACTCTATCCACTGCACCACCTAACTGCCCATACAGGACAAACAGGAAAAAAATAACAGAGACAAAGCACTGGAATTAAGAGAAGTTGGGAAAGGCTTCCTCTAAAAGATGGGATTAAAGGAAGCCAGGGAGGTCAGTAGTTGGAGTGGAGGAGGGGGAGCAATATAGGCATGGGGGGCAGTTAGAGAGAATGTTGGAGCCCTTGAAGATCTGGAGGGCCCCATGTGAGTATCTAGTCCAACCTTCTCATATGACCCTGAGGCCCAGGGAAGTTGAATGACCTGCCCAGGATCACGTAGGAAGTAAGTAGCAGTTAGCAGGACTTGACCCCATGGATCTTCTGGCTGAAAATCTTCTCTGCAGCTACAGACAAAGGAAAAAGCATCAGGCTGGGGCCACGGGATACTGGGGAAAATGTACCAACTCTGGAGTTGGACAGCCTATGTTCAAATTCTGACTTTGACACTTATTGTCTGTGTGTGGCAAGTAGCCTAATCCTCTGTGCCTCAGTTTCCTCATCTGTAAAATGAGAAAAATGGACTCCCTGAAGTCCCTTCCAACTCTAAATCTGTGACTCCAAGATTCTACAACCTTGAGAGTCACATAATCTCTCTGTGCCTCAGTTTCCTCATCTGTAAAGTGAGGGAGTTAACCTAGATGACCTCTAGGGTACCTTTCAGTTATGATCATGTCATTTCGGAATCAACCACACTTGAAGTATATAGCAAGGCATCTTCTGGGAGAGGTAAGAGAAGCCCAGTTCCCTGGTGAGGAACCTTTGGCTTCAAGGTCACATATGACCCTCTAGCCCCCATGTGCAGCCCTTTGACTGAATCCAAACTTCACAGAACAAATCCTTTTATTGAGGGATTCCCCACTGTTCTAGAGCCTTATGCTGCAGGAAGGAGGCAGAGTTAGAAATGGTTAGTGATTATGAGCTGGTGACAGTGGAATTTCAGGGGGCAGGGGAGGAGGTGTTGCCTGGACATCGATGAAATGGGTAACATCTTACTCACTGGTCAGTCAGCTGCACAGCCTGTCTCCACTCAGGCCAGGCGGATGGGAGCTTTGTACCATCTAAGGGGACATGTCACCGCTCGGGAACAGGTGGACAGCATGCTTCTCTCGTCACTGACAGGCTCACAACATGCCACAAATGTTCTTGTCCTCAGGCCTGCCTTTAGGAGCCCAAATCCCTGGTGACAGTAAACATGACTCAACAGAGGGCCTGGCACCAAGGCCCTGTACCTTACGTGTTTGAGGAGAGAAGCCAGGGATACCCTGGTTAGAAGAGAAAGAGACAGGCAGACACAGAGATAGAGAGAGAGAAAGAGACATACAGACTGACAGAGATACGTACACACACAGACAGAAACTGAGAGACAGAGAGAAGAGAGAGACAGAGATAGAAGGAGAGAGAGACTGACACAGAGAGACAGAAACAGAGACAGAGAGAACAGAGGGACAGAGAAGAAGAGATGGAGAGACAGAGATAGAGAGACAGAGAGAGACAGAGATGAAGGAACACAAAGGGAGAGGGACAAAGTGATGAGGACTGGCCTTGAAACTGCTTTTGCTTGAGAAGTATTGTCTGGTGGCCAAGTTATGCACATAATTGTTTCAATTGTCCTAGGGTTTGGAGCTGGAAAAGACCTTAGATCTAATTTCTACCTTTTATAATTCCTACTCTACCCGAGAACACAGCTTTCTGATACCCCTCCTCCATTGTTACTTCTCTCTCTCTCCACTTTGCAATGACTTTGAAATTATATTTACTCATCCATGCGTGTGCATCTCACCTCCAGAAGGGATATAAATAATGCCATTGAGGAGAGAGAGGAAAAATGGATATTCACTTGGGTAAATTACTTGATGCCACTGAGTCTCAGTTTACTCATTTATGAAGTGAGAATGTTAGAATAGATGCCCCTTTCTATGGTTTTATTGAGTTTTGTTTCCTCACTTCCTCTTCCTCCCCTCTCCTTTCCACAGTCATCCCACTTTTAAAGATGGTCTAGTACAGGAATTTTTAACCTGGGGTCCCAGGAAAAATTTCAGGAACCTGTGAATTTAGTTTCATGGTTATTTTAATAACTATATTTCAATATTCCTGGTTTCTTTTGTAATCCTATGTATTTTGTTTTGTGCATTTGAAAATGGGATTCTGGGAAAGGATCCCCATGCTTCAGCAGACTGTCTTCCAGAGGGGTCTAGGACACAAGAAAAGTAAAGAACCTTGAATGGGACAATAGAAGGAGTCAGAAAAGCTGGGTTTTAAATCCTGGCTTTACTCTTTACCACCTGAGTCATCTTGGGTAAATCAAGTCACTTCTCTGGATGGAACAGGCAGAAGCCATCTGGCCCCACCTCCTCATGTTATAGTTGAGGAAACTCAGTGATGGGGGTAGGGAAGGGAGAGGAGGTAGGAAGTGACTTGCCCAGGACCATCCAGGCAGTAACTGGTTGTAAGAAGGGACCTCAGTCCTTCCCCATCTACCCCCATCTCTAGATACCGTAATCTCTGCAACCAGGCCCCGCTGCAGGGGCTTCAGTGAAAGCCAGGGGATTCCAGAAAGCCAGAGTCAAAGGTAGCTTTTGGGCACCAAAGTACTCTATGGATTTCCTGGCTGGCGACATCGGCTCTTCTCCGGCCAGCCTCTAACCTTTGTTCTTTTTTTCCAGAGTGGAATTGTGTGGTGTTTCTGGGGCATTGCCAACCCTTCCCCTGTGGCCTGGGAATTTTTTTTCTCTTTATTAGAGCTCTCCCAGACTAATCCCTTTCATTTTATTCCCCAGGAAGAAACTATTATTCTTCAGTTTCAAGATACTATTGAAAAACAAAACATACAAAACCCCAGAGAAACTTTGAACGAGGAAAGGGAAGGTGAAGGTCCCTGAGAGACAGTGTAGTAGTACTTTGAACCTGGCATCAGAATGACCTGGGTTCAGCTCCTACTGACTCAGCCACTTATTTGCTGTCTGACCCTGGGAACACCCCTTATTCTGCCTGGGTCTCAGTTTCTTTATTTGTAAAATAAAGGATCTGGGCTTGACCACTGAGGTCTAATTTAACAGTAAATCTATGATTTTGTGGCTTCTTGAGAAATCTCAGAAGGTCAGACCCAGAAGGCATTTAAGAGATTATAGAGTTGGGACAGATAGTGACACATTGGATAGAGCACGAGTCAGGAGGATATGAACTCATATAGGGCCTAGCAATGTGACCTTGGGCAAGTCACTTAATCCTGACTGCTTCCCAAGATAAGAGAGACAAGGAGAAGAAGAAAAAGGAGAGAGAGAGAGAGAGAGAGAGAGAGAGAGAGAGAGAGAGAGAGAGAGAGAGAGAGATCATAGAGTCAATCCCCCTCACTTTACAAATGAAGAAACCAAGGCCCACAGAGAAGTGACTTGCTTAAGGTTGGATAACTAGAAGATGAATCACATAACTGGATAATGAGAAGGCAACTTATAAATCCTCCAGCTCAACATCTTTTTGTTACAGAGGAGAAAACTGAAGTCTGGAATTAATAGTAAAGTCAGGACAAATGTTTGTTAACTAACTAGAACCAAGGTCTTCGGAATTCAAATTCAGTGCTCTTTCCATCATACTCTACTAAGTAATTCCTCTACTCCTCTCCCCTCCCCTCCTCTACACTCCCCTCTCCTCTTCCTCTCCTCTTTTTCTCTTTTCCTCTGTCCATATAGAGCGTCATACCCTTACCTGCTGATGCTCTGTCCAAAGGAATGTAACTTTGATCACTGAAACCTTTTTTTCCTAATTGAAGGATCACACTTCAAACCTGAATCAGTGTGTGTCATCGATTGGCTTGTTGATAGATCCCAGCCCAAGTCCCACTTGGTCATTGTTTGGGCCCCGAATGTATGAGTGAATGTAAATAGCAATTGTTCCTGTTCTGGCTAGAAGTCCTGAGGGTCTTCCCCTCACAGGTTGACTTTTTTTTATTAGGTTAAGAGACCATTCTCAGCCTCATTTGTAACCTAGCCTTAATCACTGAATGGGTGTTGCCCCAGTCGAACTGAGACTTGTTAAAGACCTTAATTTAAAAAGATGGAGGTCTCCCACTGCATCTGGGGCTATCTCCAGTCTTTCCAGATCGATATCTGACCACTGGCCCCAGATGGCCTCAGAGGAGAAAGTGAAGCTGGTGACTTTCCACAGCTTCTCCTCACTTAAATCCGATTCATTTGCAAGTCATGGCATCTCCTCCTGGATGTCACAATCTTGTTCTAAAACAAACAACGAAAAGTAAGTAATCCCAAGTTCCACTGTGAATTCTTAACAGGTTATCAGTGATACTTTGACCACCAAGCTGTTTGAAGAAATTTTCATTATCTAAGATTTAAAGGAAGATACTAGTTTTAGTTGAATTTAAAAACAGCAACAAAAAACTTAGGACCAGTTGATGAATAAACATTTATTAAGCCCCTACTATGATCCAGGCACTGTATTAAGCCCTAGGGAATAATATAAAAAAGGCAAAAGACAATCCCCATTCTCGTTCGTTCCTTTGAATTCCTTTCTTTGTGACCCTATTTGGGGCTTTCTTGACAAAAACACTGGAGTGGTTTGCCATTTCCTTCTCAAGCTCATTTTACAGATGAGGAAACTGAGGCAAGCAAAGTTAAGTGACTTGCCCACAGTTACACAGCTAGGAAGTGTCTGAGGCCAGATTTGAACTCACAAAGGTGTGTCTTCCTGGCTTCAGGCCCAATACTCTATCCACTTTGATACCTACTGCCCCTACATTTTTATAGACAGGGAAAATGTTGTGTTCGTCCTTTGTTGCTCAAGAAGACCATGCCATCAGAGAAATGATGACATGACTTGCACTTGACTTTGTTTTGAGTGAGGGAGAGCTGAACAAAGTCAAGTGCTAGTCATGTCATCATTTGTCTGATGGCAAGATCTTCTTCAGCAACGAAGGACAAACACAACCCTGTGAGTAGACTCTGCTCCTCCTCTCCAAAGGAAGGTAAATTGGGATGGCCAAAAGATGCCCAGTTGACTTGGTTTTTTAACAGGGACAATGAGACCAGTGATGAAGTGTATATATAGAGCACCAGGCCTGGAGTCAGGAAGACTCATCTTTATGAACTTGCTGTTACTTGCTGTGTGACCCTGGGCAAGTCACTTCACTGTGCCTCAGTTTCCTCATCTGTCAAAGGAGACAGAAAAAGAAGTGGCAAACCACTCCAATATCTTTGCCAAGAAAACCCCTAAAGGCATCATGAAGAGTCAGACACTACTAAACAAGGGATATGGATTAGATGGTTTCTTCTTTGTTGTGCATCTTGGTAGTAACCAATCCAAAGTCTCTGCCTCAGCTTCTAGGGCCCTTTCTCCAATTAACTTTTAATTATTTTGTAACTATAGATGTGTAAATATCACCCAACTAGTAAGTTTCTTGAGGGCAGGGATTATTTCACTTTTGTCTCCATATATCTAGCACTCTCTCCAATGTCCAGCACACAGGAGTAGCTTAATAAATCCTTACAGATTGATTGAATTCAATGAACAGCTCCCGTGTGCAAAGCATGGCGACAAACTTGAATGGGGAACGATGGGTGGTAGTGAATATTTGAAATTTATATAAGATACTCTGTACCTCAAGTTGCTTCCAGTCTAGTGAGGCCAATGCTGAATTCTGACTTCTGCCTTTTTGTTTCTGCAGCAATTCGTGGTGCTTATTTACTCATCCATTTTACATTAAAATGTCATGTATCCCCCATTGAGTTATTGTGGTTGGATGTCAGTATAATGCCCCAAATCATATTCATCATTTACATATTTCATTTGGTTTTGACTGTTTGGAGGATACTCAGTATTTCCCTTCCTTAACATTTAATGCAAGTTTTGTGTGTGAAGCATCGATACATATGAAGTTATCTAGAAAACCAAGGTCAAAGGGAACTGCCACTTCCCCAATTATGCCAAGCCATGTCACAAATGACACAAAATGCTTCTGATTTAAGCAATCCAATTCAATTTCAATTTATATTCTGTTTTTATAGTATGTAGAATCCTAGAATTTTTGTTGTTCAACCGTGTCTGACTCTTTGTGACCCTATTTGGGGTTTTCTTGGCAAAGATCTTAGAGTGGTTTGCCATTTCCTTTTTCAGATCAATTGACAGAAGAGGAAACTGAGGCAAACAGGGTGAAATGACTTGCCCAGGGTCATACATAAGTGTCTGAAGCCAGATTTGACCTCAGGATGCTAAGTCTTCCTAACTCCAGCCCTGGTGCTCTATCCACTGCACCCCCTAGAATCATAGAAGGGACTTTGATGGCTGTTTAGTCTTACTTCACTTAACAACACACATTCCTCTAATGCATCCTTGATGGCCGGCCATTCAGCCTTTGCTCAAGCACTTCCAGTGATGGGGAACACTTTCCCGATCAAAGCAACCCATTCTATCTTGGAGAAGCAGGTTTCAACTGGAAGCATATTCTTCCTTGGATTGAGCTGAAATCTGGCTCTGGCTTCCTAACTTCATAGATCACAGACTTACTGCTGGAAGGCACTTTGGAGGTCATGAAGTATGACATTAAGTGAGTCATTTTACAGGTGGGGAGAGCCTGGATGACTTGTTCAGTTACATATCTAGGAAGTGTCTAAGGCAGGATTCAATTTTCAGGTTCAGCTCTCTGTGCCCTACACGAACTTGCTGCTCACCAGTCCAAGATCTTCCTTCTGGATTCAAGACCCATGTGGCAACCCTCTGGATGTTTGAGCACAGCTATCTTGTCCCTTCCATGCTATCAATTTTCCATACTAACTATGTCAAATTCCTCAGAAGCAGCATAGTATAGTGAAAGATATGTTCCCTTCGAATAAAAGGACCTGCTTTCAAATCACAGCCCTTGCCTAATGGTGGTCAAGTTGGCTTGATCTGAATCTTGCTCCCTCATTTATAAAATGAATGTGACTTGTAAAATGTTTTCCAATTCTAAATCTATGATTCTTCAACTCACTCACACATGATTTGATTTTGTATCTCCATTATCATTCTGGTTGCTCTCCTTAGAAGAGGTTTGTTAACATCTTTCCTCAAGTGTGACTCTCAAAACCAAACTGTGTTCTTGATGTGGCCTGAGTAGGGCAGAGGTCAGTGGCACTATCACCTTCTGCCCTCTGGATACTTTGGCTCCATTGATATAGTCTACTATTCCTTAGTTGTTTTTGAACACCAACTCAGGTTGAGCTGAGTTTGAGAAGGGGTTCCTAGTCTTCATCAGATTGCCAAAGGGGTCCATGGCACAATTCTTTGTGACCCCATTTGGGGTTTTCTTGGCAGAGACACTGGAGTGGTTTGCCATTTCCTTCTCCAGTTCATTTGACAGATGAGGAAACTGAGACAAACAGGGTGAAGTGACTTGCTCAGAGTCAAACAGCTAGTAAGTGTCTGAAGTTGGATTTGAACTCAGGTCTTCCTGACTTCAGGCCTTGTGCTCTATTCACTGCACCACCTACAAGCCTTAGAAGGCCTCTTAAAAGTCATCTAGTCCAATCTACTCATTTTATAGAAGAGGAAACTGAAGCCCAAAGAATAGAAGGTACAAGGTTACACAGCAAGTAAGCAGCAGTCAGGACCAGAACCCAGATTTTCTGATGACCGCTTCAGGGTTCTTTCCCCCATCAGTTCATAAAGATCTCTATTCTCCCTCTTTAATTAATATTAAGAATATAATTTATAGCTTATTTTATTTATTATGTTATATAATTTAATTTATATTAATATTTTAAATTTTAATTAATATTAAATATTTTTGTATAAATAATTTCTTCTTTTCATAATTGCTGTTGAGGTAGTTGCAGAGTCATAGATCTGGAAATGAAAGGGACCTAAGAGGTCATCTAGTCCAGGCTCCTCTACTGGTACAATACAGAGGCTGGATGTGGAGTCAGATGACTTGGTACAGCCACTTATTTATTCTCTCATCTGTAAAATGGAGTTGGAACAGATGGCAAAGCCTCTCTATTTCATTTTGGAATATCTCTTTTTTTCCTTTGACTTAGCCGCCATCTTGGTAAAGGCTCTCAATAGCTGCTGGTCAGTCTGCCTGCTTCAGATCTCTCCATTCCAATCCATTCTCCAACCAGCCACCCAAGTGATTTTCCTAAAGCGCAGGTCCTAGACCACATCACCTCCCTACTCAATAAACTCCAGTGGCTCTCTATAGCTTCCAGAATCAAATGTGAAATCCTGAGCCCTTCATAATGTAGCTCCCCACCCCCTTCCTAAGTCTCATGCCACCTACTCTGGCTTCTTTGCTCTTGCTCTCCCAAGATACTCCCAGTTTGGGGCATTTCACTGGCTGTCCTTCATGAATGAGATGCTCTCTCCTCATCTCTGCAGCCTGCCTTCCTTCAAGTCTCAGCTAAAATCCTACCTTCTATAGGAAGCCTTTTCTCAAACCCTCTTAATCCCTTTCCTCTGTTAATTATTTTAGATTTATCTGGTTTATAGTTTATTCGTATGTGGTTGTTTTAGTCTCTCTGCCTGCCCCCCACCCCATTAAATTGTGAGCTCCTTGAGGGCAGGAATGGTCTTTTGCCTTTCTTTGTATCTCCAGCACTTAGCACTGGTATATGGTAGGTACCTAATAAATGTTTACTGACTGACACTGGAAATGGAAAGGAAAGGAAGAGAAAGTGGTAAATGCAAAAGACTCCAACAGGATGCTCACTTCACAACACAGTTACACTCCCATGATTTTCAAAATTCTGGACAGTTCAGAGTCCTTTCTATCAGTTTTCTGCTTCTAATCACCTTTAGATACAGGAATCAGTCTGGATTTGAGATTTCACTGGCATGTAGCTCCCTCTATCAAAATAGACCCTCACATTAAGTGCAGCTTTATCATGAGAGAAGGGGGAGGGGAAGGGGAGTTTATTAAGAGGTTAAGGGATTTGTCCAGGTTAGCACAGTTAGGATGCCTGGAACTTGAACCCACAACTTCCTGTTAAGAGAATGACTCTCTATCCCTTTAGTGAACTGAGTGCTACTACAAATTCAGCTAAGTCTCACTTTGCATTCCATATGGCTTCCTTCTCCCACAGCTAGCACCTTTTCTCCTTTCCTCTTCCCATTCTACAGGACTTAGGCCAGTTAAGGTACAGGGCTTTCTTCCCCGGGGATCTAGTTCCCATGGTTCCTCTGGGAAGGGTGTCCAGCCATTTGCAGTTGGCAGAAAGGAAACAATTTTTTTTCCTAATGGAGCCTAGGCCTGCTCTTGCCTGCAGGAACGTTTCAGCAGCTCCTGGACATTCTTGCTGATGCATGACGGTCCTTTCAGGCCCTGAGTCTGGAACGTTGGCTTTAAGGCTTGCATCTATCTGCCCTGGCCACAACTGCAAACTGGATGGTATCTATGCATGATTCTCGTTTGTATTCGTCCTGCCCCCGTGCAAAAAGGTCCTTACCAGCTGCTTCTATCTGGAAGCCTACTAGGGCTTCCAACCCCAAACTGCCCAGAGGGGAGGAGGTAGGCCAAGGTCAGGGTTCTGTCCTGGACTTCTCCGCAGCCTCCGACCTACTTACCCCAGCCCTCCGCCTTCAGCTCCACCCTGCTGCAGGGAAGGGAGCCCGGGCTGGAGGGAAAGGGTCGCTTTGGGTCCCCCGAGCTCAATTCTCCAGCCAAGGTGGGGGGCTCCCAAGGCTGGGGTGCGCGGCCAAAGGCCGGGAAGGAGGGGATCGGGGTCAGTGTGGAGGGCGGGGGGGTAGGGGGGGTGGGCAGTGACTCACCTCCTGTAACCGTACACCCCTCTCACTCTCACTTTCCCCTAGCTGCCCAATCACCTCCCGGGCTCCGGCAGCCGCTGCCCTCCCCTGTGCCAGCGCTGCATTTAAAGAAAAATGAAGGGGTGGTCCGGGGCCCCCACGTCCTCCCGGCCCTCAACCCCAGCACCGCAGTGACCGTGACGGTGCGGGCTCGGAGCTATCCCTGCCCGCCCAGGCTGCGTCCACCCGCAGCGGGAGGAGGCCGGGAAGGCCCGGAGAGGAGCGCGGGGCGAGCAGCCGGGGCTGAGGGCTTGAGATCGGCCCTTCCTAGGCTTCAGCCCAGCCCGGCCGGCCGCGATCGCCTCGGCCCAGGGGAGGGGCTGCTTCCCCCTCCTCCTCCTCCTCGTCCTCCCTCAGTCTCCAGCCTCCTCTCTCCAGCTTCCCCTGCCCTCGCCGCACAAAGAGCGAGCTCAGACACGCAGCCCCCTCCCCTCCTCCTCTTCCTCCAAATCCCGGGGGTCTCGGGCCAGGCTCCGCGGTAGCCGCCGCCGCCGGCTGGCAGGCGGGGGAAGCCCCAGACGCGCCGGCCGCTCCTCCCAGCCAGTCCTGGGGGCCGGGGCCAGCGAGCCGCCCCGCCCCGCCCCCCGCCCCGCCCCGTCAGCTCTCCCGGGAGGGGTCGGGGGCGCGGCGGCCGGCCAGCCCTCCCCCTGCTTCCCTCCCTCCGCCCTCCCCTTCACCAACCCCAGCGGCTCGGCTGCCCCCGCCGCCACCTCTGCCGAGCCTGGGCTGCGGGCGGGCGAGCGGCGGGTGCGGGCCGGGCTGGGGCGGGGCGGGGCGCGCGGGCTCCTCCAGATGTGCAGCAGCTGCAGCAGCAGCAGCAGCCACAGCACCGGCCGCAGCCTCCGCAGCCTCCGCAGCCGTCAGTGACCGGGCGCGGGCCGGAGCTGGCTGGGGGGGCGCAGCTGGAACAGACCGAGACTGACCGGCCGGGGAGTCCCCGGGACCGTCCAGCCCAGCCCAGCCCACGCCTCCCTCTCTGGCTGATGGAGGGGGCTGCGCCTCCGCAGCTGGCCGGCCCCTCTCCGCCCCCGGGCTGCGGCTCCTCGGACCCGGGGTCCGGGGCTGCAGTGGCCGCGGCGGACACGGGGACCTCAGCCCCGGCGGGCTCGGTGGCCAGCTCGGGCATCCTCGCGTCTGGGGCGGCCCCGGAGCTGAGGAAGCAGCCGCAGCCACAGCCGCAGCAGCAGCAGCAACAGCAGCACGGTGTGAAACGACACCATCACAAACACAACCTCAAGCACCGTTACGAGCTGCAAGAGACCCTGGGCAAGGGCACCTACGGCAAAGTCAAGAGGGCCACCGAGAGGTTCTCCGGCAGAGTGGTAAGTGCAGGCCCCCTTTGACCCCTCCGCTTGGAGGGAGCTGGAGACCCAGGTGGAGTGGGTCTCTGTGTATTTGTGTGTCTGTTTGTGTTGGCGGGGTGGGGGGGAGGGGGAGACAGTCCTTATGAACTTCTCCCGGAGCCCCCTTCCCAAATTCCCCGCCCCCAGCCAACCACTGAAACAGACGATTCCAGTATCCATCCCTAAACACTTGTTACTTGTCTGCACATACTTGGGTGGGTAGCGGGGCGCGGGCATTGACCCCAGCTGCAAAGTGGCAGTTTTGATTGGAAAACACTTGAGTGCACTTGGGAATGGGGGTCGTGCGTTTGTATTCTCCGTCACGCACACTCATTCCGACCCAGCCGCAGGGATACCTTAATGCTTCTCCAGACATATATCTTCAGATCAGACACTGCTAGCCCCCCTCCACCTCCCCAAGCTACGGCAGCAGGAGGCACGCGAGCACACGCGGACCGTCTGTTCCAGCATCCACCCATACACTGTATGTGCACGCACCCACTTGGGCCCTGAGGCTGCATTCATTGCTCCTAAGAGGAGGGTGGCAGGCTTTTGGTGCAGCTGCTGGAAGTGAGTATTGGTCTCAGCCAGCTAAGCAGGGACAGAGAACCTTGCTTGGAAGGGGCTGCTGACAGTTTCACTTGCTTTGAGGGTAGGTAGGTGCCTGGGGAGAAACGCAGGTTTTCTGCATCTGCAGCCAGCCAGAGATTGTATTCCAGATTCCTTGCTCCAGTGCCCAGGGTGATGTGGCCCAGACTGGCCATTGATTGCTTCTTAATGGTTGAGAGTGGGCAAAAGCTTTGATATCTCCGGTGAGTTTCTTCCGATCCTCCCCCTTCCCCCTACGCTGTCATTTTAGTGCTGATTTCTGTCTCCATACTCCCTGGTCTTTGTGGAAAGTGACAGGCAGTTAGCTGCAGAGAGATGTTTATGTGGCAGAAAAGTCCCTGAATCTTTAAAGCAGATTAAAGACATTTTCATAGCTTGCAAATCAGAGGCAGAAACTAGTTAGGAACGTGATTATGGAGTGACCTGGTGCCTGTGAGGTTTAAATTTGTTGTTGTTGGGGGAGGGGGTGTGTTCTAAGAGGGTTCTGATCTTGACAGTGACCACAGGCAAAACAGGAAAAATAAATGTTCAGTGAAGTGGGACTGTTGATTTTTTTTCCCTGAGTCTGCACACCCACAGTGATATGGAAAAAATGAGGTAACCATTTGGATAGTACTACAACACTAAAATGCCTTTAAATATCTGGTATTTTCTGGTATTTCAGGTGAAAAATCTTTTTTTTTTTTTTTTTGGAAGTGAGGGGCTAGGACTGGAATATCCGGACAAATGCCTTCCTCTGTTTCGCTAGGCTTGTGCTCTCCTATTCTGGGTGGGGGTTGGGGATGCTAGCTGCTCTCAGGGGTCCCTAAAGGTGGAATGATGAGCTTTCCTTACTTTTGGGGAGGTAGCGTATTGGATATTACATTCAGTTAGAGTGGCTGGCAGCAGCTGAGTGCACTTAGACTGAGTACTCTGGGTGTGTTCTGTGCCACACTAGTGCTGCAGAGGGCATTCAGAACAGAAGGCTTGTGAAGATCCATCTTGAGCTTTAAGAGGGAATGCAGATTTGAAAAACATAAATTGGTTTCTTGGAGGGGATTTGATCTTAGCTTACCTCTCAGGCAAGGAAAAGCCTGGCTCTTTCCCCCTCCTCCAGCTGCAGGAAAAAAACAACAACAACAAATTCTGAGTTGCAGCTGGCAACCTGGGCAGTGAGTGTAGTTAGATTTGGCTAGGATTGGAGATCTGCCCCTGGCCGGGGGGGGGGGGGGGGGGGGGGGGGGGAAATTACCGGGTGGGAGGGTGGCAGTGCTTAGGCTCTTTAAACTATCTGCTTTTTCACTCGGGGGATTTTTGTCCCTAGTTGAAAGTTAGTGATAATTCTCCTCCTGGCCATTATTTCTATTGGAGGAGAGTAAAGTGAAAGGGATCTGCATCAATGAACTGCAGGCTTTCTTCATTTCTGTTTGTCTTTAGAGAGAAGCAGAATATATTCGTGCTTCAGCCACCAGGGGGTGCACTGAGAACAGAGTTGGCCTTCCTATGCTCCCAGTTGGTCAGGTACCAGGGCACCAAGGTCACTGTGCAGCCCAAGCTGGGGATCCTGGCTAGCGGAGCTACTTCTTTTGCACTCAAATTTATTTAACGTCTTCAGTTTGTAAAGTGCTTTACTGTGCAGAGAGGCATATGATGACTGGCATTTCTGTAGTGGATTGTTTTGCAAAATCTTTTAAATATGATTTAAATGTCATTTGAGCCCTTGAATAGGCATGGAAAAGGGAGGCACTATTGTTATCCCCATTTTACAGATGGGGAAACTGAGGAATATAGCGATTGATGTGACTTGCCCAGAGGTCATATCAGCAGGTAGCTGTCTGAGATAAGATTTGAGCCCGGATCCTCTGACTGACAAATCAGTACTCCCCCCCCCCCAACTCCCACCCCAAACCGCCCACAGTATTTTGCTGAACTCTGTCCACTGGATCATGCTGCCCCTTTGGCATGGTGGTTAGAGAGTTCTGGATTTGCAGTCAGGAAGACCTGGGTTTGAATCATTCTGTGGCTACATAATGACTGTGTAACCATGGACAAGGCTCTGTGACCTACATCAGTAGAGGGAATTTTCACACTGGAAATTCTCTGTTAAAATCACAAATCTGATCCTTATCCTCCAACAACAAAAACATCATTATTATTCCTTGTTCTTATTCCTTAGAACTTGTTTATGAGGGGATAAGTAGTAGGATTGTTCGATTTCTCTTGGCTTAGTCCGTACCTGTGATATCATGATCCTCTTCAAAAGAACAAAGGACAAATATCTGGCTATTCTTTTCTTCATTCATTCATTCATTTATTTACATGTCCATTCATTTAGTCATCTATCTATTTTATTCATTGATTTATATGTATATTTATTCATTCATTTATTAATTTACATATTCATCTATTTATTATTTTATTAATTTATTTATATGTATATTTATTCATTCATTCATGTATTTATTTTTTTATTCATTCATTTATTAATATATACATTCATTCATCTGTCTCTCTCTATCTCTATCTGTCTCTGTCTATTGGGAAATCCCCATATGGAGGAACTCATATGGTCAAGGTTGAACAGCCACTGTCCTACAACTTAGAATGTTCTCAGGGTAGTTGTCTGGAGCTCGAGAAATGACTTACCTTGCCCAGACTTGTCTAGCCAGTCTAGCCCTCTGAGGTGGGACTTGACCCCATCCTGACTCTAAGATCTACCACCTTAAGCTTCCTTTCTGTGCATACTCAAGTATTATCCTCTACATTTAATGGATGGTGAAACTGAGGGGTGGTGAGTTGTCCAAAGTCTCACAGCTACCTAATAGATGAGATGGAATTTGAACCCAAACCCCCTGAGTGCAGATCCAGCTTTTTTTCCAACTGCCCCTGGTAACAGTCCATCTCCGGAGTGGGGAGGCAACCCCTCTAATCTGGGCTGCTGAATTTCTATATTAGGTCTTCCCTTTCCTTATTTAGTTGCGGGGGAGAGGCTTGTTTCTTCATTCAGTGAAAATTAGAGCAGAATTAGCCAGAAGCAGCCATTGACAGTACAAATACTGAACGAACAGGCCAAGCTGGGCCAAGTAGAAACTTGGATTGGTAGTGGAAGTTGGAGGAATTCCCAAGGTGATGTGTGTCTTTACTGTGCACTGGTGGATTTTGGTCTGCTGTGTTTTGATTCACATCCTCTTTGGGCGATTAGAGCTGAGATACTATCCATTAGTATTTTCTCCTTCCGCCATGATGGGATTTGAAGTCAGGGCTTGGATCTCACCATTGCCAGAGGGATGGTTAAGTGAGATGCTAGGAAGGTAGTACCCAAGTAAAAAGGAGGTCAACTCACTGACTCAATCTGAGATGCCATCTATTCCAAACTAGCCCCACCCTTTTCTTCATGGGATCATTGAAATGGGAACAATTTAATACAACCTCATCACTTTACAGGTGAGCCCCAGGGACATGCAATGACATGCTCAACATCACCGAGGGAGAAAGGAACTGGGATTTGACGCTAAGTCCTCTTACACTAGAGATAGACTCCAGTATACCTTGAGTCCGAATAGTCCCTCTAGTAAGGTCTTTATCAAAAGCCAAAGGTAGCCCTTCTTGATCTCATGTCACTTACTCCTTCCCCACTGCCTGCCCTCTATGATTCAACTCATTTAAATGGTACAATTATTAAGCACCTATTACTTACTATGTGCCAGGTGCTGGGAATACAAACAGCTCTCTGCCCTCAGTGAATTTTATTTTCCCTTTTCTAATGTACTTATCAGGTTATATATTGTCTACTGCAGAGGATGGAGAATGAGCCTTGGTTGAGGGAGACCTGAGTTCCACATCTCACCTCTAGTTGTAGAAATCATGCAACTTCTGAGTGCCCCCCACCCCCCCAAATAACTTTCTGAATCCAGTTCCTTCTCTGGACCTTAGTGTTTTCCTCTGTAAAATGGGCTCTTTTCTACCTTCATGTTTTCCTCTGTAAAATGGGCTCTTTTCTACCTCTTGGGTTCTATGCAAAGTAGGATGATACAGAATGCAGTACTCTTCCTCTTACCCCTAAATGTATAGTGCTGATGATAATTCTTTCCATTTATTCACTGGTTAATTAAAAAAGGAAGGAGAAAAAATAGTTACCAGAATATATAAGCAAGGACAAAACACTTATCACTTGGTGGGTAACAACTATCTGGGCCTGGAGTCAGGAAGACCTGAGTTCAAATGCAGCCTCAGACATGGACTGAGTTATGTGACCCTTGGGCAAGTCACTTCTTTTCTGTCTGCTTCAGTTTTCTATCTATAAAATGGGGATAATAAAAGCACTTACCTCCCAGGATGATTATGAACATTAAATAATATTTGTCCAAGAATTTGCAAATTCTAATGCATTCCAACTACAATAATTACTTGGTAATTTTGACTCTTTCTGGGTGGATTTTTCACCTTGGTTTGTGTCTCATTCTGACAGTTTGGAGGCAAGCCATTGATTATAGCTCATGTTTCTCTAATAGTTTAAAGGTTAATAATAATTGATGTTTCTATGATGCTCTAAAATGGGCAAAGCATGTTGCAAACATGATCTCATTTGGGTCTCGCAACACAGCCTTGGGAGGTAGTTGCTTATTATCCCCATTTTGTAGGTAAACAAGACTTTGAGAGCTCAGGAGGCCTGGGTTTAAATCTTAGTCTAAGTCTCAGCTAGCTGGGTGACCAGGAACAATGACATTTTGTAGAGCATTGTCAAACTTGCAACGTACTTTACAAATGTTCTCTTGTTTGATTCTCACAACCTTGGGAGGTAGGTGCTGTAATTCCCCTATTTTACAGATGAAGAAACTGAAGCACAAAGAGGGCAGAAGTGACTTACCCAGGGTCACACAGATCAGTCAGTGTCCAGTGTGGTATTTGGAACCCTAGTTTTTCTGAATTCTAGTGTCATAATTGTTTAAAAGAACCCTCTGAGGAACTCTGTGCAAGTATTGTTATTAATCATAATATTATTTCAATTCAGCAACCATTTTTAAGTGCCTACTCTATGCCAGGCCCTGGGGGTTATAAAGTCAAAAATAAAAAATCCCTACCCTCAGGGAGCTTATGTTCTTCTGCATTTAGCGAGCATAGAACTTGCCGGGGTCTTTCTGCATACTACCTTGTTTGAGATCTACCCTGTGTGGTAGGTCCTATTATTATCTCCATTTTACAGATGAGGAAACTGAGACAGAGCAACCCTAAGTGACTTGCCTAGGGTCACACAGCCAGTAAGTATCTGAAGCTGGATTTGAACTAAGATCTTCCTGACTCCAGGCCTGACTCTCTATTCACTGAGGCACCTGGCTGCCCCTGATCTGTCTCACTTCAACTGCAGACCTGGCTTTACTATCTTAACCTCAGGTCCTTATGAAAAATGGAGATCAGTGTATATTACAATACTGACTGAGCCTGTAGAGCCAATTGCATGCTCACCTAGTAAATGTCCAAGCCAGAACTGTAATCTGGCCATCCTACCCCACCACCTTCTCCTGTTGCCTCTCTCGTTGGTGGGATTGAAGTTTTCTTCCTTGGACTTCAGCAAATAATTAAGAACATGCCCAGTTGCCCAACATGCCCAATCTCACTAGTAAGGTGAGATCACAGGAAACTGTGAAAGGAAGCTTTGGTCTCACAACGGATCCTGGGGCATTTCTGGCTTCCTGGGGTGTGTTGCAAAACTTTTGTTTTGAAAGTGTGCTGGTCCACATGACACAATTCAGGTGCCTGCCCTCCGTGTTGATTTGCCCTACTGTAACCTTGGAATAGAACCTCAGTGGTATCCCATACAAGTCAATTTCATGGAGGAGGGCATCATGACTGAGGGCCAAGTTCTGATTCCAGGCTGAACCTCATTATCTCTTGCTTTGGGCATCACCTGATCTGGGAGGCATCAGGAATATAGTAAGGGAGCCAGACCAAACCTGGCTTATCGCTGGGGATCTCTAGTGCTGCCATTTTGGAGTTGGTTGTTTGCTTGAAGTCCTGGATACTTTTTGAGCAAGGGGAGCCTCCTTCTGACCAAAAATGGGTACTTATAGCATTGGCCAAAAGTTATTCATATCTTAAGGTCAGAAAAATAAAAATCTGGGAGGTTAATCTGTTAGTTGGAGCATTTGTGGAGGGAAGAACCTGTGAGGATGACCCTGGAAGCTAGTCCGGAAACAGTTGGCTGCCATCAGTATTGATGGCCCTTCTGTAAAGCCATAATTATTGACAACCACTGGCATGTTGTTGTTTTAACAGCTGCAAGGGATCTTAGACATCCTATGGTCTGACTATGTCCAGTACCACACTAGGAAGTTGGGGCCAGGGAAGGGAAGTGATTTGTGCAAGAGCAGTAGAGCTGGTAGGACTGGATCACCTGACATCTAATTCATTTATACTTGAAACTGTGCATTCCAGCCAAACAGAGATCTGCTGTGTAGTTATAAAACTATGGTGGATAAAAGCTATGTTGCCCATTCTACAGATGAGAAGATTGAGACTCATAGGAGTGAGAGGGTATTGTTGGCAAGGAAACTGGCGAACTGAGGGAGGTGTGAGTTACTACACCCACCACACCCACCCACCCTATGAGGGTTACCAGACAAGACTGTAAGCCAGGAAACTGTGGTATAGAAAAAGGAAAATTTGGGTTCGCTTTATCCTTGGGTAAATGATCTGGGGCCCAGTTGTGGGTCCTTTGGCCCTTTGGAGTAATCACAAAAGTAGTTTTTAGGATTTTGGTGGGAAGGTCCTGAGACTCCAGGGAACCTTCTTTACTTATCTTTCTGACTTGCCTTTACCTGGGGGTATTAGAATATGTTCTTTTTTTTTGGCTAGGCAATGGGATTAAGTGACTTGCCCAGGGTCTCACAACTAGTAAGTGTCAAGTGTCTGAGGCCAGATTTGAACTCAGGTTCTCCTCGTGACTTCAGGGTCAATGCTATATCCATCTAGTTGCCCCTAGAATATGCTTTTAGTGAAAGGATTGTTTATTCAAACCCTTGGGCTCTGGGTGGGTGATACATTTCACCAAATGCAGAACTACTACCAGCACAGAGAGCCTGGTTCTGAATCCTAGTTCTCCTTTGTTTCTTGGCTACCTGGAACACTGGACCTTCCTGGGTCTTAGTATCTTCATAGTTACCTGGGATTTCACCCTTGTAGGAACTTCTATAATGAGAACTCCCTCCATAAATGCAGATGCCTACCCGCACTGTCAGGTGCCTGGCCATGCTGAGAAATTCAGTGACCTCCTAGGAGCATAAATTAATTCGGCCCTTTTCATTTTAAAGACATGTAAACTGAGGCCCAGTTGAGGGTAGTTGCCTGGGCTGAAGTCACATAGAGTCACCCATGTTTTCCAATTCAAAATCAAAGCACTTTTTCATTGTGCCAACCTAATGTGGCTAAGACCATGCAGTTGATAATGTATCAAAGACTCGAATATTCAGACTTGAATTCAGGTCTTCCTGAACTCTCATAGCATAATGTCGGTAACACTGGATTTGGAGTTAAAGGACCCGGGTTTGGATCATGGGTTTTATTCCCTCTGAATAAATATCTCAGGTATCTTCTAGTCCAACCCACTCATTTCACAGATGAGAAAACTGAGGCACAGATAGTTAACCTCAATTTCCCTGTGTATAAAATGAGTGGATTGGACTAGATGCCTTTAAGGCCTTTTTCAACGCCAAATGTATAATCAAGGAAGGAAGGAAATAAACATTTATTAAGCATTTATTGTGTTCCTGACACAAGCAGCATTTATTGAACTTGATACTTTGTTAGACGCCGGAGAAACAAGAGGAAAACAAACTTCCCTGTAGGCATGGAACATTGATTCCACTGGGGAAGACAAAATGTACATAATATATGCCCCCCCCCAAATAAATGCAAACTAATTGTTTTGTGGAAAGTGCTAGCTGTGGGTGGGGGTATAAAACTGATAGGCAAGTAGGTGGTTTACTGGAATGAGCACTGGAGTGAGTTGGGAAGACCGGGATTTAAATGTTGCTCCAGATGCTGACAAGCTGCATGACCCTGGGCAAGTCACTTAACCTGGAGCAGTCTCTGTTTCCTCCTCTGTAAAAGAGGACTAATACTAGCCTGGAGCTCACAGGGTTGTTTTGAGAATCAAATGAGATATTCAGAAAGGGTTTTGTAAACCCTGTAAATGCTAGCTGCTGCAGAATGATTGACTTTTAGCCATGTTATATGTAGTTCATTAGGAATTCAAGGCATGCCCTAGGAGACCTGGGTTCAAATCCTACCTTTAACTCTTTTATTGTGTTGTTATTATCAATACTATTACTACTGTTATTACATCACCTGAGTTTTGAAAGAATCAAATGATTCTAAGAGGTGGAGATGGAGAAGATTTAATTGCACACCTAGTTTTATCATGAGTACGTCGTAGTAGACTCCTTGAAGGAAGGCAGTTTGGGGTTTTAAATTTTTGTTTCAGCACGTAGTAGGTGTTTCAATGAATACTTGTAGAATTGCACTGAATTAAATATGGTTGATGAGCATGGAAAGCATGGACTAGATACAAGCTAAAGTCTGCGAAGGCAGGCTGACCACTCCATGGCCTGCCCTCTCCAACTCTTACATCAGATGACCCCGGCGGCGGCTACAAAGACAAGATCAGGCAGAACTTCCTTCGGTAGCATTGGTTTGTTTCCTGATCTCTGAAGCCCCTCTCCAGCAGACACGGTGACCCTCATTTCTTCTACCCACATGAAAGTCTGGAAGCATATGGGAGCTATGATTTGTTAAGTATCTGCTCTGAAATAGAACAGATTTATCATCGGCCGGCTCAGACAACGGGGAACATTGTATGAATTAGGAGATCCCAGGCCATTGAATGCTAGGGGGCTGGGCCAGATGATGCACCACCCGTGCATAGAGTCTGGCCATATTGGTGAAGGATCCTGGCAATTTACCAGGGACACCAGATGTTTAATTCATGTAGAACCCTGCAGGAAGCTTTGACTGAATGTTAAAGCTGGGGATGGTGTGTGCATGTGGGGGTGTTGTCGAAGCATCTAGTTATCCTCTTCAATAGTCTTTATTGAAGCAAAAAAGTGAGCTTTCATTTTCATTACAGTCTGCGTGCAGAGGGGGTGTGTTATCTGTACAATCAGAGACTTACTATTGTTGTTCAATTGTTTCGGTCATGTCCAAGACTCTTTTGGGGGGTTTCTTGGCAAAGATACTAGAGTGATTTGCCACTTCCTTCTTCAGCTTATTTAGAGATAAGAAAACTGAGGCAAACAGAGATAAATGACTGGCCCAGGGTCACCTAGCTAAAAAGTGTCTGAGACCGAATTTGAACTCAGGAAGATGAATCCTCCTGAATTTAGGTATGGTGCTCCATGTGCTATAGTGCCATCTAGCTGTCTTATATTAGGAGACACCTAGGCTTATCCTCCCCCTGACAGTTAATGGCCGTGTGACCCTGGGCAGGTGTCTGAATTTCTGGAAGATGTTAGTACATGTACTTGTAGGCTTGTGAGGATCAGATGAGGGGATGTAGGTAAATCTTGAAGATGTTATAAATAAGGAACAGCTATTTTGTTTTTACATATGCTTTATCTATAGTACTATTTTATATAATATATTTACATGTTATACATATATATTTCACATTATATGTTTATATATTATATTCTATAATATGTAATATCATTGGATTATAGATTTATAAGTGCAAGGTCTCTGAAAGATGATCTAGTCCAATAGTCTCCTTTGATAGAGATTTAGGGGACTTGTTCCAAATCATGAAGCTTTAAGTAGCCAGGACAATATTCAACCTAGTTCGTCAGACTCCATAGGGAGTTGGAAAGAGTGCTAGATTAAGAGCCAGAAGACCTTAGAGACTGTTAGAATAGGGGATGTCAGAAATGGAAGGGACTTGAGCTAGGTGGCAGAGCGGATAGAGAGATAAGACTCACCTTCCTGAGTTCAAATCTGGCCTCAGACATTTACTAGCTGTGTGACCCTGGGGAAGTCACTTCACTCTGTTTGCCTCAGTTTTCTATCTGTAAAAGGAGCTGAAGAAGGAACTGGCAAACTACTCCAATATCTTTGCCAAGAAAACCCTCAAAATGTTGTCATGAAGAGTCAGACATGACTGAGCAACAGCAGTCAATTTCTTCATTTTATTGATGAGGAAATTGAGGGAAGTGCCTTTAATGAGTGATTTATTTGTGTCTGGTACTTCTAGAGCAGTCTAAGAAATGGACTCTATCCTCCAGGTTCTTATACTCTAGTTGGAGAGAGGAAACCCTGAATCCCCATAAAACCATTTTGAGAGCCCTGGAGGGAAGGTGTAGAATTCCTTTGCTGAATTCGATGAAGCTTTAGGAGATTCAGGACAGGGGAGCTCAGGGTAGGCTCTAATAATGGTTAAAGAATGATAATCCCCCTCAGTCTCCCCCAAACACTTCTATTAGTCCCTCCCTCCCATCCTCAGCAGCATCCCTGCCACCACTGCCAGACAACTGTTTCCAGTGCTATCTTCCTTGAAGTATGAGGACAGCTCTCCAAGGTGGGAGGGCGGAAGGCAGCTCTCATCTTGACAATATGTCCCGCAGCCAACAGCCACCCTCACCAGCAGATCACTTTTGGATCCCTGGGACACCTTCCCCACTATTCTCAACCCCCTGAAGACTCCAACCCCGATCCTGAGAATGGCCTATATGTATCTGGGTAGCAGATGGAAGTCTGAAATGCAAAAAACCCTGCAACGTTTGATCCAGAGGCAAGAGCACTGATTCTGATGACGTCTGGCTAAGTTCAAATCTTGTCTGAAAATTGCTGCCTGTGTTTTCTCTGACCATCTCCCTTGACCTCTCAAGAACCTTGGTTTCCCCATCTGTAAAATGAGAGGGTTGGATGGCCTTCTAGTGCTAGATCTACTATCCTATAGTTACAAGCCTTCCCTGTACCTCAGTTTACCCATTTGTAAAAATAAGGGGGTTGTGCCAGATGGCCCCTGAAGTCCTTCCAGTCCTAAATCTATGATTCGCCTCTGATCCAAATCCCAAATCATATGGTCCTTAGACCCAATCATTGGCAAAGATAGGTGAAAGAGAGTGGGGTGGATAATTGTCTGGGGCAAGAAGGACTTATTCTGTTGAAATACAAGACTTCGTTCTGAGTGTTCAATTCAATGAGTGAATTCCACAATTATTTCTTAAGGTCCTGCTCTGGAGCAGGGACTTTGCTAGATATAAAAAGAGTCCCTGGCCCCAGAGGACTTCCTGAGGGGATAGAGTTTATGCATCAAGGCTATACAGAGGAATTCAAAGAGAAAGAAAATACTAGTCACTGCTGGGAATCATGGAAGGCCTTCTGGAAAAAGTGGTACTTGGGGGATATGTTTTGGTTAAAAATTAGGGATTCAGAGAGACAGAGGTGAGGAAGGGAGCTCATTCCAGGTCTGAGGGTGAGCTTATACAAAGGCATGGTGGTAAGAGATTACAATATAAGTAAGATATGGGAGGGAGAGGAGGGATAGGGGTTAACCTGTGATTTTTTTTTTTGCTATAGAAGACTAAACTCCTTGGTTGGAGAAACCAGGTCATCATCTCCTCTGACTTATAGTTGTTTGGGGGCACAAGGAGGGACGTTTGTCCCAAGCTAGCATGTGTCAAGGGCAGGCCTCAGACCCAGAGTTTGCTGGACCTGAAGCCAGCTCTCTCTTCATAAGGCTCAGTATGGGACAATATTATTGCAACCAGAGTGGAAAATTCATTAGGACCCAGATTGGGGAGGGTTTTAAGTGCTAGATTGGGGGGATGATGATGCTATTATGCCCAATTCCCAGGTCCTCCCATTGTTCCAGCCTCAGGTTACGGAAAGAGCCGTTTTGGTAGGTATTGGAGGTGAGGGCTGAACTGAGTTTTTCCAATTTCAGTGCATGGAGTTTTTCATTCTTTTACAAAGAGACAGTTAATCCTCAGATGGCTGCCTGTTGCAAGAATCTATCGCTACAGTCCTTCCAGCCCTGAGATTCTGTGCTCTATCCTGAGTCCCTTGGACATCACTCTAATCCAGCTCATAGTGAGAATAAGAGCCATTCATGACTCACCTGGACCTTTTTTCCAATAACATATAGTAGGCACTTAAAAAATGCTTTCTGACATCCCACCATCTTAATCTTTTTTTATTGACAAATTTGTTGAGAAATTGGAACTTTTTCATGATAAACCAGAGTATGAAATTCATTTACTTTTTAGATGATTGCAGCTTTTAAAAAATGAAAACATTAAATCATAACTATGGCAATTCTGGATGCATAACTCCAAATTGTTTTCCAGAGGGACTGGACCAAGTCACAGCTCCACCAATAGTGTACTCTTGCCTATTTTCTTTTAAAAATATTTCATTCTTTTACTTTTTCTCTCTCCTACCTCTTTCTACCTTCTGGAAAAGAAAGAGAAGAAGAAAGGAATTAAAAATTAAAATGATGGAGTTCCCTTATCATACAGTTGGAGACAAAAAAAACATCATTCCAAATTGGCTAAATCCGAAAATGTATTTCTTATTCTGCCTCTTATTCCATTGTCTCTCCATCATGAGGTCGGCAGTGCTCTTCTTTATCAATGCTTTGGAATAATGGTTGATCATTTATTGACCAGAGTTCTTAAGTTTTTCAAAACTGTTCCCTTTTATAATTTATAATAGTATAATTTTTTCTAGTTCTGCCTGACTTCACTTTGCATCAGTTGATACAAGTCTTCCTAGTTTTCTCTGAAATGACCTTCCTTCTTCATTTCTTTTAGCGCTATAGTCTTCCATTATTTTTGTTTGTGTTAATTTATTTAGCCATTGCAATTGATGGATAGACTCCTAGTTTCCTTTTGTTTATTTGCCACCATAAAAAGAACTGCTATAATGTACTTGCTTTCCTACAACTTTTTGTCATTTTCCTTGTTTCTTCACTTTTGCAAATCTGATTCATGGGTGTAAGGTGGAACTACAGAGTTGCTTTAATGTGCATTTCTAGAATTATTAATGATTTAGAGCCTTTCTTCACATGGCTATGGACCACTTGAATTTCTTCCTTAGCAAACTGTGTTTCTACCCTTCAACAATTTATTTATTGGGAAATGACTCTTATGAATTTGAACCATTTCTTTATATGTCTTTGGAATTAGGATGTTTTTTAAAGAAACTTTTTGTAAGCATTTTTTTTCCTCCCCAGTTTTAAGGCAGAAGCAAGTGCAATGATAAGTATGGGCTCTTAGGAGAGGCTTCTTTTGGGAAGGAGCAGATGAATTGAGTCAGAGTTGAAGGAAACCAGGGATTCTAAAAAGTGGAGTGTATTTCAGGTGTAGGGGACAGCCTGTATGGAGGAGGGAGATAAAGTAGCAAGTTTGGGCAACAGCATGACTGCAGAGGGAAAGAGGCTAAAAACCAGCATTTCATAATTGATGTGCTCTGGGCTCAGACATCCCTGTGTGTGTCTATGTGTTCTGATAGAGAATGTTCACTGATGATGCATTTGCTGCATTTTTCTCTCCGGTTAGCTAATTGCCCCCAGTCTCCCAAGCTGAGTGAAGTGACTATGTCAGAGGAAGGAATGAACTGTGTGGGTGGGTGGATGGGCAGCTAGCAGAAAAAATCCGGAAAGGCAGAGGGAGGACCAGAGGGATACATCCACTCAGCACTTGACCCAGGGCTGAGCATCATCAGCCAGTGCTGCTAATTTCTTAGGGTGCTCCTGAGGAAAGCCCAGGCTTTTTTGGATAGCATTCCTGAGGAATTTCATGATTTCCTGACATTCAGTTTAAATTTAAAATTCCAAAGGCCACACAAGGAATGATGGGAATAACTCTGTCCTATGTTAGAATCCTAATTTTTTTCCTGTACTGAACATGGTGGCAAGGTGCGATTCATTCATTAAGTGACTTAGTCAAGGTCACACAGTTGGTTAGTAGTGATTTTCAGATCACAGACTTAGAGCTTGGAAGGTGTCTTAGAAGTCTGACCTCTACAATCCAACCTTCTAAGTCCAGAGGGATCCATGCGTTCCGTGGTCCTACCTGTAATGGCAGAACTCAACCCAGGTCCTCTTCTTTAAAGGGGGTGTTTTTTTCATTGTATCCTTTCATTATCTGATCTCAGATAATGAAATTATTATTCTAGATTTCCCTTTGGATGTGGGAATTGACAAGTGTATGAATAACTGGACCTATCCTGGTCTTTTGTAATTGTTAGAACTGAAGACTCCTATATTACAGAAGGAATTTCTGAGGTAACTATACTGATTATCCCAAAAGATTGCAGCCATTTAAATGCATGGCCTGGAGGTGCTCTAAAAGGCATATTATCTCTGTTCCCTTAAGATGGAATATCCCCCTGGAATTCTGGAGCTGGAACTGCTTCACCCCAAAGAACCCATTCAGACTCTCATCCTCTCTCCTTTGAGATTTGCATAAATCCTATTTCCTATTTAAAAGTCAACAGAGGAAAATCATAGCAAATATTGTGCATCCTTCCCTTTCTGTTCTCCCCGCCTCCGGCCCCCCATCCCCCCGAGCAATTACAGTCTATTTTCTTTTGGTCTCAAAACCAGGGTTGATTGTGGGAGCTGTTTGGATTAGCTACCAATTTTCCAGTGGACTTTGGAAAGGTTGCCTTTGTGTTCGTGTTCTGAGCTAACATAGATCCTTAGGTTGGTTTGGCATCTGGTGCTCAGTGAGGTGACCCAATCCTTGTAACTACTGTTCAAGGTACCACTATCCTACTCACCCAGGCTCTCAATGCCTGTCATCTTGGATGCCTCTCTCACTCTCCTATAGCCAATCTGTTGCCAAGGCTTGTCAATCTTACCTTAATAACATCTCACACAGGGGCCTCTTTCTGTCCCTGACATTGCCCCCATGCTGGGGTAGGTCCCCATCATCTTATGTCTGGGCTATTGCAGTAGTCTACTGATGGGTTGGCCTGCACCAAACCTCTCCTCACTCCAGACCATGCTCTACTAGGCTGTTAAAGTGATCTTCCTAAAGCGGGAAATGACCATGTCATCCCCTTCTCAGTACCCTTTAGTGCTTCCTTGTTGCCTCTGCGGTAAAATATAAAACCTGTTTAGGCTTTAAATACCTCTATAACCTGGCCCCAGCCTATTTTTCCAGCCTCATTAGACATTACTCTGAAATTCTTCCTTCTTTCTTTACTTCCTTCCTCCCTCCTTCCCTTCCCTTCCCTTCCCTTGTCTCCTTCCCTCCCTTCCTTCCTCCCTCCCTTCCTTCCTTCCTTCCTTCCTTCCTTCCTTCCTTCCTTCCTTCCTTCCTTCCTTCCTTCCTTCCTTCCTTCCTTCCTTCCTTCCTTTCTTCCTTCCTTCCTTCCTTCCTTCTTCCCTCCCCTTTTTGCCACTTCTCATCTCTGTACTTTTGAATTAACCATCTCCCATGTTTGGAATACATTGCTTTCTCACCTCAACTACATAGACTCATTGTGTTCAAAATATAGTTCATGTCCTACTTTTCACAGAAACCCAAGAGTTCATGTGGTGTAGTCTTGTGGGGGGAGCACTGAAGATAGTGTCTGTAAGACCTGGATTCAAATCCCACTCCTGACATTCACTAACTGCATGACTGCAGGCAAGTCACTTAACCTAGGTCTCAGTTTTCTCATCTGTAAAATCGGGATTGGTTTTGATGACCTAAGCAAGGGCCCTACTTGTGATGATCCTGTCCTTTTTCTATCCAGATAATCGAGTTCTCCAAACACAGTAAACCCTCATTTTCATCTTAATGATCTGGAGAGTTCAGGTGAAAGTATTTATCTTGGCCACAGCTCCACTTGGCATTTGTGTCCGGTCTTTTTGTTTCAACATCAGCCAGGATTAGTGGCGGGCTGGGCCTTGAGATGCACTTGAAAGTGTCTTGGGCTATTGTCTGCAGCCTGGATTACTTTCGATGGACCGCCCCACCATAAAAGCTGCATAAATCATGGAAAGTGCTCTCTCGTTTGCCTTCTCATCTTTCCCTCAGATGGGGCGCACGCATCGGAATGGGCTTGCATTCAGATGTCGGCTCCAGGATACTTTAGTTGAACCGTACAAGACCATTAAGCAAATGTAATGGCTTTCTGGAAAGCAGGGCTGGGTGTTTCCAACCAAGTGTTTTACATAGAGAACATCTGGGGAGTATTGGTATTTGGGTGGATGGCAACATCAGAAGGAAGCTTTCCTGAGCTCAGCTGGGATGTTTCTGGCCTGTGGCTGCTGGCTATAACAATGCCCTTGTTAGGGGATGCTTCTTTTGAAGTATTACCATTGAATTGGCAGCAGCCACAAGAAGGAGTGTTGTACTTTTCCTTTCTCCTGGCATTCCAATTGTTCCTATTCTCAGCTCAGCTGAGGCATTCCGTGGACACTTCTAGGATAGGTTTTCTGAACCAATTTTTCTGGTGCCCCAAACTCGGAAGAGATTTCATCTCCTCTCTCAATGCTTTTGCATGACCAGACTCCCTTACCTAGGATGCTCTGCCTCCTCACCTCTGCTTCTTAGAACCCCTAACTTCCTTCCAAACTAGCGGCATCTTCTACAAGAAGATTCCCCCAAGACGCTATACTCCCCATAAAAAATACCCTGTGTTTAGTTTGAATATATTTTGTTTTCCCCTAGTTGTATACTTGTCATTTCTCCCAGTAGGATGGAATCTCCTTGTCCTTGTGTCCTTGGTGCCTAGAACAGTGTCTGGTACATGGTAGGTATTTAACACATGTTTTTTGATGGAAGGAAGGTGTGCCAAGTCTAAAGACGAAGTTTGACTTGGAATCCCTTTAGCAGTCTAGTAAAACCTATGGATGCCATCTGAGATGCTTATAAATGCACAAAATAAAATACATTGAATTACAAAGGAAACAAATACTCTTGAAATAGTTATCAATTTTTTTTAAAAGCAAGTGACAAGACTCTAGGTTAAGAACTTGCTCTGGGTCAGTGATCCTATGATCCTGTGACTTAGCCCTCTCTGGGCCTCCGTTTCCTTGTCTGTCCTAGGACTAAGGTCTTTTCTAGCTCTAGAACTCTGAGCCAACCTATTCCAAGCTTGGATCCTTTATTTGGTGGACAGACAGCAGGGAGAGGTTTTGCATTTAGTGGAAGGGGGGAAAGCTTCTGCATGCTACTACCTTCAGTTAGTATCAGGACTTGGAGGGAGCTGCCCCTATTGCAGTTTTGCCTCCCTGATGTTCTGGGCCTGAATTTTTAAAAAGCAGAGTTCTTGCCTGAGGCTTAGTTTTTGCTGGTCTCCACACCCAGGCACACTCACATACCTTTGCCCAACCTGAACACTATAAATCAAATGGGCTACACTCATAAAATGGCAGTGCTGAAAGAAATCAGCTTTAGATTCCATATAATCTGCATCCTTATACATTTCATAGTCATAGGATCACGAACTAGGAGATGTGGAAGGGAACTCAGAGGTCTTCTAATTCAACTCCTTTATTTTATTCTGAGGCTCAGATAGGGAGTAATGACTCTCCCAGGACTTATTGGTATGGTCAAGGCTGAAAAGATGTTTAGGGGTCATTAATTCAACTCCCTCATCCATTTTGCACATAAGGAAACTTCACCTCAGAAATAGGAAGGGACTTGCCCAAGGACACACAGGAAATGAGTGGTGGGACACATAAAAGAACATAGGTTGTTTCACCCCAGACCTTTTCCACTCAACTTAGCAGTGGACCTAGGTTCTAATGCTACTTCAGTTCCTTAACACCTGTGTGACTTTGTACAAATTATTTAATCTTTCTAGGTCTCAGTTTTCTCCTGTAAAGGCAGGGCTTGGACTAGATAGCCCATGAAGATCCTTGTAGCTCCTGAGCTGGGATTCCATGAATGATCACATCAAAAGACACAACTCTGTAGCAAAACCTTGCTTTTGGTTAACTAAAATAACCTTTTCCATAGCTTAGACTTAAAGGGCTATTTAAAGAGAGTCCATGAGCTGTGCTTTGCAATCTTTGGATATTTTCCATGATGCCCATTTTGAATGTCAAAACCAGATAGACCAGTTTCAGGTTAAATTAAAAAAAAAAGTTTTGATTCCATTTTTCCCCTCTATCACAGTCATATTTGGATGTCCCATACCCCACACTAATAGAACTCTCCCTCCAAACTAGTTTTGTAAAAATAAGAGTGGCTACCTCTTAGCATGTATGCAACATTCTACCTCAAAAGGCTTCTACTTCTCTGCCAAGATCAGAATTTTTTTTCTGAGACCAAGATTTCAGATCAGTTTTGTGTTCTGTCCAAAGGCACTTATCTTGGATCTATAAGGCCAGTGAGGTCAATCGGTCCATAAGCATTTATTAAGTGCCTGCTGTGTGACTAGCATAATGTTAAGTTCTGGGGATACAACAAAAGGCAAAAAGATAGTCTCCATTCTTAAGGAAGGAATTTACAGTCTAATGGGGGAGACAATATTCAAACAACCATGTACAAACAAGATACATAAAGGAGATGTTGGAGGTAACAGAGAGAGAGAGAGAGAGAGAGAGAGAGAGAGAGAGAATATTCCAGTCATAGAGGACATCTAGACACTGCCTGGAGTCAGGAGATGACTGTCAGTTAAGTGATACAGTAGATAAAATACTGTACCTAGAGTTGGCTGACTTCATATCTGGCCTGAGACATTTACTAGCCTTGCGACCTTGGGCAAGTCACTTACCCTCTGCTTGCCTCAACTTCCCCATCTACAATGGGGGTAAAAATAGCACCTAACTCACAGGGTTGTTGTTAGGATCGAATGAGATAATATTTATAAAGTGCTTAGCACAGTTCTTGGAACATAGGTAAGCACCACGTAAATGTTAACTATCATTATTATCTTGGGGGAGCAAGGAGACCATTGTCACTGGATCTGTGGTCTTTAGTTGACCTAATCAATATCTGGCCACTTGACCTAGATGGGTCCTAGAGAAGAAAGAAGAAAGTTAGGCTGGTGACTTTGCATAGCCCTACCTTATTTAAATCCAATTCACCCACAAGTCATGGCATCATCTTCCCCTATGTCTTGGTCTTCTTCAAGAAGGAAGGACAAACTGGGTCAAAGAGCATATGGAGGGAAGTAATGTGTTAGAAGACTAGGAAGGTAGGAAGAGGTCTGGATATCAATGGTTTTTCTGTTTGATTCTGGAGGTGATAGGGAACAACTACAATTTATTGAATGGGGTCAGATCTCTGCTTCTGGAAGATCACTTTTGATAGAAGGCAGATGAACTGGAGTGGGAGGAGACTTGATGTGTCTTCATAATGAAGTTAATAATTAAAAGAAATGTTCTCAAAGAATTAATCATGCATTCGGATAAAAGCCATACCAGCAATGTGTCTGTTCATGTGGGATGCTGTCAGATGGGGCTTTGGAAACTAGCAGAGTTTTGATGGAAAGCAATGTCCTGGGTGTGGCTGACTTGGAAGAATGCTGTCCCACCCTTCTACGGAGGCAGGTCTATTCCGAGGTTGCCAAATAAAACTTGATTTGGAAGGAGATTTATGACTGTCACTCTCTAGCTTAGCTTATTAGTGGTAGAACAGAGGATATATGGACAGGACAGAAAATAAGGCACATTGCCTAGGGCCTAGTCAGAGGACTTGGGTTAAGTATCTGTGATACTTACATGTGTGGTAGCACCCACCCTGACACACTGAAAAGAGACCAAGGTGTGAGTTCAAATCATCCTGATTGATTCTCCTACTTACTACTATGTGTTCCTTGAGTAAATCACTTCAAAGCCTGCCTCTCCCTCTGCAAAATGAGACAGTTGGCCTAGATGAGCCCCCAAAGTTCCCTTCAAGCCCTAAATCTATTCTCATAAGTTACTTCCTCTCTGGGCCTTGGTATCTATATCTATATCTATCCATCTACATGTATATCTATATCTATCTATCTATCTATCTATCTATCTAAAGAGAGAGAGAGGGTGACAGATGGCATGATCTGAACCATGGTCCACCAGCTCCAAAGCTAGTGCTTCCCTGTAGTACCACCCACCCCATCTCTCCTCTTTAAAAGGAGTGAGCTGCTCTATATGGAAGATGCTGTTGTAGCTTCTCTCCCTGGAAGATCTTTCTCTTCTGGGTGCCCCTTCTTCTCTTGGTGACTTTCTCCTAGAATCTCCATTTTAAGGGAGGATCCCGGGCAGTCCTGTTCACTCCTCTCCTGGTCCCTCTCTTGATTCTCCAAACTCCTCCCTCACACCCCTTTCTCTTCCCATCCCAATTCAGCTCTCCTTTATATACTGTATTCCTCCATTAGAATGGAAATTTCTTGAGAGCAAGGCATTCTTTCTGCTTGTATTGGCACACAGTAAGTGCTCAATTAGTGCCTACCACTGACTTTATGAGATCATCTCCAAGGCTCTTTTCATCAATTACAAGTCTGTGATCTTAATGCACTTTTTTATTTCTGGACCTCATTTTCCCCTTCTGTAAAATGAGGGGTTAGTCCAAGTTGATCTCTGAAGTTCTCTGCAGCTCTGAATCCTAGGATCTCCCTTTTCTGGAAGGAAAACTCGCAGTGTAGATGAAGGACCAGGCTCTTCAACGTTGAATTTGTCTCTCTGCCACGTGTGTGCTGGCTGAGTTCCCGCTGTGCTTGGAGGCTGATAGATAAAAGTTGTGTAAGGCTGGGCTCTTCCAAGCCACGACATAAACAGACACAGAATAATCAGACGCTACTTGTTTTGTTCCTCTGGTTTACATGTAACCTTAGCTTTGTGGTTGTCCAGGAAAATTGTAACCTGGAAGGAAAGTGACTTGACTTCTTTTCTACAGAAATTCCAATCGGATATTGCATTTGGCTTGGACAGCAGAGGAAGGCAGAAGTAAGCAGCTGTTTGGCAACTGGAGAAATTCACTTGAGAAAACTTGCCTCATTTTTATGCTCCCTTGTTCTGGCCTTCCTAGATGAGTCTCAAGTTGAACTAGGGGAATTTCGCATATTGGCCTTTGTGTTGGCACACAAGGCTGGGAGACTTGTAGAGACCAGTTATCGTTGGACTTGAATCCTCCACCCGCTGAATAAAAGCCTATACTCCTGTCAAGGGTTTGTAGTTTGGGGTATGTTTAGCTTAGACTGCCTAATTAAATTTCATTTTAGTTTCCAAATATAGCCTTCCTACTCCCCATTCCCATTGAGCTATCCATTCGAACAGAATCAAAAGGAAAGAAAAAAGCTATTGAATAAAATTAATGAACATGTACACCAAATCTGACAGCAGATGACCTGTTCTGCACCCATAGTCCCCCATGTCTCCAAAGCAGTGAGAGGAGGTCACTGTCTCACTTCTTTGGGGACAAGCTTGGCCATAATTACACAACCTCCAGAGGAAAGAGGGGGACACTCACCCTACCAATGTAGATCTATCTGCTTCCCTGGAACCAAAGAGATTTAGAGTTGCCTGAAGGCACTGAAAAGTGAAGTGATTTTCCCCTGGTTAGAGAGACCATGTGTGTTGGAGGTAGTATTTGACTGACTATCAGCTATACTATGCTATCTCTCTAACATACACACACACACACATACACTGACACTCAGGTTCACAGAATGCTACATAGGTAGTTCAAGAATTATTATTGCCATTTAACAGATGAGAAAATGGAATCTCAGAAAGATTAAATGACCTGTTCATGTTCAAAACACACCTAATATATGGGAGAAAAGGAATTTGAACATAGACAAATCCAGCATTAATTTCCCCCCATTAACTCATGGTGCCTCTCTCCATAAAATCACTCCCACTCCTCCAGCCCACCACAGCTACATACAGAGATGGTTATACCATCACTCACAACTGTACCACTTCCATGTTCATGAATTCTGAAATTTCTTTGTCTGATGAAAGTTCCCTTCTGTTTTTTAATGCCAAAACCTTTGCCAAGAATTTCCTCTTCTCCTTGTTAATAACTTTCTTTTCTACTAAGTTTTCAAGCCATTCTTCTATAGTGGTTCTCCTCATAACCTGTCTGACCTCTTGGTCAGTCTTCTTTGATGAATGTTCATGTCAGTCACACTCGACAACTATGGGTGCCCCCACTTGACTCTATCCTGGAGCCTCTTCTCTTCCTCTTTTATATTCAATGATCTCACTAGCTCTCAACTAGCATTTCTATGCTGATGATTCTTAGATCTTTTTCCCAGCCCGATTCTCTCTTCTCATCTTCAATCTTGCATCTCCAACTCCCTGTTGGACATCTTGAACTGGATATCTTATAGGCATCTTAAACTTCACATGTCCAAAGCAGAACTTTCATCTTGACTTCTCGCTTTCTCCACCCCCACACAATCATTTGTCAATTTGTCTGTCAATTTTACTTTTGTATCTTCTCTCAAATATGCCTCCTTCTCTCTTCTAACACTGCTACCACTCTGGTATCAGCCTTCATCACCTCATGCCTGGATTATTGCAATAGCCTGCTGTTGGGTCAGCCTGCTTCAAGTCACTCCCCAGTCCAATCCATCCTCCATCAGCCACCAAACTGATCTTCCTAAAGTTCAAGACTGTTATTCCCTTATTCAGTCAACTCCAATGGTTATTGTCTCCAGGATCAAACAGAAGATCCGTCTGCTTGGGCTTTCAAAGCCCTGCATATAAACTGGCCTCTTCTATCTCCCCAGTCTTCTTACCCACTAAGTGATTTAATTCTACTCTGCTGCCTAGAGGAAGCTCATTCCAGGCTTGGCACAATGCCTGGCACATTGCAAGCAGTTAACACATGCTTTTTGGTTGATTTTTCATTCATTAGTCTTCTCAGCTAGGTACCAAACTGTTGTTTCTGTGTTGCTGAAGGATTGCTGAATGCAGTTGGCATCCTCCAAGTCTGGCGCCCTGGGGCAAGACCCTGGTTTCCAGTCCTACTTTCAACACCATTTTTGAAATCTTTTTCTGCTTTGTTTTTGGTCAGTATGTAGACATCAGCTATCATGAACCTTCTCATAAACTGATTTTTGGGTTTTGGCCAGTGCTGTCAGAACTCAAACCCTAAGGAGAAAGCATAGAGAAAAAGGAGTCAATTTCCTGCCATCCCATGGTTTCTCATGTAGAATCACCCCTTACAATGTTAGGTTGACATTTTTAGCTCAGTCCTTGAAGGGTGAGCAGAGGGAAAGGAATAGATCTCCATGCTGATAACTCTTTGAGATTCCAAGTTACTTCAACCTCTTCAAATAAAGTCAGACTTGACATTTGTCATCCAAATATGGAAAGCAGCAATGGAATCCTGAGAAAGTGTCTCAGGACTCTTAACAGGACCATAGGGGAATGAGTCAGGCAGGATCTTTGCTTCCTTCTCCTTTGGTTTTTTATCCATACAACTTGCAATCTTCTTACTTACTCCACTCCATCCAACCCTCATTACTTGCTATTTATAGATTAGGGACCCCATATGAACACTGTAAGATAGGTAGCACTTTTATTTTACAGATGGAGAAATTGAGGCTCTGAGGTTTAATGATCAGGTTACATCACTGGTTTTCAGTTACTCAGTTCAGTTTACTTTTAGTGATTTTTTTTCATTTACATTGTTGCAGTCCCTAAGAGACAGCTAGTGAACTCAGCAGATAGAGCCCTGGGCCTGGAATCAGGAAGCTCTGAGTTCAAATTCAGACTCAGATACTTACTAGTTCTGTGACCTTGAGTAAGTCACTTAATCTCTATTTACCTAGGAGGTAGGCAGGTGGCTCAGTGGATAGGCCTGAGTTAAAATCCACTCTCAGACACTTACTAGCTGTGTCACCCTGGATAAGTCATTTTACCTGTGTTTCCCTTATTCCACTAGAGAAGGAAATGACAAACCACTTCAGTATAAGAAAACCCGAAATGGGGTCACTAAGAATCAGAGACGACAGAACAACAATGGTTACTGAGTTTATTCTTCTATATCTATGTTTTAGTCTATTATCATTTCAGACAAATCTTTCCATGCTTCTAGGAATTCCTCATATTTATTATTTTGCAATAAGAAATAATATTCCAATACTGTAATATTCAAATACTGTAGTTCAGAAGTGTCAAACTTGTGACCTGTCCTAGATTAAAATATAATGAGGAAATGTTTAACAAAATAACTGAAAGTACAATATGTATGTCATAGATAATGAGAATTTGTGGTTTTCTATGTGAATGTGCAGCACAACTTGAGTTTGAGGTCACTTTTGTAATGGAGTCAGCTTCTCCCCATCCATGGGCACCCACTTTGTCCTTAGGTCTTTATTTTCACCAAGATCACCACTATGAATATTTGGGTAAAAATGCACACATACACATATATGTATGCATATGTATGTACATATATATACACACACATGTATGCATGCATGTATGTAAGTTGTCTTTGATCCCCTTGGGGCATATACTGGAAGTGGAATCCAAAACATCAATTGTCATTTATGGGTCCAAAATATCTGCTTCTGGGAAGCAGAAAAGTTATGAGTTAATCCACCTTCCAGTTTTTTTCTCTGGATAAGTTAAAATAGTGTTGGTGACAAAGGGCAAAACCTGTAAACTTTTATAGTGTTGTATAATGTGGGCTATAATTATGACTACTACATTAGTAATTGTCTGTGGGTATGTTGACATTGTCTAAAGGGAAAACAATTCCCTGAAGATATTTTCCTTCTACCTCTCTTGCCATTACCACAGGTGGAACGCTTTTTCCACCCATTCTCTTCCCTGGCTCTCGCTACCATCCTCTACCCCAACCCTCTGAGAATGGGGGTTTGTTGTCAGACATATAACTCTTGGTTCTCAAATAGATTTGCTCTGAGAAAAGGTCCAAGGAAAAAAAGTCTAAAAGATTAAAAGGTCTTATGAGCCCCATGGTACAACGCCCAGCGCTCTTGAGGGACATAAAAGATTATGACTTACTCTAGGAAAGTGATTTTGATGAAGCCTGTTTGAGAGTGTTACACAGAGTTGCCTCAGGGATGCCTCTGATCATTTGTCGTTGGTTGATTTCCAGGTTTAGTTGGGTTCCATGATATTCTCCTGGGCAGCAGCCCCATGTGCTTTGTTTATTAGTCTTATTCTTATGTAAATGGCAATTACCAACAAGTTAGAATAAAAGAAGACCTCAACTCATGCCCAAGAGGAGTCTCCACTATAAATGAGAAAGCTCAACAAATGGTCAACCAGACCATTCCAGTGAGTGAACCCATCTTCATAATATGGTAGAAAGCTGGCTTTGGAGTCAAAGGGCCTGGGTTCAAATCCTGACTGTGTGACCTTGGGTCAATCACTTCTCCTTTCCGGTCATTAGTTTCCTCATCTAGAAAATGAATTTGTTGATTTATAAGATCTCTGAGGTCTTTTTCATCTCTAGATCTATGAATTTCTCAAGGGCTAGCCCATTCTACTTACTGATAGCTCGATCTCTTAAGAAGTGTTTCCTCGCATTAAGCCTAAATGGACCTGTTTGTAACTTCCATCCATAGCTCCCATTCTATCTTCTGGGGCTAAGCAGGACAAGGCTCCTGAGTCATCCCTTCTCTTCAGCAACCTCCAGCAGTGGGGTCACTGCTGCTCAGTCTTAGACAAAGCCGAGATCCTGACTTAGGTTGGCCTCTTTTGTTGTTGCTGGTTCATTTTTCCGTTGTTTCTGACTCTTCATGACCCCATTTGGGATTTTCTGGGCAAGGATACTGGAGTGATTTGCCATTTTCTTCTCCAGCTCGTTTTACAGATGAGAAAACTGAGGCAAACAGGGTTAAGTGACTTGCCCAAGGTACACAGCTAGTAAGTGTCTGAGGCTGGATTTGAACTCTTGAAGAGGATTTTTGCTGCTTCTGTGTACTGTGGTGCCACCTCACTGCCCAAGTTGGGTTTCAGTCTAATTTTATTTTTTCTTCTCTGTGGAGAGTGGCCTCCAGACCCTTCTCTAAGAAAAATCCCTCCCCCAAATGTCTGTAAAGATCTTGGCATTTTATGGAGCTTGTGTCTTGTTCTAAATATGGATTCACAATATGAATGGCCGGAAAGCTGCCAACCCCGCCTGGGATTAAATAAAACTTGTCTTCACTTATCTGAAATACTAACAAGATAGAGGCAAGTCTTTTTGCATGGATTCCTAGAACTGTAGAATCTTTACTTGGGAACAGATGCAAGAGACAGTCTATCTTCTATTGAGGGAGGCTCTGACGCTTGCTTTGTGACATTCCTGAGAAGTGGTAGAAAACCCAAAGATGGGCAGCTTACTACTTCCTGAGATAGCTTTTTCATCTTCAGAGGACTTTGAGATAGATACCTTCCAAGAACTCCAATTCTTAGGAAAGGGTTTTGGTTATATTCCAGTGGTTTCCCTCCCCCCAGTTACTTCTATCCATTAGTTTTCATTCTGCCCCTTGGAGCTACATGCAGCAGGTTTTCCCTTTGACAGACTTTGGGCTATTTGAAGAGATCTAGACTGTCTCCCTCTTTCCCTCTATCCTCCAAACTTTCTCTCTGGGCTAAACAGTTGGCCTCATCATGATGATGATGGTGGTGGTGACGATGATGATGGTGGTGGTGATGATGACGGTGGTGGTGACGAGGATGATGGTGGTGGTGATGAGGATGATGGTGGTGGTGACGAGGATGATGGTGGTGGTGATGAGGATGATGGTGGTGGTGATGAGGATGATGGTGGTGATGAGGATGATGGTGGTGGTGACGATGATGATGGTGGTGATGATGAGGATGATGGTGGTGGTGATGAGGATGATGGTGGTGATGAGGATGATGGTGGTGGTGACGATGATGATGGTGGTGGTGCTGATGACGGTGGTGGTGACAAGGATGACGGTGGTGGTGACGAGGATGATGGTGGTGGTGACGAGGATGATGGTGGTGGTGACAATGATGATGATGGTGGTGATGAGGATGGTCATGATATTGCCCCTAGGAAAGTCTTTTTAAAGCATCCTGCCTAATGGTTACATAGAGTTGCCTCAAGGATAATAATAACAACAACATCTATTATTTTTATGGTACAGTTTGCAAAGGCACTTATATTATCTCATTTTTACAACAACCATGTGAGAGGGCTGTAATTATCCCCATTTTATAGATGAGGAAACTAAGGCTTCAGAAAGGTTGTGACTTGCCCAAGATCATACAGTGAGTATATGCCAGAGGCAGGACTTAAACTCAATTTTTCCTGGGTTTCTAATCATTATGACATACTGCTTCACTTTTAAAATAATTTATTGATGCTTTTTTACTTTATTTAAAAAGTACTATTTCTTCCTAATGATTCTCTTTTCTCCTCCAAAAGAACCTTTCCTTGCAACAAATATTTTTAGCCAGTCAGAACAAATCCACACATTGGCTATATCTGAAAAAGGTATGCTTTATTCTGCTCCCCTAGTCTACCACCTCTCTGCCAGGTAACAGTGCATTCCTTACCATTGGTTTTCTTAAATCATTACTGGTCACTGTATTGATCAGAGTTTTGAAAACTTAATTAAAACTCTTTGTAGCCCTAAAATTCATAAATTCAAGTAGTTACTTAGACAATTAATTAAAAAAAACCCACAAACCCAATCTCAATTGTAGGATTTGATTTATCCCTGATTTTGACAGAACTGTGAAAGGTTGGAGCTGTAATGGATTTTAGACAAGAATCTAGAGGCTTAGAGAGGGAAAGTGATTTAGATTGTTAGTGGCAGAACCAAGAACATGTTCAAGGTCCAAGTGTAGTCTAGAGTTTCATTGGTTGCTCCCATATTGCCCCCTGGAGAGAGCACCAGGCCTGGAGTCAAATCCGGCCTCAGACATTCCTAACTATTCGACCCTGGGCAAGTCACTTAACCCTGTTTGCTCCAGCTTCTTCATCTGTAAAATGAGCTGGAGAAGGATGGCAAACCGCTCCAATATCCTTGCCAAGAAAATCCCCAAATGGGGCCACAAAGGGTCAGACGTGACTGAAATGACTGAGCCATAACCGTAGTGACAAAAGTGGAGGCAGGAGGAACCTCGGTTGCTGAATCAAGATCCAGAAGGATGCCTTTGATTTTAATGTCCTTTGCTTTCATGATTCAGCGCTGAGAGTACTGGGGTAGGAGTCAATGGATCAGGGTACCCATGTCATTTTACGTTAGCTTCTGTATGGTCTTGGGCAAATTATTTGAATTCTCTGGGTCCGATTTTTCTCATCTGAAAAATGTTAACTAGGTATTCCTAGAATAAAAACCTGAGTGTGTGTGTGTGTGTGTGTGTGTGTGTGTGTGTGTGTGTGTGTATGCGTGTATGGTGGGGAGCAAAGAGGACCAAGGTTGGGATACAGTATGATTTACCCCAACCTCTGTGCATAGGACCCATTTGGGAGCAAATCTAACAGAGATTTATAACTTATCTATAATCATCAAAGCTCTTCCCACCTATAGCTGCCACTGTGAGAAAAAACACATTCAGCAAAGCTCAGAGCATATAACTGTTCAAAGTAGAAAAATGTATACCCACAATGAGAAGACCTGGCCTGTTTGATTTGATGAGAGATGGGAACTGACCTGACCAAACCTCTCTTAAATTTTTGGGCCCTGGAGGTGGATATCCATGGTTCTAATATTAAGCCAGGTGCTCTCCAGAAGTGTAAAGTATCAAACTAAAGGATGGCCCATGCAAAAAAGATCCTTTTACAAGCCATGCTGCAATGTCTAGACTCCAGAATGTATTTTAAATGGGCTGTCCTGGGGAATCCTAACTGCAACACCTGATTTTCTGAGCCAGCCAACTCATGTCTCCTTTATGGATGAGGTTCTTCTGCCTTCTGTGAGAGTGAGCTATGTAACGTTTTGAAGAGTTTATTATAACAGACATTTAAAAAAATTAAATTATAACTCAGTCACTATTTGAGGGGAGAGCTTGCAAGACATCAGGCCCTGGGAGCTTGCCTTAGAATTGAGAAGATCTAAGTTCAGGTTTAACTTTGGGCACTTTTTTGGGTCATTACCCAAGTCACTTAAGCTCCTTATGCCCCAAGTATCTCAATAAGATTAGAAATTGTCAAGCAAGTGCAGGTGAACATTGCTCGTGATAGCTAACATTTATATAATGACTTCTATGTGCTAGCACTGTGCTAAATACTTTACAATTATCTCATTTGATGCGCACAGCAATCCAGGGGCTGGGGAGGTGCTTCTGTTATTCCCATTTTTGTTAGTTATGTCTGACTCTTCTCTGAACCCATTCTGGGATTTTCTTGGCAAAATGCTGGAGTATTTTACCTTTTCCAGCTCATTTTACAGATGAGGAAACTGAGGCAAACAGGCTAACGTGACTTGCCCAGGGTGGCACAGTTAGGAAATGTCTGATTTGAACTTGTCTTCCCAGCTCTAGGCCCAACACTTCTGTAAACTGTGGCACCCTCAGAGACTAGGACTGTGTGACACAGTTATCTATCTCCAGAGTGTCCAGCTGCAGGGTATTTTCCCTTATATCTGGGCAGAATGCTTGAATTAAATAAAGGCATTTATCAAGGAAGTGGCTTTGCTGATGGAAGGGTGAAGATGGGTGTGTATTCCCTAAGTAACAATAGGGAGAGAATATCTTTCTTCCCACTTCTCCTCCTCCCCCCAGCTTCCTTGCTCAGCCTACAGTGACATCTTCCTCCTCTGAACTCTGTCTTCCCTTGCCTACACCAGTTACTTATCACTGGTACATTCAGGAGGGCAGGGAAAGGCCGGCATTTCTAGCCAAAGGACCTAGGTTTGAAATCTGATTTGGTCACTCACTGACCTTGGGCAAAACAGTCAATACTCTGAGCCTCAGTTTTCTCATCTGTAAAATGGGAAGATTGCATTAGGTGGCCTCAGAGATTTCATCTGTTTCCAAATCTGTGGTTTTATGATTCACTAGCTACCTAGAAGACTTATAACCTCTACCCTCATGGTTTGAGCATTGACTCAAGGGTCTGGGATTCTCATCTTGGTTCAGTTTGTAATTCAGGTCAACAAACATTTATTAAGTGCCTGCTGTGTACAAGACCTTCTGCTAGGTGCTAGGGCATACAAAGATGAGAAAACAATAAAATCAAAACTTTCTTCTGTCCTCCCCTATCTCTTCCTCAGTAACTCCAGCCTTCAGATAGTAACATTCTACTGGTTTTGATGCTGGGTGACTTTAGGAAAGTTGGTCTAATCTGTCTGGCCTTGTCCAATGTTGTCACTGGTTATAATAGCTGGATGGGACCTTAGAGATCTAGACTAACCCGCTCATTCTGCAGATTAGGAAACTGAGGTCCCAGGAAGTTAAGTGACTTGTCCAAGGCCACATGATAGTCTTAGATCTGGAATGGAATTTTAGAGGTCACCGAGTCCTCACTTTTACAGATGAGGAAACTGAGGTATAGAATGTTCAAGTAACTTGCCCACAAGTACTAAGTATCTGAGGCAGGCTTTGAACACAGGTTCTCTGCCTCCAATTGCTAGGGGTGGTCTCTGAGGTTCCTTCCTAGGTTAACGCTCTTGGGAGAATTTCCCCCAAGAAGCACATACCTCTTAGGTACTCCTTTCACAGCAGCCATAAGCATCATCCTTCTTTTACAGGGTCAGTGAGTTAGAATGGAAAGAGTGGGGGGCTTTGGTGGAGCTCTAGGGAGCAGGCTTTTCCAGTGTTGGTTAGACACCTAAAGTTTCCCTGGTACTTAATGGAGTTGTATTGAGAATTCAAACATTTTCCCCTTTGTTCCCTGTCTTCAGCATTGCCTTTGGCAGATGGGGAGAGGGGGAGGTGAGATTGACTGTTTCTTAACTATTAGCTGGGACTCACAAGCCAGCTGGTTTCCCCCTCTCCTGCCCCCCATGAATGGTATTATCCCTCCATGGACTGTGGATGGGGAAAGAATTTATCCTTATTGTATATCTGACAATAGGGGCCTTCTTGAGTTCTTCTGCACAGCGAAGTGCAGCCCTTGCATAATCAGAGGGGTGTTTCTCCACCCCCCTCTTCCACCCCCAGGCCTGTATTTAGTTCATATAAGAATGCAGGAGCGAGTCCAAGAGCCACCCACATCCTGGTTGTCTACATGGTCTAGACATGGGTTCACAGCCTGCTCCCCTTCCCCCCTGCCCCCCAAGAAAAAATATTAAGGATCCCAGGGGTCAAGGAAGAAAAGGAAGGATTTTGAGGCAGAGCTCTGCTGTTGTAGCAGGATGACAGAAACTAGGGGTACTTAGAGAGGGCGATGCTGTCTGGTGTTATAACACTGGCGGAGAAGGAGCCCTAGGGCTCAGCTGGGGGATAATGAGACTCTGGTTAGGTTTGTTTCTGGTTCATTCTGTGAGGCCCCCTCCACCCTGCTGGTGATAGGGGGTGGGGAGGTAGGAGAAGACCAGCCTTTGTCTCCTGTATGTATAATGAAGGGATTGGTCCAAATAACTTTTTTTAAAAAATACATTTTAACTGATATCTTTGATTTTTACATCACCAAAATTTCCCAACATATTTTTCTCTCCCAAAGAACTATTGAAATAAAAGAGGGGAAAAAATAGCTTGGCAAAAGGACCAGATGGTCTTTAAGGTCTCACTTTAAAAAATTCAATTAAAAAATGCAATTAACAATCTATTTTCCCTCTTTCCCCTTTATCAACTCCCTATGGGGGAAAAAAAAAGAAAAAGAAAACCTTTAAGCCCCTTGAGGGGCAGGGGAGAGGGGGAGAAACACAAAATTTGAAGTCAAAGGACCTGTTTCCACTCACAGCTTTGCTCTCGCTAGCTTCCTGGTATTTGGAAGTCCCAGATAGCCTCAGTTTTCTAATCTGTAAAATAAGAGTTCTAACACTTTCCCTACCTCTCTGAGACATTTGCAGATTGTAAGTGCAAACCCTGGCATTAAGGAATTTCCAAGAGCTTTCCCCACTAGCCTCTGACATAGGGCTGGGATTAGAAGAAGGCTTCATTAAGAATTTGTCCTGGAATTACACATAAAACATCTGGGAATGCTTGGCACAGGGAATATCTGAGCTGGGAGGAAGCTTAGAACAGGAAATGTCAGAGCTGGGAGAGAGCTTAGAACACAGAACGTGAAAGCCCACAGGGGCTTTTAGAATAGGGGAACTCAGAGCTGGGACGGCACTTAGAATGTGGGATGTCAGAAGTGGGAAGCATTGTAGAGATGACCAATTTTAACCTCTTTATCTCTATATTGGGTATAATAAAGCAAGTCTTAGAGAAGTAAAGTGATTTCCCCAAGGTTACAGTCAGGTGGTCAAGGCTGGACTGGAACCCACATCTCCTGACTCCAAGTCATTCAACTATACTGGACCTCACTAATTGATCAATCGATCAATGCTTATATTCCAATAGTGTTTCAGTTTGGTTCTTGATGGGAGATTGGTGTTGGGGAGAAAATCAGTAGTTGGGGTGGTCGCTACTTTTATCTGTGGTAGGAAAACTAAAGGAAATTGATCACTGAAGCTGGTTATAATTCATTTTGTGAACTGGAGATGAGGCTTGGTTTGAAGAAGTGTCACTGACTCAGGACCAGTTTTCTCTGGGACATTTCATGCTCTCACTGTCCAGATGGATGACTGACCTGTCAGTCATCCATGAAAGGAAGCCTTCGGGCCAGAGCTGAGGTCACAGGAGGAGGGTCTCAAGGGAGCTTCGTGTGTAATAGAACCAGGCTTTCTGTAGCTGTTAGTAATTTTTCTGGTCTTATACCCAAGTAGTTAATTTTTCCTTTTTTCTTGTTGCCAGAATAGACAGATCACATTACCAGCTTGTTTACAGACAGAGATGGTTCCATTGGCAGGCAGGTTTTTCCTTGTTAGATTGTCTGTTGTCGTTTTTTTGGCCTTTTATTATCACTTTAGTTTATGGGAGGGCTGGCCCATGGTGGTTTTCTTCACTAGCTATTTCATTTAATCGAGTAACTGAACTCAGAGACCACATTTACCTAGAATTTTTGGCATCTGATTTTGGGTGGCATCTCAGTCTCTTCTTGAGGGGGAGCTTGGTACAGATACAGGACTTAAGAGACAGGAAGACCGGAGATTGAAAGCTGATCTTGGAGTCAGTAAAATCAGTGCTTCTTGTGACACAGACTGACTGTGTGACCCTGGGTAAGTCCTCTAACTTCTCAGTGCCACAGGTGTCAGTCTCCATTGGTAGAGGAGGCTCACTCGATGGGAGTTCCTTTCATTGGTGAAATCTCAAGTTCAATCAATAAGCATTTAAGTGTCTTATTATGGGTCCGGAAACACATGCAAAATCTTAACAAAATGATTTCCTTATGACAACCCTTTGAGATAGGTTAGTGCAGGACTATTATCCCATTATAGAGATTTTTAAAATTGAGGCTAGGAGGGACAGAGTGACTTGTCTGTGGTCACAGAGCTGGCCTGGGTTACATGTATAGCTTGGGCTTCCATCCAAGACTCTCAGTGCCTTTGTAACTTGCCATATTGAAGGCGGAAGTTTGTCAGTTTCAGAAACATGGTGAGTGGGGAAAGAAAGTGGTTTCTAAACTGGTCATGCCCATTGCATGTGATGGAGGCTTTGTTCCACAGTCACAGATGTTACAGCTGCCTGTGTGAATTGGTTGGCATATGTGGACCATTTAATCCTTGGCACTCTTTAAACTGGATTTTATCTTGCTTTGTTTTAGATGTTGGCATTCTCTTGTCAATGGTGCAATCAGCCCCCATCATTCTTAAGCATAAGCCATAGGAAGACCCCCCCAAACCCTCAGTGCCTTGTCAGTCACACTTACACATTATGCTCCCTGAGTCTGCGGAAAGGGTGCTTTTGCTATAAATGAAAGAAATGACAGAGTTTTTCTTTTTTTCCCCAATCTCTGTTTTCTTCATTGTGCATCCTGCCAAGTGACATCTGTATTTATTTTCCCAGCTCTTTCAATGGCCGATTTGCATCTGTTTAGATCCCTGAATAACATTTCATTTCCTGACTTTATAGGTTGCCATAAAATCCATCCGTAAGGATAAGATTAAAGATGAGCAGGACATGGTTCACATCCGACGGGAGATTGAGATCATGTCGTCCCTCAGCCATCCCCATATCATCAGCATTTATGAAGGTCAGTGATGTTTCCTTCCCTGGCACCCATGTTTTAGACCAAAGAGTATTTCAGGGGATTTTGTGTCTGGTGGAAGTCAGTCTTTAGGGTTCAGTTTACAAATGGCCAGGTGGGATGGCAGCCTGCTTAACCCTCATGATGACCTTGGACACACCTGGTTAGATCTACTTGTAAAATATCATTGGTGTGTAATGAACTGTGTTGCGACAGTTTCTTGTCATGCAACTCAATAACCATGACTGCTTTCTAGGATAGAGTCTACCTACAGATTTCCCTGAAAGACAAACAAAACAAGCCAAGACAACTCTTTTCTTTCTTTTCTTTCTTTCTTTCTTTCTTTCTTTCTTTCTTTCTTTCTTTCTTTCTTTCTTTCTTTCTTTCTTTCTTTCTTTCTTTCTTTCTTTCTTTCTTTCTTTCTTTCTTTCTTCCTTCCTTCCTTCCTTCCTTCCTTCCTTCCTTCCTTCCTTCCTTCCTTCCTTCCTTCCTTCCTTCCTTCCTTCCTTCCTTCCTTCCTTCCTTCCTTCCTTCCTTCCTTTTCCTTTATTCCCAACAATTAGCACAGTGCCTAGTAAATGCACGTTGACCTGAACTGACTTGTGTACAGTCTGTGCACAGATAAGCAAATATAAGAGAATTTGGGGAAAGAGAGTATGAGTCCTTAGGGAAACTGGAGGGAGGCTTTCCAGAGGAGATGGCACCTGGGCTAGGATCCCATTTCAGAGAGGAGGCAGTTTTGGGATGGAGAACAGCCAGGAGTTCTTTGAAATGTTGTTCTTTTGATAAACTCATGCCCTGATCTTGAATAAATGACCAAACTCCAAACAGGCCCAAGGGACACCAGGAGAGAGGGGGCTACTTGGTCAGCAGATGGTTTGCAAATGTAGCCTGAGTTATCTGTGGTATAATAGGGGAAGGATGTTAGAGGGGGAAAGAGATGGGAGGAAGAGGGAAAAATGGCGGAGGGAGGGGAAAAGGAGAAGGGCAGAAAGTCAGTCTGAGTCTCAGTTTCCTCATCTGAAAAAATGGGGTCAGTAATATCTGTATAACCTATCTCACTGGATTGATACACAGATTAAATGAGCAGCAGTGTGGTGCCGTGGATGGAACCTTTGACTTTGAGTCAGGAAGACTTGGGTTCAAATCCTGCCTAAGTAAGTCACTTAATCTCCTTAGACCTCAGTTTCCTCACCTGTAAAATGGAGGATTGGACTCTATGGCCTCTGAGGTATCTCCCAGCCCTACCTCTGTGCTCCTCTGTATGCCGAACACAGTAACCATGAAGTGTTATATAAATGATGTCAACTATTACTAATATTAGAAACTGACTTTGGTAATATCTTATCCTGAATGTTAGCTAGTGTGCCTTTCTCAAGTGTTTTTGGAGGGTTTTTGGGTCATGGTTGCTGTCAAACTGTGAGTACACTTGTCTGTTTCTTTTAGCAGCTGTTGGAAAGTTAAATGGGACCAGAGTTTGGATGGCACATAGAATAACAGACCTATAGAGTAGTTTCATTTTTTAAAAATTTAAATTCTTTTTTAATCACTCAAAGTCCACCTCTTTTCTTTCTCTTTCTTCCTCTTGCTCCAGTGAGAAAATATGAAGAACAAATATCCTGCTACAAACATGTATAGTCAGAACAAAATAAATAAATTCTTACATTGGCCATGTCAAAAAAAAGATGTTTCAACAGGTACTGAGGCATAGGATGTTAATTCTGAAAATGTAAAGACTCAGAGGGTTATCTGCTTCAATTCTTCTCATGTTACAATGGGGAAACTGAAGCTTAGAGAAAACACTTCTTCCATATCACATAGAGGCAGCCATCAGCGGTGACTTCCTGGAGCTAAGACTAGTTGTGTTCTAGTCAGTATGTGAGACTAACTCTCATTCTCATTTTATAGATGAGGAAACCAAAGCTTAGAAAACAGAAGTGATTTGTCTAAGGTCACACAGCCTGTTAACACCTAAGGCAAAATTAGACCCCAAGAGTTCCTGGCTCCCCAGTTGTAAAGTCAATCACTCATGGCAGCACACCTGATGACTGCTGCTATGAAAGATTTTAAGGGTCTAATTGCATAGTATAATGAACTCTCTTTTCAACAACAAACTAAACATTGTTCAATAAACTAAAGCATAACATTCATAGCAACATCCTTAGGTAAAATATATCATTCAATATATCTATATCTATATATCTCATAATAATAGCAACATCCTTAATCAATACCAAGTATCCAAGTAAAGTCCTTTTTACAAAATACTACACCATCTACCCCTCGATCAGTGTGAGAACAGTCTTCTTAATCAATACACAGTGTCCAAGCAAAGTCCTCTCTCGTCTTGACTTGAGACTGACTTCCAAATCCCATGGTTCTTCTATGGGCTGACTACCTCCAGCTCTTGCCTGGGTTCCCATGCAGTCACAGTTCACATGCAACAGCAGGAGGAGACTCCTGCTCCATGTCTCAGTTCATGGAGACTGTTCCACTGCAAACTCTGCTGCTTTTGTCTGGAGCAGGCTCCAAGTACTCCTGCCCACAGCTTCTGTTTCTAGGAAAACAAGGCTTAACAGGGATATAACAATATTTAAACACATTATCAGCACCATCATCTCAATTCATTCATAAAGACCAACAGACAGGGCTTCTGTCTGAGACGTCAACACAGACCAACAGACAGGACTTCTGTCTGAGAAATCAACACAGACAGACAGACAGGGCTTCTGTCTGAGAAACCAACACAAACAAACAGGGCTTCTGTCTGAGAAATTAACACAGACCATATATCCATATCCATATATATATATATAAAATATATATATATATATATATATATATATATATATATATATATATATATATATATATATATCCTGTTTCTAATCAAAGACTCTTGACTGATTCAAAGACAAGACTCAGTCAAAATCACTTGATTGGCTAAAACTCAAACAGCAAAAGGCCATACTTTGCTTGCCATTACATCAATCTAGTGTCCTCCTATCCCCTGTTGCCTCTCATCAATTCCTTTGTCCCATTGGTGTGGACTAGTAGAAAGACCATCAAACTGGGCTCCAGAAAATCCCCTGTGACTTTATGATCCTGGACAAGTGAATTCCCTTCTCTGACCCTCAGTTTTTTCATCTTTATAAAGGAGAGTAAGAGACATTTCATGGAATGGTAGACAGAGACAAAGCCTCACCTCTGCCATATCTTGCATCTATCATGTATGACCCTGGGTAAGTCATTATCTCTCAGAGCCCTAGGCGTCTTTCTGAGGCCACCAGAGCAGGTATCAGTCTAAACTGGGATAGGGAGTTTCCCTATACCAATGACATCAAAATCAGGTCCAGAAAAAGAGGGGGATCAAATATACTGCTACCTCTTTGGAATCTTTATGAGATTATTGCTTTATAAACTCTAAAGGGCTTTAGAATTGTGACATTTTTCAAAACATTATTCCTGCTGAGATCCCAGGTAGAAACTTGAATGTTCTTAGCCCCTTGGATGTATGAAATGTATAGGCCTGTAAAATTCTATGGATGCTGGCATTTCACCAAGACTGTATTGAGTGGCCATGCTGGGCAGATGGAGTTCATCTGATGTAGTCTCTTGGTCTTTTTTTTTCTATGGAGAATCCAAAAATCCCAAGACAAGGAAACACCTTGCTTGTTGTTTTTAGAGCTAGGACTCAAACTCCGGTCTTCTGTCTTTTCCAAAATGCCATGTTGCATTGGAGGGCAATCATGCTCTGAGAGCCATTTACACCCTCCTTCACCTGCCTTTTCATTCCTGGAGTGCCCTTCCTCTTTCCTCCACCTTCTAAAGCCCTAACTCCCCTTAAGGCTTAGCCCAAGGCCTTCCATTTTGCCAGCAGGAGCCCTAACTTGATCCCCTCAAATTGTTGACTCCCCACTCCATGTAGTTTCTTTGCATTTCATTTGTATGTATTCTGAATTGACTTCTCTTTTATGTGCATAGAATGTAAACAAGTTGAGGGCAGGTGTTATCCTCACTTCTGGCTTTGTTCCCTTTCCATCTATCATGTAGTGATAAAAGCAAACAAACAAACTCTGTGATTTCACTCCTAGAGGGGATTCCCAGAGGAGGAAAGTCTGTCTACTATTTCAGGTAGGCACCTTGTGTAACTGACAGTCTTGGGGGACTTGCCTAGAGCCTTGGGAGGCTAAGTGACTTAGCAGAGGTCATCCAGTCAGTATGTGTCAGAGGCTGGTCTTGAACCTAGATCTCCCAAGATCAGTTCATTATCATATAGAAGAATGATTTTATACTACTCTGCCTGTAGCAGGCACATCATAAAGACACATTGAAAGAGCACTGGGTCTAAAATCAGATGGTTTGGCTTCAAACTCCACTTTTTGATGTATGTGTGACCTTGGACAAGTCACTTAACTTCCTGGGTGTCAGTTATCTCATCTGTAAAATGAGGGAATTGGACCAGGTGACCTCTGAGGTCCTTTCCTCACAACTCCAGATCTGCGATTCTCAGGCCAGATGAAGGCTGACATGGCAGCCCCACTATCCTTGGGTGGTACAGTAATCAGTATCTTTTTGACCCCTTGGAGGAGGGAGTGGATGGTAGGTGATTAATCCCCAAATTTGTCAACTCTGCTCCATCCAGAATCTAGCCCTTGTCTTTAATGCTAAGTAAATACAAATGGATTCCAGCGAACTTTCTAGCCTGGCTGATATATTTTGTAATGGGGTGGGAGAAAAATTATCTTCCCCCTTGATCTTCGAGAGGTAGGACCCCTGTTTTCAGTCAAAAGAAATTCCATCTTCTCAGCAGGAAGGTAATTGGTGATATGGAGAGAGCAGCTGAAAAGGAAGGGCTTTGTCAAACCTTTGATGTTCTGAAAATCGGCTGGGAGAGATAAAAACAGATCTCTAGTTCTCATTTCATGACTTGAGCTCTGACTTCAAAGTGGGATGTTTTCCAGGACCCTCCCCAGCCCCCTCTCTCTGAAAGCCCATGATATCCAATATTTGAAATCTTGTAAGTCATATCTTTCTTGAGATGACCCTAAGGAATCCCTGAATTCCATTTGGTCATTGTCCCATGTGTGAAGACAAACATTTGAGGAAGTCTGGTGTCCGCCTGGTCCTTGGTAATTTCCAGGCCCTTATTTCTGTGACCAGAAACTTTTTGTCTTGGTTTTTCAGGATGATGGTAATAATGATTGCCACTTCTATACTCAATCAATCAACAGATATTTACAGTGCCTACTATGTGCCAGACACATATAAGAGGCAAGTATGGCATGGTAAAGACTTGCTGCATGGTAGAGACAAAGGAATTTATAGTACTAGGAACCTGAGGCAAAGGGAATCGAAGGGACTTGACCAAGGTCATGGCTAGTAAAGCATTAGAGGTATGGGTTCAACCCATGTCCTCATACTCCAGAGCTGATGTTTTCTTGTTTAGGTCTCACATCCATTAGCCAATGAGTATTGATGCTTTTGTGGTCCAGTTTCCAACCCAGTGGTTTATTTAGTTACCCACAGGTCAACTTCCCTTCTCCTGGGACTCCCAGCACACTAAAACAGGTTGTTGAGTTTGGCAGAGAGATATGTTGTACTTGTGTTTACTCTTCTGTTCCCATGGTTAATTGTCAAGTAGTTGGGGGGAAATTACCCTTTGATGTCAAGTTTCACCAGTTCCATATTAAGTCCCCATACTCTGGATCAAAATCAAGGGTTAATGACAAGACATTAGAAAGTGGCAGTGAATTTTCTCCACCTTCAGTCAAGGAAGATCCCTTTTCCTGATGTTGCCCAGCTACTTTTCTAATTAGTTTCCTATTAAGTGGGTTGTTTGACTTTCAGATATATTATTTTCACTGTTTTCTTTGGTTATTAAGGAGAACACTAAGAAAGGCTGTTGTCCTAACTCACTCTTTGGAGTTTCCTGGAATTTAATGTTTTCTCTTGCTGAAAGAATACTGCTTCTTACATGAGCAAGTTTGTGTGTGTGTGTGTGTGTTTAAATAAAATACAGAAAATCCTTTTGTACTTTAGTATAGTGATTTTGGAAATTGGCTAGTATAGAGCAGGTGCTTAATAAATGCTCACTGACTTTCCTAGGCCAATGGTAGCATGGTCCTAGGGAAATAGGACCAGGCAGGAATGGGCCTTTGCACTGACTGGCTGTGACTTGAGTAAGTCATTTTATATCTTTGAGACTTAGTTTCCCTGTATGTAAAAGGAAGGGATTGAACTAAATGAACTCATAGAAACACAGAATTTTGAGAGTTGGCAGGGACTTCAGTGACCATCTAGGAGTCCTTGCTATAATAGACCTGAAGAATGGTCGTTCAGCGTTTGCTTGAAGATTTCCAAGGAGGAAGAACCCATCACCTTTCAGGCAACTCATTCTATTTTGGAATACCTCTAATTATTATAAGGTTTTTCCTGATGTCAAACTTTAACTTGCCTCTTTCCAATTTGTACCCATTGCTCCTGATTCTACCCTCTGTGAACAAACAAATTGGATCTTTCTTTCCCCTCATCAATCCTTTAAATACTTGAAAACAGTTATGATGTTCCCCATGAATCTTCTCTTTTTCAGCCTAAACATGCCCATCTCCTTTAAACATTCCCCATATGACAAGGCCTCAGAGTCTTTTACTATCATTCTGGATGTCCTTCTCAGGAAACCTTCCAGCTGATCAATATCCTTTTTAAACTGTGGTGTCAGGAACTGAACATAGGACTCCAGATGTTGGCCGACAAGGCCAGAGGGGAAGGGACAAACATTTCCTTATTCCTGGAAGCCACATCCCTCTTAGTGCAAGCCAAGAGGTCACTAGCTCTTCCGGAGGCATCGTCCCCCTGCCCACTCTTTTCTAAGATCTAGTGGTCAGGAGCCACAGGGGCACATTTCAGAAGAGACACTTAGCAATATCTGAAGAGAAGGACAACTAGGATTTGTGCCTAGAAGAAGCTCCCATGAGCAACCAGTGAAGGAGCTGCCCATACTAAGGCTGGAAGAGAAGAATTGGAGAAGACAAACAGGTGCAGGACTGTCACATGGAAGAGAGGTTAATGAATTAGCCTTGTTCTGTCTGGCCATACAGGACAGAATAAAGAATAAGGGGTGGGTGGAAGATTTAGAGAAACAGATATGTGCCCAATGGAAGGAAAAGCTTTCTAGTCATTAGTGCTGGTGCAAAATGACAGCCTTGGATGAGTTCAAATGGAGGCTGAATGATTATTTGCAGGGAAGTTCTTAGGACTAAGGTTTAGAGATGGAAGAGACTTTTTGACATCACTCAATCCAATATATACATTAGAAGACAACACAAGGGAATGAGTTGGTTCAGTCATTTTCAGTCATGTTTGACTCTTTCTGACCCCATTTGGAGGTAACCTCATCTTTCCTGGTGAGATGTTGGAGTGGTTTGCCATTCCCTTCCCCAGCTCATTTTACAGATGAGGAAACTGAGGCAAATAGGGTGAAGTGACTTGCTGTGGGTCACACAGCTAGTAAATGTCTGAGGCCAGATTTGAACTCAGATCTTCCTGACTCCAGGCCTGACACTCTATCCTCTGTACCTCCCAGCTTCTTCTTGGGAGGACTGAGAAGAGTGCTTAATTTGATCAGATAACTTGAGCTCAGTTCTCAACTCTACTGTCTGTGTGAGCTTGGGCTAGTCAACGCATGGATGAAAAATATTCATTAAATGTTTACTTCATACAAATACTGTCCTAAGCCCCAAGGATACAAAAAGCAAATCAGGACAGTCTCTTAAGAAATTCACATTCTAATTGGAGGTCTCAGTTTTCCCCTCTGTAAAATGAGAGTTGGATTAGCTTACTTCTAAGGTCTCATCCAAACCTAAACCTGTGTGGTCCTCTGTGGGCCTCAGCTCCTTATCTGTAAAATGAGAGTGTTGGACTCAATGACTCCTTAAGGTGTCTTCTAGCTCTAAATTTATGAGGTTATGATTTTCTCTAGATCTCAGTTTCCTCATCTGTAAAATGAGGGGGTTGAACTAACTAGCTTAGCTTACAAACCTCTCTGAGCTTTGTATCTGTGAGCTGAGCTGAGCTGCAGATGCTTGGATTTTGGATGGATATGTTGCTCCCAGTTGGTGTTCCTTAAAGGAGAGGCAGCCCATATGGCTGCATCCCTAAGACCTTTAATCAGGCTACTCTGTTTAGCAGCGGAAAGGTACTGGGGGACTGTGACTGCTCGACAAGTAATAAAAATACCATCGAGTGGAAACACAGCAGATGGAAGGAATGTCAACATCCTGGAGCTGCTTTAGAAAGAAGATCATCTTGATAGAAGGGGAAGGCATGAGGAAAATTTGGACTATGCCAAACCTAGGTGCTCTGTCCTTCTCTCTTAAAACCAACAAATTAGCATTCTTAGCCGGAGGTTATGTGAAAGTGAAGGAAACCAGGCTGTAATAAAGTAGCTTCCATTTACTTAAAAAAAACAAAACAAAACAAAACAGTCTCTTGCATTTTTTATTTTAGCTTCATATTAGAAAGAGATTTTTCTTTTGAAAAGCGATTTCCTTTTTCTTCTGCCTTTAGAAATTCATACCTTTCCTACGATCAGTGCCAGATTGATCGGTTCAGAAACTGACAAGAAAGCAGATCCTTTAAGTTTTTCCTCTAATTGTTCTCTGGGATCAAAGCTGGGAACTTAATCACGCTCCTCAGACAGAGCCATTGCACTATACATGGAAGACCAGGAAGTGGGGTTGTATAGGGAACTGTGAACTTCTCTGACAGTTACCAAAAACAAAAACAAAAAAATCCATAGATTCTGTCTTTAAAAAGGTAGTAACATAGTTGCTTCGTGTGCTTGACCTCCCAGTGGTCAAAGCATTGTTTTTCTTATATGAGAGTGATTTTTCTGCTGTTAGACAAGTTTTGGTGTTGACCTTCAGGGCAGTAGGGAGGGAATCATTAGGGATTGGGTCATTAACTGAGTGAAAACCAGACAATTGGGGGCAAAAGCAAACTTTTAGATTCAACATCTGATGAAACCCACAATTCATTTGGAGAAGGGACTGTTGCTAGAGTAACCAGGCTGCCAAAGGAGACAAGCAGAATTCCTCTGGTTTCTGTTTGGGAGGGAGTGGGTTTCTCCATCTAGAGAGTTTTGTGTTTAAGAACAGAGCTTGTCAAATGTTAGTGTGTGTTTGGACCATGTGGGAATCACCAGAGAATCCGAATTGTGTCCATCCTTCAATGCTTGGCTCGAGAGGCACTGTGAGCTGGGGCAGTTCAGGTGGGCTTCCTGGAGGAGGAGGTGGGATTTAGATTCTTTCATGGATAAGTCCCTGCAGGCACTTGGTACCATTGCATCCTACCCAAATCCTGCTACCTTACCAACTTGGAGTGAAGAGCTAAGATTCTGTGCTGGCTTTTACAGCTTCCCACTTTCTCTGGCAATGGATAGGAGCCTGTCCTACCCCTTTGGGGGCCTGATAAAATGGTCTAGGCAGGAGACACAGGTTTTGGCTCTTCAGAAAGGAAATCTTTCTCTACTTGTGGAAAAGAAAATTTTGCCTTATGACTATTAACATAAACACACGCTCATCCACTCTCAGAGCCTTATAAATAGCTGGCCGCACACTGACTCAAGGGGAAGTAACATTTTTTTTTTCGGCTAGGAGAGTGGTGGAGTGTCCTTTGATTAATTTCAGCTTGGTTCCAATTCAATTTCATTAGTCATTTTTTCGAGGCAAGGATAGAGCACCAGGACTAAGGAGAGTTCAAATCCAGCCTGAGACACATACTAGCTGTGTGACCCTGGGCAAGTCATTTAACCTCTGCCTGCCTTAATTTCTTCACCTGTAAAATGGGGATTATAGTAGCTCCCAGGATTGTTGTGAGATAAAATGAAATTATATGTGTAAAGTGCTTTGTCAATGCTATGTAAATGCTGGCTATTATTATTTCATCTTTGTGCATACATTGCAGGGAATTCTCCTCCACCTCCCCTCAAATGATTATATTTAACAACCAGTTATAATCAGATTATAGGATTCAGAGAGCTTAGAGGCCTCCGAGTCCAACTTCTTCATTTACAAATGAGGAAACTGAGGCTCAGTGACTGGCATGCCTAGTCTAGAGTTACAGAGGTAGGTAGTGTCATAGCATTCTAGATTGAAAGCTTTTTTTGTGTTCAGTAATTTTTTATGCGTAACTCTTTGTGGCGTCCTTTGGGGTTTTCTTGATAAAGATACTGGAGTGATTTGTCATCTCATTTCCCAGCTTGTTTTACAGATGAAGAAACTGAGGCAAACAGAGTTAAATGATGAGTCACACAACTAATAAATGCCTGAATCTGGATTTGAACTCAAGCCCCTAGACTCATGAACCATTTGTTTTGCATTGTCTCACATTTGGCTGTTGAGCTCAGCTTCTGTGATTCTGACCCTCTTCCCGCTGCCCCTGAGTTATTGATGCCATCTTTAACAATGGATATGTCAATCCATTCTACTAGACTCTGCTCCATGTACCCCTGTAAATTCGTTTAGAGACTTTCTAAAAAGTGATCGTTGGCCTCGTCTGCCCCCTCTGTCAGTGCAGGACCAGAAGGGGGCCAGGCAGTACTGAGGGCTGTCTTGTATTTTGCTTTGTTTCACTGGTTGCCATGGATAAGGAATTTATCCCAAGTGGCTAGCCTATTGGAGATGAACCTCAGTGCTTAGCTAAACTGGTCCTTGGAAAGCAGACATCAGCTGTTGCCAGGATTGTCCTGGAAAACTCTGTCATGGTACCACCTGTTGGGGTTTGTATTTTTGTGGCATTCGTAGCCTTTTCCATGCCATGTTGAGGCATCAGAACAGGCCCTCATGGAGGTGTCTTTGGGGATGCAAGCCTGACATTTACGAGTGGTCCAGGTGCTTGAAAGAGCTGACAGTTTAGCAGGATAAACAGGCCACTTTCAGACACATGATTTAGTACTGGACAAAGGGCTTGAGAATTTCTGGAAGTAATCATCACTCCTGGCAGAGGCAAGTAGACAAGATCATAGTAAGAATCATCATAAAAATAGCTAATCTTTATAAAGCACCTTAAAATTTGCAAAGCACTTCCCTTAGGTGGTTTCCTTTGGTCCTCACAACAAACCTGTAAAGGTAGGGGACTGTGCTGAACCTCATTTTGCATATGGGGAAACTGAGGCAGATAGGGGTTAAGAGACTTGCCCAGGATAACAGAGCTAGTAAGTGATGGAGGCAGGATTCAAATTCAGGTCGTCCTGACTCGTGTACCCCTTGGCTGCCTCAAGAAAACTTTCAGGTACGGTAAAGAGACCATCCTAAGGCCTTAGCCTTTGAAAGAAAGAAATATTCATCTTTTTACTTAAAGCCCTCAAAACTAAACATGGCACCCAAATACTCAAGTGTCTCAAAATCAGAAATCAGAATTTTAAAACAATTAACTTGTAAAATACTTTGCACACCTTACTGTGTTATATAAATGCTAGCAAGGTTGGGGGTGACTTTTAACTATTTTTGATCTCACCTCCCTTTTCCTACCCCTCGTTACTTTCAGACCTAACACACTCATCCTAAACATTTTAATTTAAAATTCATAGGTCATAAGATCATGTGTTTGAGCTAGAAGGTACCAGAGAAGTCATTCATTCATTCTGCAAACATTTACTAAGCACCTGCCCTGTACAATACACTGTTAGGCATTGGGAAAAATAAAGAGGCTAAGCTTCAAATCACACTAAGACTTTTGGATCATAGTAGGTGTGTCATGATAAATGCTAAATGGGGGGTCTATAAACCAATGACACTCTCTTGTATTCTCTTTGTCATTCTACATTCTCACTTTGCATATGCATAAAAATGAAAGTGAAACTGTGGATTTTCCCCTTTATATATGCTCTACACACATGTAATTGCACATGCATACAAACATATAGAAAAATTTTCTAAAGTTGCAAAAGTGAAAATTTCCGTGGTTCTAGTCAATTGCTTTGTCTATGAAGAGCCCACAATAGGTTTGCAGGAAAGGGGAAGAGAACACAGATTTATTAAGTACCTACTGTGTGTCAGGTGCTCTGCTGAGTGCTTTACAATTATCTCAGTTGATCTTCACAACATTCCTGAGAGTTGGTGCTTTATTTATCCCCACTTTACAGTGAGGGAAACTGAGGCAGACGGAAGCTAAGTGACTTGATCATACACAATCTAGCAAGTGTCTGAGGTTTGATTTGAACTCAAGTCTTCCTAAGTCCAGCCCTGGCACTCTATCTACTGAGTCACCCAGTAACCCTTTACTGTGTTAAGTTCTGAGGATGGGAATTCGTGCGTATTGACACTGGCTCACCAACCTGTCAAAGCTGTATTCTTACTTTTCTTTTTTTTAATGTGGAAACCAGGCCTTCCTAGGGTATGGCAGCCTAATCATTCTTGGGCTAGGAGCCAGAGCTGCATCCAGAGATAACTCTCCCAGTTTCCAAAGTTTATTGTTAATGAATGTGCATGCAGGCTAAGGTCTCTGGCAGAAGCCTGAGGTTTGGGGTGCAGGGAGGCCAGCAGATGGGGACCAGCCAATTTTCTCTGGCTCTTCCTATCATTCCTCGTTCTCTCTCAATTCATTTTATCAGAGAGGCCTGACTGAGACTTAGGAACTAAAAAGGATAGGGAAGGACTCCTAGAGCCTTGTGTCAAGGTGGGAGATCAGACGATAAATGAAGGATTTCTGCATGTGGATGGAACTTCAGTTTTAGAAGCCAATCTCTTGAGCTCTGTTCCTTGAGCTTTGTGGATTCATGACATCCATTCTGAGGAGAAGGGAGATCTAGAACAGGTTATCTTTCCTTCCTTCTTTCCTTCCTTCTTTCCTTCCTTCCTTCCTTCCTTCCTTCCTTCCTTCCTTCCTTCCTTCCTTCCTTCCTTCCTTCCTTTCCTTCCTTTTTTCCTTTTTTCTTCCTTTTCTTTTCCCTCTATCTTTCTTTCACTCCTTCCCTTTCTTCTCTTCTTTTCTTTCTTTCTTCCTGCTACAAATATTTTTTAGGTATGATCATATCACTCATTTCCTCAAGAAGTCCATGTATTAGTCCATCTGTCCTACTTGCTAATGTTCCATCTCCTCCCTCCATTTCTTTGCACCAGCTGTTCTTGATGCCTGGAATGCATTCCTCCACCCCCACTTCTTGGGATCCCTGTCTCCTTTCATGGCTCAGCTTAAGCAGCTTCTCTTGCAAGACACCTTTCTTGACTGTTCCCATCTTAGTGCCCCATTCCCGGCCAAATTACTTGGTGTTTAAAAATTGTCCATACTTCTCTCTGTGCACATTGTTTTCCTCCAGATGAATCCAGTGATTGAGTCATTTTACTCTTTGGATTCCTGACACGTAGCGGTACTTAAATAAGTGCTTAAGAAATTGTCGAATTGATTTAACCACTGACTGGTGGGCTAATGGAGAGTAGTAGATCAGACTGAAATTACTTTGAAGGGAACCTAGGAACCTAGAGTGTCCTTGCCTTGGACAATTTAGCATCTCCATGCCTGGGCTTCCTTACTCGAGTGACCCAGAATAAATAGGTCCCGTTAGCCCTGATTTTTCCTAGTGATATCAGAATGGAAGGAGTAGAAAGACCATGTGACTGAGTCAGAGGACCTAGGTTTTGATCCTTCCAGATCTCCTTACTAGCTGTGTGACCTTGAGCAAAGGTATCTGTTCCTCAGTTTCTCTCTCTGTAAAATGAAGTCTTCTGAGGCTCCTACTGGGGTTTAAAAGAAGAGCCACTCTAGATCTAGGATCCTAAGATACTTCACTTTTCTCCAAGCCTCAGTTTCTCTATCTGTAAAATGAGGGAGTTGGAGTTAGTGGCCTCGAAGGTCCCTTTTAGTTCCAAAGTTTTTGACTAAGTATAATTCTTTAAATTTAACAAAGTCAGTCTTACTAATTCTACAGTTCTCTTGATCTCCCTGGAAAAGGAACCTGTTCATCCGTGGAGAATTGTGAATGCCAGATTCCTTCTGGCCTCTCATGAATCCTTGAGCTCCCTGGCAGACTTTCTGGTCTTCTCCAGTGTTTCTTGCGAGCTTGTTTGCTGAATGTGTATTTCTCTGTATCGTTCTCCTCTCCAGTGTTTGAGAATAAGGATAAGATTGTGATCATTATGGAATATGCCAGCAAAGGGGAGCTGTATGACTACATCAGCGAGAGGCGGAGGCTCAGTGAGAGGGAAACGAGACATTTCTTTCGGCAAATCATCTCTGCAGTGCACTATTGCCATAAGGTGAGAGACAGAACTGGTTTTGGGGATTTCTTTCTCTGTTGTGTGTATCAATTATATCAGTTTAAAAAAAATTGAGTCTGCTAGAACAAAAGAACCAGACGATTTAATACGATAGGGAGCAAGATTTAAAGAACTATAGTACTTAGCTACAGGTCACAGCTGGGATCTTAAGACAATTCATGGTAGTGGAATGGGCCACTTTCCAAGAGTTATTAGGCTTGGGTTTGCGACTTTGTTCTGTAACTATGTAACTCTGGGCTGGGTACTTGCTTCTGTTTTGATGTCAATTTCCCCATCTGCAAAATAATGAGGATAGACTAATTGATCTCTAAAAAGTCCCTTCTGCTATTAAGATTCTATTGCCCTTCCCTTATCCCTTGTGAAAAAATACTTTTTGACTGGTTGCTTGGGAATCATGAAAGTCCAGTTTCAGAGCTGTTCTTTGATTTTCTATTGGGAAAAGTGCCATTGCTTTGCTGGGTTTTCGTCATTCTCTTCTCCCCTCCCTCTATGTATGCTCTCCTCTAGATCCTCATATTGAGTTAGGCTCAGTAGAGTGAGGAACATCCAGTGCCTTCTGGGCTCAGTTTGACTTTGAATGATTTAGAGAAAGGCTTGGCAGCCCACATGGACTTGTTCCTTTAGATCGCCAATCTTTGCTTGGGTAAAGTGAGAGCTTCCTAGATCTGAGAGGACCTGAGAGGGGAAAATCAGTGCTTTCCTCAGGACTCATGCCCTGATCCTGTTTGCCGGTGTCTGTCTGGGAAGAATATATTGTATTCACACAGTGGAATTACATTCCAAAAAAGAATCTCCCCCCACCCTCGCCCCTCCCCACTGTTTTACAGGCATTGGGGGAGAAACGAATTCCAGTCATTTTTCCCTTAACCACACACAGCAAGTGACTAATATGGCTCTTGTCACTAGTCCCTGGGCTGGGAGTATTATGATCATAAAAACCAGCCCCAAAGTGTAGATGCAGAGACCACCCCTGCTGGCCCAATTCTTTAATCTGTCCAACATTTCCCTTTGTTCAAAGTCCTCCTTTCTTTTCTCTCTCTGCCTGGCTCTTTCTGGCTCTCTGTTGCTCTCTCATTCTCTGTCCCTGACTCCTTTTTCTTTGTTTTTCACTGACCCTGTCTCATTTCTACTCTCTCTTTTCACCATCCACGTCTCATTCTTTCTTATTCTGTTTGTCCTGTCTCATTCTTTCTGACTCATTCCCTTTCCCATCTTTCTTTGTCTCTCTTCTTCTCTGTCTCATTCCATTTATCCCATCAGTCTCTGCCTCATTGTCTTTGTCTCTTCATTCACTATCCTTGCAGCACTTTTTCTGACTCATTCTTTTCTTTCACTCCCCTCCCCCATCTAATTCTGTCTGTCCTCATTGTCTTTGCCTTATTCTCTGTCTCATAATTCACTGCCCCCACTTCATTTTCCTTGTTTCATTCTTTCTCTCTCCTTCCAACATTCTTCTCATCCCATGTCTCATCTTCTTGTTTCAGAACGGTGTTGTCCACAGGGATTTGAAGCTGGAGAATATCTTACTTGATGATAACTGTAATATTAAGGTAAGGCTCTGGGGTGATTGATAAATGTACAAGCCTTGGGTATTTCAATGAAGAAATCGTTTCATTCCAGCTCTGTCTTCACCAGCTCTCACTTTTTGACTGGTTGCCAAGGGGTCGGGGATGCGCCCCTCAGAGTCAGCTTTTTTTTTTTGAGGTCTTTAGTTGCCACTGAGCAGAGCTAGCCCATAATACATGATGTAGCCTTTGAGGGGTATTTCAGTGAGGTAGGGGTTGAATAATATTGCCCATTCTACAAGTAAAAGGGTCAGGAAGTTGGTATTACAGAAAGGGCACTAGATTTGGAGTCCGGACCTGAGTTCAAATCCTCTCAGGGGCAACTTCCTTTCTCAGGGACTTATTTACTTCATTTGTAAATGAAGAGGGTTGAGGGTTGCCTCAAAATTCCATATTAGGAACACTGAAAGCAGCTGAGACCAAGTAGAGTTTGGCTTCGTTATAGGGTTGGGAATCATTTTTAAGAGACACATTTTATTGATGTGCTTTTTAAAGCATCTCTCTCACTTCCCAATCAATGACTCCCCCTTCCCCTCTGTCCTTGTAACAAAAGAAACACATGAGTAAGCTAAGCAATCAACATAATGTCTCCATCTGATAAAAGTGTGCTTATTGTTGTCCCACTGAGATAAGGGATAGATGAGGGCCAGGATTGGTGTAATATTTTTCTTTCTATTCTCAGAGCCTTGTTGAAGTTTGCTTTATCAGTCATCCCTCTGCAGTCACAATCGTTCAGAGCTATGAATTCTTTCTTTGTAGTTTTCTTTTATATTATTCTAGCCATCATGGAAGTTGCTGATTCTGCTTACTTTTCTCTGTATCCGTTTGTATAAGTCTTCCCAAGTTTCTCTGAAATTTTTCTGTTCATCGTTTTTCACAGCACAGTAATATTCTTTTTTTTTGAAGTCAATTTTTATTTCTACTTTTTGTTTTTATATCACCTCTATTTTTCCCAGTGTATCCTTCCCTTCTTCTCCTCCCAGAGAGTCATCCCTTATAACAGAGGAGGATGGCGGAGATAAAAAAAACAATTGGCCAAGATTTAAAAAGGTCATTGTAAGCAGGGTTCCACACCCACAGTCCCTCACCTCCTCAAAGGGAGAGAGAAGATGCCTTTCAATGTCTACTCTTTGGAGCTGAGTTTGGTCATTATACTTTCTGTGTATTTGATTTTGTTTTGTTAACTGTTCTTTTTATTTACATTGTTGTAGACACTGTGTACATTGTTTTCCTAGCTCTGCTTCCTGCCTTTTTCATCAGTTCATGTAAGTCTTCCCATGCTTCTCTGCATCCATCACCTTTATCATTTCTAACAGCACATTAAGATTCTGTTCTCTTCATCTACCACAATATAGTTAGCCATTCCCTAGGTGATGGGCACTGAGGTTGTTTCCAGTTCTTTGCTGCCACAGAAAAGAGAGTAAAATAATATCCCCTTGTATCCATTCACCCATTCTTCAGCCAGTGGGCACCCACTTTGCTTTCCATCTTTTGCTGTGGCAGTACATGCTGCTATAAGTATTTTAGAATCTATGGGACCACTGTCCTTCCCTGCCCGTCTTCTACTCTGCTTCATTCCCAGCTTTCCGCCAAGCCCCTGATAAAACAAATCATGGCGGCAGAATCAACATTTGCTTGTGGAAAAGAGCAAAGTATGTTCATTGAAGAGTTTACTTTATAGATAGTATTATTGCTGGCGGCTGCTGGGGTTAGAAAAAATTTTCTTGGCCTACAGGGTTCAAGTACCTCCTACCGACTGCTCCTAGTGTCCTTTTGATCACGTCTCGAAAATAAGCAAATGCAGTTTTAAAATAAACCTTGTACACCACATGAGCTTGAGTCTGGAATGGCCTTAGGCCTCCCGGCACAGTTAGGGCTTCCCAACTGGCCATCCATGACGTCAGAGACATGTCAATGATCCCCAGACAAAGCATGGGAAGGGTCCTTCTCTGCTTCCTTTGTTATTTCTATCCACGGAACTGAGAAGCATGGGGAGAAGATTTCCTTTACTCAGATGGAGTTGCTTTGGCCTTCCGGGTTTCTGTTTATACACCATGACTGAGATCTCATGGCTCGGTTACCTTTTTCACTCTCAATAAATGAGTGGTCATCCTGGCTCAGTCTTCTCTTCCTTCAGTCTAATGGATAATCCATGGGGAAAAAAGGAAATGTCAGTGAAGGACAGCTGTCTGTTGAAACAGAGAGGGACAGTATGGGATAATGGAAAGAGTCAGTGAACCTAGGTTCAAATCCCAGCTTTGATATTATCTATGTGACCTTGGACAAATCATTTAACCTCCTTGAGCCTCAGTTTCCTCTTCTGTTTAATGAGTGGTTTATACTTGATGTCTTTCAAGGTCCTTTCCAGCTTTAAATCTATGTTTGTAAGAAAATGCAAAAACACTTGAATTGGACTCGAAAGACCTGGGTTCAAAGCCGTATCTCTATTTCCTCTTACCTAGTTGGGTGACCTTGGGCAAACCATCATCTCTAAGCTTTAATTTCCTAACCTGCAATGGTGATCCTGAAATTCACACTCTCTCCTTCATGGGGATGTTGTAAGGATTAGGGGAGATAATAAATTGGAGATCAGTGGAAAGAAAACGATTTCTGGAATGACAGGACCTGGGTTCATATCCCAGCTTTACCACTTACTGTATGACCTTGGACAATTATATCATCCTGTCTGGGCCTCAGTTTCCTCATCTCAAAAATAAGGGGGTTGGGTTAGATGGCTTCTGAGATTTCTGTCAGTTTTAAATGTCATCCTATAATCTTATATGACTGTCCCTAGAAGCTAACACTCAGATACTGAGCTGACTCCTCCCTTCTGTCCAAAGAGCAACATTCTGAGTGGGTGTATCCTGATTGCTTTTTAACTGTTGATAAAAGTGGAATTTGACCATATGGTGATGACTACTATTTAGCCTAGATCATGGTAAATATTCTCAGTACTGCCTGTGGGTAGCCTACATCTGGAGTATTGAGTTAAGTGTTAGGTGGCCTGTTTTAGGAGGGATATTGACAAATGAGAGATGATTAGGTACCTGAAAACCATGTCCTTTGGACTCAGAGAGCTTGGTGGTGTTGAGCATGGAGAAGAAAAGATTTAGAAGATGACCATGCTGGCTGTTTACAGATATTCAGAAGGCTAGAAGGCTTTGATACATGATGTTTTACCCCAGAAGAAAGAACTAAGAAGACTCAAATTTTGACTCAGTGTAAGAAAGTATTTTCTAGTGATTAGAACCGTTTAGTGGTCATGGCTATTTTATTTGGCACTGAGCTCTTATGGGACTATATGTGTCCAATATATGGTACTTTATGTGTCCAGACTGTATGGTACTAAATATGGTACCATATGGTAGTATGGACACATGTCCAAACACCTGTCAAAGATGACTTGATAGGGATGCCTTGACTGATCTTAGACAACCTCTGAGACCCTTTCCATCTCTGAGGGTCTATAGTTTTTATTGCATGGGGTAAAACTACAGAAATGTACCTTTTAATAAACCAATGATTTGAAACAATATAAAAGATTTTCCAAACACGGTATCTAATAAGGGGTATATTCTTGAGGATGAGTTGGCCCTATCGCTTAAAGAACAGAGATGATTTCATTTAAAAAGATTATCTCATTTCCTTATTTTGTTTACATTACAACCATTTTCATCTTCCTCTTCCTCCCTTAACCTTCTTTTGAAACAAAGAAAAAAAATTAGGCAAAACGAATCAATATATCTGATAGCATATACAACATACCATACCCATAGCCTCCCACTTCTCCGTGAAAGGAGATAGGGCCATTACCTCATCTCTCCTCTGTGACTGAGACTGATCATTATAATTACACAAAATTCAGTTTTGTTTTATTATTATTTTTATTTATATTCCTGTATATTGTTCTCCTGGTTCTGTTTCTTTACTCTGCATCTGTTCAGAGAAGTTTTCCCAGGTTACTCAGAAATTTTTATGTCATAGTAGCATTCTTTCAATTCACAAATATTTGTATGTTCAGTCATTCCACAACTTATGGGCACCCACTTCCCTTCCATTTCTTTACTGCCATCCAAAGTGCTGGTAGGAATATGTTCTTGTATATGACCCTTTCCTTTCTGTTGGTGCTTTCCTATCTCTTTTCAGTAGGAGGGAGGCAGTTAGGAACATTGTTTCCCTCCCCCATCATTCAAAACAAAAAAGAGCCTTTTTCAAGGCAGTGAATGAGCTAGGATCGGGTCTTCCAGCCAGCCATGACCTTTTGGTCTGCATGATGTAGTACCAGTAGAGGTAAGAGAAATAGCTTTCTAGCTAATCATAAAATTCCCCAGTGGGAAAAGAAGAATGATTACAATTCTACCCAGTGATTGGACAAGGACAATGAACTGAAATCCTAGGAAAATGGCAGATTTGCATAAGCTAGAAAGGAAACTATGTCAGGGTCAGACGGTTCAGTGGGAGCTGAGCGCATCAAGCCTGGGACCATTGTAACTCGGATAGGGAAATTGCCCCGGGTAGTGCTTTTAGAACAAAAATTCTGATGAGCCCAGACTCTGGCCTGTACTTGGAAATTATGGCTCTTTTTGGGGGCATTTGCCATTAAAATGAAAGAATGGAAACTGTATCCTTCACCCTAAGAAGCTACTATATTCTTCTTTCCATTTGTACAAAAGATAACATTAGCATCATTGACATATTTTATGTTTTTAGAGAAATTTTATTGATATCTTTTTTTTAATCATGGTTCATTTCATATATCCCTCCTTCCCACCCCATGCCCCAACTCTTCCTAGTAAGAAAAGAAAAGCAGTTAAGCATAAACAACTGACATTGTCAATCAATCAATCCACAGTGTCTCAGGCACTATAAGGCATTGGGGATACAAGCACAGAGTGCTTACTTCCAACAATCTTACATTCTAATGGAGAGTGTTGGGATTGAATTTGACAATGTATACAATTTTCTGCACAAGCAGTCCCCCGCATTATTGCTGAGAGGAGAGGCATTATCCATTCTGTGGGACCATTGTTGGTTTTTCAATTATTGAGCTTGGCTATTAAGTTTTCATTTAGTTGTTTAATATTATACCATTGGGGCAGCTAGGTGGTGCAGTGGATAGAGCACCAGTGCAGGAGTCGAGAGGACCTGAGTTCAAATCTCACTCCAGACACTTGATACTCACTAGCTGTGTGACCTTGGGCAAGTCATTTAACCCCAGTTGCTTCATCCTGGGTCATCTCCAGTCATCCTGATGAATATCTGGTCACTGGATTCAGATGGCTCTGGAGGAGAAGTGAGGCCAGTGACCTGCACAGCCCTCCCTCACTCAAAGTCAAGTGCATTTCATGTCATTATTTCTGATGGCATGGTCTTCTTCGGCAACAAAGGATGAACACACATTATACCATCATTGTGGATATTCTAGTTCTGCTTATTCACCTCTATATCAGTTTATAGAAATCTTCACAAATTTTTCTGAATTCATTATCTTTTCCAATTCTTATTACACGGTAATGTTCCATTATGTTTGTGGTTTTGATGTAGCATGGTGCATGGATTCAAAGTCCACCTCACCTACTACCTGCATGATGCAAGCAAGGTCCATCCTAGAAGCTGAGTTTTCTTATCTGTTAAATGAAGTGGTCTCTATCAACTCTACAAATATGATCTTATGCCATATTCCTGTTTGTTCTCCTGAACTCACCATCCACAATTGGAAAGATAGCATTCGAATCCCAACCCTTGTTTTTGATGCCTTTGTGACTTTGGGGAACTTCTCTGAACCTCAGTTTCTTTATCAAATTAAGGGATTGGAGTAATATCTCTTCTAGTTCTGTATCTATGCTCCTATGACCTTGGGGGCCAGAAGGAACCTTAAAATCAGCTAACTTGGTCCCTTCCTTTTATAAAATGATTTGCCTCTGATTCCTTAGTCATTCAAGGGTGGGAAACCACATGTGGTGCTCTAGGTCCTCAAGTGTGGGCCTTTGACTGGATCCCCTTCTCCTGTAAAACTTGGACTCAGTCAGAAGGCTGCGCTTGAGGACCTAGAAGGCCATTGGCCTTCTAGCTGGGAAGCTCGGTCTTGCCTCTTCTTGCTTTCTGACTTAAGTTGCGTTTTCTTCAGGCTTTATGTGATTGCTCTATATTCTCAGCTCCTCCTGACTCAGCCTTTTTTGCAGGAAACATTAATAAAAGATGTTTGCACCCAAAGATGAACACATGGCCACAAGCTGGCCCGCAGGCCCATGATGTGAAAGTTGGCTTTGCCTTCAGAAAATCGGCAGCCTAAACCAGTTTAGAGGAACCCAACAGATGGGCTCTTAGGCAATCAGTGGGATGATAGCAAGCAGTTTCTATTTTGAAGTCCACCTCCAATAATACTTTTTAGGATTTGGATCTCATTTTCTCCCCTCATGCTTTGGGCTAGGGCTAGGGGAGGTGGGAGGGGGGTTGCTTGTAACTTGAAATCCTGCTCACATCCTGTGGATGCCCACTGTATCCTGTGTCTCAATGTTTGCAGGGCGGCTTATCCCCCTTCCTTGGTGTAGTCTGCTTGAGAGGCCTCAGCACCCGGCACATCTGGAGCTAGAAATGTGCTCTCTGGCAGTTGTGAGGGGTGTAGATTCTAAAAATATTCACCCCCGTCGGGTTGACAGAAAAAAATGAGAGAAATGCACTTTTCCTTTGGCTGTGGAAGCCTGCCTCTAAAATAAGAATCTGGCATGGTCATTAGCTCACAATTAATAACTATGGGAGAATGGAATGTCTACAATTCTCATCACATTTTCTTGCAAAGAGACTTGTAATGAGGACACAGTCCCAGTGGCATCAGGCTGAGGACTTTCCTCAAGGGGGGCTGGGAAGCTTTGGGAAGCTTTCTTGCTGCCCAGGTCACTGTGTCCAGAGCGGGTAGGGACAGACCCTGTTGCCCAATGGCAATGGAAATGTAGCAGGAGGACTGAAGGGCTTGACCCCAGAAGCAAAAAGGAAACCTGTGGGTACTTAAACAGGCAGATTGGCCTTAAGAGAGATTAGCAACAAGAAGGATCCTAGATTTGAAGCAGGAATGACCACCTCATTTCACTGATGAGGAAACTTGGGTTCTGAAAAGGAGCACCCAGAGATGTGTCCAGGGTCACACAGAGATGGGATTTTAACTGAAGACTTGACCCCTGTGGGTGCCTGTTTTTTCCATTGGCCCTCAGGATCATGGGATCTTAAAGCTTGATTTAGAGCCAATTTCTTCATTTTATAGATGAAAAAACGGGCCTGCTCAGCATCACACAACTAGTAGTCTACAGTTGGATTTGAATCCAGGTCTTCTGACTGCCAAGTTCAGTGGGGAGACAAATCTCAGTACCCATTTAGCTCTGGATTCTGTCTCAGTCAAGGGCCCTGTGAGAAGGCTCATAGGAGTTCTTGGCAGTTCCAGTGGCACCATCTTTGATGTCTAGCATTGAACTCCAGCCTTGTTGATGATGGTGTGTCTGTCACTGATTTCCTCCACCCCACTGATTTGGTCAACTGGATTATTCTTCCTTCATCTTTCCCCCTTGCATCTTTCAAGGCCAATCCCAACATCTATACCCTTTTGAAGACTATCAGTCATGAGAAACATCTTGAGGCAGTCCATTTTACTGTGGGACAGCTCTCATAATTACTTTTTCCCTTTTTCTTAAAAAAAAATCTAATTTTTATCATTCTCTTCTGCTTAAAATTCTCTTTATTTCTGAATATTTCCCTTCCTCCTTCTCTTATCCACTGAGTCATGCTTTGTAACAAAGATTGTAAGACAAAAGGAGGGATGGTAGGGAATATTTCATCAAGATCACTCAGCACACCAATAGTGTCTGACAGCACATGCAGTATTACACATCCATAGTCCCCCTACCTCTTCAAAGACAGGGAGAGGTACATTTTCTCAAGTATTTTTTTCCAGCCAAGATTGGCCATGATTGCACCATGTTCAGTTTAAAGTGACATTCGCTATTTAACGTCTCAGAGCCTCAGTTTCCTCAGCTGTAAAATGGGGATAATAATAGAATCTACCTCAATAGGTTGTTGTGAGTATCAAATACCATAAGTAAAGTGTTTTGTAAGCCTTAAAGAGCTATATAATTGCTAATTGTTATTAGCATTTTTCCCCATTAATTACTTATTAAATACCTACTATGTGACAAGCTCTGAGACATGTTTTTGTCTCTTTTGTTGGCTGGACTACAGGCTCCTTGAGGGCAGACTGTTTCACTCTTATATTTGTACTTCCAGTATAGTACCTGCCATATAAATAATGTAAATATATATATATTAAAAATATAAATAATTATTAATGATAACATCACTATAATAAGTTGATTAATAAATAATTGTTGATGGCCTGAACTCATCTGTCCAACTAGGCTGTGGTCACCTCAGGTTCAGGAGCCCCATTATGTACTTTGTATCCTCCAGAGTGCCTAGCACATAGTAGGTACTTAATAAATATTTGTTGGTTAACAAATGTGGTGGAATGCCATCTACATTGCTGGAGGAAGTTACCCAGTTGGTGAATTCCAATGGAGCATTGAGTTCTTGACTTCAAAGGTCCCTTGCAGCTCTAAGTTAATACTTCTGATGAGTCAATCATTCTTTAAAGACTGTTGGACCTGGAATCAGGAAGACCTGAGTTCAAATGTGGTCTCAGATGCTTTCTTATTGTGTCAAGGTTACATTCTTGCCTTGAGCAAAATGGAGGTCCAAGCAAACCCCACCTAATTGAGTGTTGGATTTAGAGGGGTGGGAGCCAAGTTTGAGTCCTGGTTTTGCTATCCAACCTACAGCAAGGCACTTAGGTCTCAGTTTCCTCAACTGTAGAATGAATGGATAGGACTAGGTGGCTGCTACCCCATGATTGGGTATAACTGTATTGAAATCTCTTTTGTAGAATATATACCAATGAGGTCATGGAGCCCTTGGAATGTTGACATATAATATTATCATAGACTTGGAGCTGAAAGTGACTTCCGAGGTCAACCAGTCTAACCCCTTATTTTACAGAGTAGGTTAAGTGACTTGTCCAAAGTCATATGTAAGCTTCCCTGGCTAGTCCATCTAGTCTTGAGTCAGAGTAACCCTGAAACCCATCCTCAGAGCTGAGCTGTCCAGCTTGATTCCAGTCCTGGTGAAACAGCTGGGCTACAGGTGCCCAAATGTGCTAAGATTCACTAGAGCACTGTCTGCTTGGCAGTGGTCTCTGTTTCATGTCTAGAGTTGTGGGCCAGTCCTCCACATGCAGCACTTTTATTGGGACAAATGAAGGCACCAGCCAGATGGCAGAGTGGATCTTTACTGAACTTAGAATCAGGAAGACCTGAGTTCAAATCTTGCCCAAGGTACCTACTAGCTGTGTGACTCTAAACAAGTCACTTCCTTTTTCAGTAACTCTTTAGGACTTTAAGTTTGCAAAGTAGGTGCCAATAAGCTTTTTACAATCTTGTCCCTTCTTATTTTCTGAAACATGTTATAGAGCACTCCCTTCAACACACACTCCATCATACCTCTCCTGTCTCTGCATCTTTGCACTAGCTGTGCCTCATGCCTGGTCAGCACTCACTCCTCACTTCTGCCTCTTATAATCCCTGGCCTCCTTTTAGAGTTAGCTCAAATCCCACCTTCTTCAGAATGTCTTATCTGGTCCCCTCACTTGCCTTATAAGCTAAGTTTACTTTCTCTCTCTAATATATGTATCTTATATGTTCAGTCATTTCAGTCATGTCAGACTCTTTGTGATCTCATTTGAACTTTTCTTGGCAGAGATACTGGAGTGGCTGGCCATTTCCTTCTCTAACTTATTCAAGAGATGAAGAAACTGAGGTCAACAGGGTTAAGTGATTTGTCCAGGGTCACATAGCTAGTAAGTGTCTGAGGCAGGATTCGAACTCAGGTCTTCCTGATTACAGGCCTGTCACTGCACCCACTAATTTTCCATGTATCTGCTATATACCTAGTTATTTTACATGTTGCCTCTCCTACTAGAATGCGAGCATTTGTTTTCCTTGGCCATGAGTATCTGATATGAGGGTTTTATTTTTCTTTCTTTCCCCAGGAGAGGGGGAGTTGGAGAAGGAGGAGGTTACCAAAACTGGCAAAAGAAAAAAGTATTTAAAAAATGAAAAGAACAGAATGAAGGTTTGTAGCAAACAGACCAGACAACTTTGGCTGCATCAGGCCAGATGGGTCATATGCTTAAAGACAGAAGTAACACCCATTTGCGGCTTCATATGGAAACACTCATGTTATTGGGTGTTGGTTAAGGTCAGAATAAAGAAAGGTGCAGTGGGAAGGATGCAAAGGCCTTAAGGGCAGGGGCTAAATTTGATTTTTTTTGTGTGTGACCACAGCTCTGCACAATTCCTGGCACATAGTAAAGGTTAATGAATGATTGTTGATGGATTGCTAGAGAGTGAAGGAAGCTAATTGCATTCCAAGAATTGTTAGATTGAGTTAGGGGTTTGGAATAGGATTTTTGTTCTGTTTTGTTTGGTGCATTTCAATTGCTTTATAACAATGACCTATCTAATACTGTGTTAAAAATAGATGTGAGGATATTGTCCCCATTTTTACAGATGCAGAAAGTGAGACTCCAGTCTGCACTGGTAGAGAAAGCTTTCCACATTGATGAAGCCAGAGACACAGTTTAAAAGCCATGTGCTGTGCTAGATGCTAGGTGTAGAAGGGATATGCAGAGATAAGACTCCATCCCTGCCCTCAAGGAGCATATATAATCTAGTTGGGAGGGTAAGATATGACTATAATACAAATTAGTCTAGGGTCAAGGTATAGAAGGCGCACAGAGCTTTTATTTCCTATTGGAGAGGAAAGAAAGCTTTGTGGAGAAAGTAGATTCTGAACCAAGATGATGATCAGTCTTTTTTAGTTGCATGTGACTCTTCATGGCCCCATTTGGGTTTTCTTGGCAGAGATAGTGGAGTGATTTGCCATTTTCTTTTTCAGCTTATTTTACAGATGAGGAAACTGAGGCAAACAGGCTTAAGTGATTTGCCCAGAGTCACACAGTTGGTGTCTAAGGTCAGATTTGAACTCAGGAAGACCTAACTGCCCCACATTATGAACTGAGGTTAGATAGGTGGCTAGAGTGGAATGAGGTTCCAACAACCCTTGAGTTACCTGGGAGTAAAGGCCTAAAAATGGGAAGGTAAGGTCAAATGGATTCTGGGGATGCCAAGTAATCAGATGAGTGATGGGAGCTAAGACTGGGAAGTAGGTTGGAGCCACTTGGAAGAATCTGAACTCACACTTTTTGAACACGAGTTATTCTTGGAAAGTTGCTGAGTTTGTAAATGAAATCCTAACTAGCCTCAGGACAATTCTGTGAGATGCCCATTATCCAGATGAGAAAACTGAGGCTCAGAGAGGTCATGGGAACAAATTCCAAACTAAAAGCTGTCTCGCTCAGTCTCCTGTGAGGCTTCTCTTGGTAGAGCAAATTGCCCCTGGTCACATACCTACTAGAATCCTGGTCTTCCTGTTTTATAGTCTGCCCCTCTACCCACCCATGCAAAGATGCTGAATCTTTGCATATCAAAGACACCAAGCAAATAAGTTGCCATTGTCTAGCAACTTGGGGGAAAGGACATGGTTTTGTGCTATGACTTCAATGGGGACTAGAGAATATGTACATTCCTCAGAGATTCCCAGCTGGGTCTCTGAAATGTCTACTTCCAGAGCCTCCCAAAGAGTCTTCCTCAGAAAAAACTGGTGTTTGGTAGGAGGGAATCTCAGAGAGCCCTCAACTCTCTGCTGGATCTCGTTGTTCCATGACCTTGGTCTGGGCCATCTGAGAAAGGAGGGAACTCAAAAGGTCTTTTCAGGCCTACTGAATTCTCGAGGGTTTGGGGGATAAGTCTCAGTGCAGCGCATGGGCTTTGGGTCTGATTTCTTGCACTGTCTGCCTGTTACTAGCTTTGTGACCTTGAGCCCTTTCTCTAGGTATTTGTTTTCATCCTCTGCAATAATATTATAGATTGAGAGCTGGAAGATCTGAGGAAACAAATTCCATTGCCCCAGGTTACAAAGTAGCCAAGGCAGAACTTGAACCCAGGTCCTGTGATTCCAAATTCTGTGCTTTTTGCACTTAGATCATGCCCGAGGGGGAAAATGATCTTGTATTTATTGTGTCTACTTTGTATCTAATTATATATTTCAATGTTGTCTCGCTCCATAGAATGATAGCCTCTGAGGGGAGGGACCGTTTTATCTTTTTATCTCTAGTGTGTAGAACAGTTCTAAGAACATAGAGGGTCCTTAGTACCCACCCAGGATTCTGGATCCCTCCAATTTTTAATGCTCTGTTCCATTTAAAATTTCTTTGTTTTGACTTATTCTGAGCGTGTATATGTTGATGTCCTAGGACAATATAAGTTCCCTGAAGGCAGAGCTATTTCATTTTTGTCTTTGTATCTTTCTTTAGCATCTAGTTCATATTTTGTTGTGAGTCCTTTCAGGCATGTCTGACTCTTTGTGACTCCATTGTGAGGTTTTCTTGACAAAGATACTGGAGTGGTTTGTCATTTCCTTCTCCAGTTCATTTTCCAGATGAGGAAACTGAGGCAAACAGAGTTAAGTAACTTGCCCAGGACTATACATCTGATAAGTGTCTGAGACTGGATTTGAACTTAGGTCTTCTTAACTCTGGGCCTAGTGCTCTATCCACTGCACCACCCAGCTGTCCAGCTTAGTTCACAGTAGGTGCCTAATAAATGCTTGTAAATTAATTGCTTGAAAGCAGATCTATAATAAATGTTTGAATGAATGAATAGCTTGGATCTCATCAGTCATAAACATGAATAAATCTTCCTATGATGTTGGTGCCTGGACCTAACACGTAAGCTTTTCAACTCCTCAGACTAGGGGAGTTTGGTTTCTTCTTGTTTTGTTTCAGTTTTTTGGAATTCTTACATTTTCATGGAAGTGCCCAGAACATGAAGTCATCTCGATTTCTATTAATCTTCTGTCCTGGGCTCTGACAGCTTTAATGAGGGAAGTGGATAAACATCAGTCTGTGAGGATGGGAGTTGGCCTCAATGTAAATATTCTCAGCCTGAGCAGGCCACAGTGAACATAAGATGGTCCTGCCCTGGTGTGAAAGCTGCTGGCTGGATGTATATGCATGTGTACACATGTGCTGGAGTGCCTGGGTGTATGTATGCATGTATGTGTACATGTGTATATGTGTGCTGGAGTACCTGGGTGTATGCATACATGCATGTGTACATGTGTGTGCGTGTGCTGGGGTACCTGGGTATGTATATATACTTGTGCTGGAGTACCTGTGTGTATGTGTGTGTGTGTGTGTGTGTGTGTGTGTGTATGTGATCCAGTGCCCATACCCACAGATGTGGGGGAGGGAAGCCCCAACAGTGTCCTAGTGAATGGCCCTCTGGCCCTCTGATTGACGGGGCACACTCCTGGCCTTCAGAGCAGCTCTCTGCCAGCTCCTGAGGGGGGAGGGGGTGGTGGGGCTTGATAAGAAAGTGGAATTTCAGTAATTAAGTGCAATTGGAGCTCTGTGAATGGTGTTGTCAGACAGCCATCATGCCCCAGCTGCTTTCAATGACATTCCAGTCATTCAAGTGAAATTTCTTTTGCTTTCTTTCTTTTTCTTTTCTTTTTTTAACAAAATGGGCTCATTCTAGTGCCTGCCTTTGCCTCCAAGCATGTGAAGGGTTCCGGCTAGGCTCTGGACTGGTAGGAATGGAGATTTCTCAGTCAAAACTCCTCAGCACCATCTAGAGAGGGAATTACCTGGGGGAGTGTGTGTGGGGGAAGCATTTATTAAGCATCTACTCTGTGCCAGACAAGGAGCTGCTAGGTGATGAATGGATGGAATGCTGGTCTTGGAATCAGAAAGACTCTGGCCCCAGATTTCCTAGCTGTGTGACCCTGGGCAAATCACTTTGCCTTGTTTGCCTCAGTTTCTTCATCTATAAAATGAACTGGAGGAGGAAATGACAAACCACTCCAGTATCTTTGCTAAGAAAACCCCAAAGGGGCTCATGAAGAGTCAGACATGACTGAAAATGACTGAAGAACTGAAATGTTCCAGACACTGCTCTAGGCACTTTACAAATACTCTGTTGTTTGATCCTTATAACCCCAGGGATGTGATGAAGTAGGTGTGATTATCCGCATTTTATCTGCCCTCTGTCATCTGGCTTCATTCTCCCCAGTTTCCTCATCTGTAAAATGAAGGAGTTGGGTCCCTTTCAGCTCAGCATCTATGATTCTATGCATGAAAACACTTAGCCCTGAACAGGAGAGGGACAGGGTCAGCACATGTGATTTCCTTGGTATAGGGTACTCCCAGGTGAGGGAATTTCCTTTCTTAATTCAGCTCAGCACCTTCTCTGCCCTCTCTTGCTCAGGAGTCACGTAGCTAGTGTCTGAGGCAGGTTTTGAATCCAGTCTTTGGGACTTTCTTTCTATCCACTAGGCTATACTGCCTTGATGCCTTAATAATCATATGAAACCACCCGTGTGACCTTGGGTAAATCATTTGACCTCTGTGGGCTTCAGTTTGGTCATCTGTAAAATGAGATGGACTGCATGCCTTCTTCTAATCTGGCATACTCTGATGCTATGGATTTTACCCCTAGATTGTGGCTAGTTAACATTTTGCCTGAAATGTAAAAACATCACCCAGACTGGAGGGTTCCATCAGTGTCCTCCCTTCACATATTCAGCATGATTCAGTCTATCTCAGGTAACGCATGGTCAGGTTTCCATGGGCACCATGGAGAAAGTCTCCAATTTCAAGCCTCAGCGTTTTCATTGTTTTAAAATTTTACTGTCACAGAAACAGTTCAGACAGAACAGAAAAGTTTCAGAATACAGAAGCAGCTTCTTAGAAAATCCAGCCCAGCAGATGGTCCCCAGGTCAGCTGAACAGATAAGGGAAGGAGGGTGGGGACAGAGATGAGAGAGGAGAGCAATATGGCTCTCTGGGAGACAAAGGAATCCTTGGGCAGGTGGAAAGAAATGATGCTGCCTTTTATTTGTCGTTAGGTTGTTTCAGTCGTGTTCAATTCCCTTTGGGGTTTTCTTGGCACTGGTCCATCTCATCTCACAGATGAGGAAACTGAGGCAAACAGGGTTAGTGATTTGTCCAGGGCCACACAATTAGTGTCTGAGGCTGGATTTGAACTCATAAAGACAAATATTCCTGATTCCAGTCCACCTAGCTGCCCTTTTACCTTTTAATAGCAACAATTTAAAAAACCCCAGTAATAAGAACAGTAACTGATTTCTAGAGCACTCTATAGTTTGCAGAATACTTTCTGTGATCACATTCCATCTTCACCCTGTTACATAGGTGCTGCTATTATTCTCATTTGACATTTGAGAGTACTGACAGCTTGCAACTCATCTACCCTCACACAGCCATCAAGTGTGGGGATTTGGTGGGATTCGAACCCAGGTTTTCCTTGACTCTGAGTTCAGCCCTCAAAGCACTCAAAAGACATTAGGCATTTACTCTGGGACAGACACTGTGATAAGTGAGGAAAGGCAAAGACCGATGTGACTGGGCAGGTGAATCACCAAATGGAAAAGCATGACTTTCTGAAGGAACCACAGTATAGGTAACTCCAAGGGTTATGGAAAGTACATGGCCTGTGCTTGGAAGATCATAAGCCCTAGGTTCAAATCCCATTGTACCAACCATGTGACCCTAAGTTTTTCTGGCCCCCATTTCTTTTTGGGTAAAAAGAGATGGTTTTGGGTTCTGACTTCAAAGGGTCCTTCCAGTTTGTAGCATCATAGATTTAGATCTGGGAGGATCTTAGAAGTCAATCTCCCAACCCTCTTTGTTTGCAAATAGGAACTTGAAACCTAGAAAGTTTAAGTCACTTGCCCAGGGTCATACAGCTTCTTTGCAGTAGCAGTTGCTCTACTTTTATTTTAACATTCTTTATTGACCCTTTTGGTTGTTAAATCAATTCTTTCCAACTTTATTTCTTCTCCTCCCCTATCATCCATCCTTCCATCCATCCCCAGTAACAGACATTAAAAATGTATGACAGACCCTTTAATTGTATCTGACCATATATGCAATATTATATACCCATAATTCCCCACTTCTGCAATGAAGGGAGGGAGGTACGTTTTTAATTATATATATATATATATATATACATATAATTATACATACATATGTTATATATACATAAATATATAATTATATTATATATAATGTATGTATGTGTATTGTGTGTGTATGTATGTATATACACACACATACACACAAAACATATGCATATATACATATGTGTATATGTGGGTGCTCCTCTTCCTGTGTTCCACCCCCAAAAGCTGCCTTTTTTCCTTTGAGTTTACTCACTACATTTCTTGCTCAAAGATCAAACCTCAAACCCAATTCACTTAGAGGCTCATAAGACTGGACAAGTCCCCACCCCCCTAGCACAGGGTGGATTTAAGTACTAAGTAGTAATTGTTTCTCTTTTACCCAGGGACCTTGAGGGTTTTTTCCTTCCAGTTTGATTTTTTTTTTTTTATTAAAGGGGCGATCTCTTGAGCAACTACTTAAAGAAGCCTATTCATTCAATGGGTGTATCTCACTCAAAGTGAGAATGCTATAGGACCTTAGCCTGAAAGGGCCGGAGTCTCCCATTGTATCCTGGGCCATCTCTGGTCCATCTCCAGTCATCCTGATGAATATCAGGCCACTGGATCCAGATGGTTCAGCAGAAGAAAGTGAGGTTGGTGATCTTGCACAGCCCTTCTTCACTCAAATCAAAGTCAGCTGCAAGTCATGTCATCATCTTGATGCCATGGTCCTCTTCGAGAGCGAAGGACAAACACAACAGTGTGTGTGTGTGTGTGTGTGTGTGTGTGTGTGTGTGTATGTGTGTATACACATAGGGTCAGACACTCCATCTTGTGAACTCCTAAGGTCACACATCCCTGCTCTAAACTTTACACTGTTTTCTGTAATCAGAGTTGATACAGAATAATTTTTAAAGTAAATTAAAAACTGCACTCACAATGTAAATGGGAACCTATTATTTTATATTCACCTTACTAGACAGATGTTCAATTAAGTGATTATGCATCATGGGTCATTAGGCACTTGCTGTGATTATTTCTAGGCAGATAAGAAGCCAACCCTTTGGTTATGGGATTTTTAAAAGTCAATTTCCAATGAGTGGCTCCATCTAAGCTACACACATGATGAATGGACATTTCTGTTATCTCCTACTGTAACTTTCTCTTTCCCTAAGTCAAATGAACCTTCTCCTGGAGAAAAAATGCCAAAGAGAAAATGAAAATGCAGCCCACTGGTCTAGGGGAGGAACACTCTTGTGGGAAATGAGCCTCTCTCAATAGATAGCCAGTGTTTGTTGGGAAAAGGTGTAGACGTCAGAAACGTTGGCCTGAATTCCAGTGAACTAGGCGGTTGGCACTGCGGGGCTTCAGGAATGCTCAGTGAACTGAGTTGATCTGAATTGAATTAATGAGCAGAATGATGTCTTGATTTGCTTTGCAGATTGCTGACTTTGGTCTCTCCAACCTCTATCAAAAGGATAAATTTTTGCAGACTTTTTGTGGGAGCCCCCTTTATGCATCCCCAGAAATTGTCAATGGGAGACCGTACCGAGGCCCTGAGGTGAGTGATGTGGCTGGTGTGATGGGTAGAATTTAAATACCAAAATAGGTTTCAATAGAGATTCTTCTAATGGATGAGAAACATAACACACACACACACACACACACACACACACACACACACATTTTTCTTTCTTCTCTGTGTTCTTCCTCCTATCCCTTTCTGTGTCCCAAAGTTTCTTTAAACAGATAGATGTGAGCTTCATTGTCATGATTTATCACATTTGTAGGTGACACAGAAGCTGACAGATATTTTGGTCAGTATCCAGAAAGACCTCAATGGGCTAGAGTGTTGGGTTCAAGCTAAGAAGATGAAATGCTATAGGGATAGACATATAGTTACTGAATGTCGGAATTAGAGAGGACATTAAGAGTGTGACCTTGGGTGAGTCACTTCACATCCGAGTCTCTATTTGCTCATCTATAACATGAGAGGCTTGGACTTGAACGCCTTGGAGGATCCAACCATGAAGGTGCTGTGCTCTAATCCCAATGGTGTTCCATGTATAACAGGCCTGATGAGTGGCCATCCAGCCTTTGCTTGAAGCCTTCCAGTGATGGGGAGCTCACTAGCTATACAGAGGCAGCCTGTTCCACCTTTTGGGCAGCCAAAATCATTAAGACGTTTTTCCCCTGAAATCTAACCTAGATTTACCTCTGTTACTTCCACTCGTGGTTCCCAGTTCTTCCATCTGGGACCAAACACAAACAATCTAATTTCTCATTCATGTAATAACCCTTCAAACACTTGAAAATAGTCATCATGTTCCCTAGGATTTCTCTTCCTGACCTCCTGGCTCCTGTCCTTCCATTGAGGCAGCCTAAGCCTTAGTTTTGTGGGCTGCCACATTCCCCAAAGAGAAGCAGCCTGGGTATTATAAAGACATGGGGTCAAGACTTGCCTCTGACACATTCTGGCTCTGTGATCCTGGGCCAGTCACTTGTCAAACCAAGTATATATGTAAGGGCATTGAATGATGGATAATAATGATAGCTAGCATTTACATAATGATGTTATGGATTGCAAGGCACTTAATATGTATTATCTCATCTGAGTCTCACAACAAATCTCTAAGGTAGGTGCTATTATTGTCTCCATTTCATAGATGGGGAACCTGAGGCTAAGTAGATAAAAAGTACTATACCTGTGTAATGGATACCTAATGAGGATGATGATAATAGCTAACATTTATAAAGTACTTACTTATATGCCAGGCACTGTGCTAAGTACTTTACAAATATGATCCCAATTGATACTCACAACAATTCTGGGAGGTGGGTGCTATAAGGATAGCCATTTTCTGGATGAGGAAACTGAGGAAGATGGAGATTGTGGCTTACCCAAAGTCACGGAGGTAGGAATTGTCTAAAGCTGAATTTGAATACAAGTCTTCCTGACTCCAGGCCTAGCACTCTATCTGTTGTCGCCTCTAGCTGCCTAATTTTGGATTATTAATTATTGTTTCACGGAAAGGAAGAATCAGACCTCTCTCCCGGCTGCCCCTGTGGCATTCATCTGTAATGCTTTGGAGATTATCTGTCAGATCATAGATAGTTATGACATTCCAGTTGCTAAAAGCAGCCTTGGGGTCTTAAGGGGGAATAAGACTGAGGTTAGTGGCTATTTTGATTCTGCTAATGGCTTGACTCAGAGGTTCCTAACCTGGTTCTATGAACTTGTTTTGTTTTGTTTTTAATATTTGGATGCATATTGAAAACTATCTTTGGAAAATATTGGAAAAAATAAAATACTATTAAGTGGGAAAGGGGAAAAAAGATCGATGACAGAAAGTTTTCACATACAACAAAATCTGTATGGCAGCACTTTTTGTTAAAGCAAAGAACTGGAAATAATTCATCTTCATTGGTTTGGAAAAATTTGGATAACTATATACAGGGTGTTCCAAAAATCTTTGTGAAATTTTAAGCTATTACAATTTAATGTTTTTTGTCATCCTCTATATTTTATATATTTATAAGTCAGCCCTCCCTCAAAACAAAGTCAAGTGCAAGTCATGCCATTATTTCTCTGATGGCATGGTCTTCTTCGGCAACAAAGGATAAACACACGCACATTTATAAGCATTCTGAGGTGGGGTCCATGGGCTTTAGCAGACTGCCAAAGGGGGCCATTGCCCAAAAGGGGTAAGAACCTATGGTTGAAGGAGATTTTGCTGGACTTGGCCTTTATGTCTCTTCTCCTTCTCTTCCTTCTGCTCCAGGTGGACAGCTGGGCCCTGGGCGTATTGCTTTACACTTTGGTTTATGGGACAATGCCCTTTGATGGCTTCGACCACAAGAATCTCATCCGTCAGATCAGCAGCGGTGAATACCGGGAACCCACGCAGCCTTCAGGTGTGCAGCAGAACTGGGGGAATTGCTGTCTAGGGCAGCTGAGGAGGCTCAGGATTGCTGCCTTGCCAGGCCCAGCTAATACTTTGGGCATCATTTTATTACAGAAGATATTTTGGGGGGTCCCCAATCTCCCAATTGTCCCCTCCCCCAATCCCTGACAAAGAGTCCTGCAAAGAACCCTACAGAGAAAGATGGGTGAGTCAGCCGTCCAAGAGCCCCTTACAAAGTGCTCCCTGTCTCTCTGAAATAGCCACAGAATTTGGGGCTGGACTAAGGGGTAACAGCTCCGCTCACAGCCATGAGGATAGCTGCTGAAGTTACAGCAATCAGATATACTGGTGATGGGCTACTTTCAACACCACCTATGTCTGCGGTCCCCCTCCCCTGCTGTTCTAACCAATCAACTTTCACATTTCCCCTTCTCTTTTGAAATAACTTTTGTTTGATTGCAGCTGTCATATATCTCAGTCTAGATTCATCTGACATATAATCCAGCCTAAATTCTTTTGGATCAAAATTGTGGTCAGCCTATAGAGAAGTATTGATTATATCGATTATATAGAGACTTGCCTCTTACTTTAGCCAGCTGTGGCTAATAGGAAGAGGATGAAGTCACAGGAGCAAAGGGTTTAGCTTAAGGTAGCCTGGGGCCGCTGGGAGCGGTCAGGCAGGGACTTAGCTTCTGGAATATTTGGCCTATAAACTGATCCCAATTTGGGAACTATTTTTTCCCCCTTTAACTTCAAAAGGTCAACCCCATAAACCAAGATATATGGTAGGTTTGTCTGACCTCCACAAAGTTCCATTAGGGTCTTTTCAGCTCCGTCTGGGAGAGCAGAGGTTTCCCAGCGGGGTAGTGCTGACAAAATGAAATTTGAGAGCAGGCCCTAATACAGAGCAGTTCTCTTGCCTGACCCTGAGGTGGGAGGTGGGTTATGCGAAAACCAGAGAGTCTGGAGAAAGAGTACGGCATCAAGAACTGGCTTTGATGTCCAAAGGATCTCTTTTCAAGTACTGCCCCTGACTCTTGCTGTCTGAGTGATCCTGGGTCAGTCACTTAATGTCTCTGTGCTCCAGGCATCTCTTTAAGACCAAGGATGTTCAAAGAATAAAAGCTGGATGGAATCTCAGAGGTCACGCTGTCCGAAGGGTCAAACACTCATAGCTCCTGTGACCTGAACCAGATTAAAATGCAGTTGGGAAATATTTAACAAGTGTTCAGTCATTTTTCAGTTATTCTGACTCTTTGTGACCCCATTTGGGATTTTCTTGGCAAAGATACTGGAGTGGTTTGTCATTTCCTTCTTCAGATCATTTCCCAGATGAGGAAACTGAGGCAAACAGAGTGAAAGGACTTGCCCAGAGCTATGCAGCTAGTAAGTGTCTGAGGCTGGATTTGAACTCAGGTCTTCCTGACTCTATCCCTTACATCACCTAGCTGCCCACCCAAAATAATATAGAAGATAGAGAATGTTAATATGTAGTTGTCAAAGTCACCATATGGCCTTCCACTTTGGCGCCAATGACCTGGTCTAATTGCTTTATTTCACACTTGAGAAAATTAAAGTCTGCAGAGATTAAGTGACTTATCTAAGATCACCCAGGCAATCTGCACTGGAATTAGAATTTTCTTACTGGAAAGTTCCTATGCATTCTACCCCTACCCCCTAAATAGACAAAACATGGAAAAGATGATCTACTAATGAAATAGACAATCATGACCCATCCAAACTAAACACCATCTTTAAGTATCAACATGTTCCCCAGTTGGCTCTTACCTTCCTGGAGTAGATCAGAACCTTAGACAAAGTCCTCACAATTGTGCAGGTGTTCACTGACCTCAGTTTCCCCACTCCAATGCATGGGTATGTTTTGGCCTGGCCCTGGGCTCATTGCTCCAGGGAAGATTTTATTCTCATTTCCAGATTATAATGTGTGGTATGTGTGTGTGTGTGTGTGTGTACACACATGTGTATATGTATGTATACATATATACACACAGAGAGGCATAAGTATATACATATGTGTGTGTTTGTATATATGTTCCTTCCACATGAAAAAGGAATATTTGGTAATCTGTGTTTCCCTTTTTTGGGAGGTATGGGGGATGATACTCACTAGAGAAATCTGATCAGGTCAAGAACTTTTTTGTCTCTCTGCCCATTTTTACCCTTTCCCTAAAAAAAATGAGTAGAGTTGTTGGAAAGGTCCAAAGTGCTGTGACATTCCTTCATTAATACGGAAGAACATTTAGCTGTTTGATAGCCCACTAGTGCATGGCTCTGAGGGGATCGTGGGCCTGCAGCACACATCCTGAAGCTGATCTACCTCAGATCCAATGGCATAGGTTCTCCATAGCTTCTATTAAGGCCTTCCTTCCTGGGGCTTCTTTAATCATCTACCTGCCCAGCTCTCATTCCTCATAGTCAATTTGTGCCTTCTTTGTTAACCAGAGACTTTTCCGTTCTTGGCTTTAGATGCCCGAGGACTGATCAGGTGGATGCTGATGGTCAACCCCGAACGGCGTGCCACCATTGAGGACATTGCCAACCACTGGTGGGTCAACTGGGGCTGCAGGACCAGCGTGTGTGACTGTGATGCTCTGAGGGACTCCGAGTCCCCGCTGCTGGCCCGTATCATTGACTGGCATCATCGCTCCACTGGCCTGCAAGCGGAGGGGGAGACTAGAGTCAAAGGCTCGGCCAAAGCCGGTGCCTCCGAAGGGGCACTGGAGAGACAGAGGTCGCTGAAGAAGTCTAAGAAGGAAAATGACTCTGCACAGTTGGGCCAGGATGGGCCAGGAGAGAGCCCGTGCAAATCCAGCTCCAAGAGACCTAAGAGTATCTTGAAAAAGAGAAGCAACAGTGAGCATCGTTCTCACAGTGCAGGCTTCATCGAAGGGGTGGTCAGCCCCACACTGGCCCCGGGCTTTAAAATGGAGCAGGAGCTGTGCAGGACTGGGACACCCCTGAAGAGCCCTGTGGAGACCGAGGGAGCGGGCAAACTTGGACCCAAGCAGTCGGCCACAATGCCCAAGAAAGGCATCTTGAAGAAGACCCAGCAGAGAGAGTCTGGTTATTACTCCTCTCCAGAACGAAGCGAATCGTCTGAATTGTTGGATAGCAATGACGCTCCAGGAGGCAGCAACCTCCCCTCGCCAGGCATCCCTGACTCAGCCCGGGGAGGCCCCCATAACCTCTCTTACCGGAGGAAAGGCATATTGAAGCATAGCAGCAAGTACTCGGCCAGTAGTACGGACTCCACGCTCGCCAGCCCCGGGGCGCCCATGCTGGAATCCATGGAGGAGCGGGTTGTGCCTGGGGAGGGGCTCTCTCGGAGTTACAGCCGCCCGTCCAGTGTCATCAGCGACGACAGCATCCTGTCCAGTGACTCCTTTGACCTACTTGATCTGCAGGATAGCCGGCCAGCCCAGCAGCGGATTCGGAGCTGTGTCTCTGCCGAAAACTTTCTCCAGATCCAGGATTTTGAGGGGCTTCATAACCGGCCAAGGCCTCAGTACCTGAAAAGGTATCGAAATCGGATGGTGGACAACAGTTTCTCCCTGCTCACGGACATGGACGATGTGACTCAGGTGTATAAGAAAGCCCTAGAAATCTGCAACAAGCTTAATTAGCGGCTGGGTGGGTGGGGAACATGGGAGGGAAGGGCAGGGAAAAGGGGAGGGATGGATCACCTTTGTGCTGGTGCTGATACCTGCCTGGTTACTGGTTTACTGACAGAAAGGATCTCAAAATTGGTTGGAGGGGCCTTCCTTTGCCAAATCCTGTGAGCATGCCAAGCTGCACAGGGCGCATGAAAAGGAAGCCTTGCCTATCTACCCATTTGGTCTAATTAGCATATACCTGATGCCATCTGTTCTGAGGATGCAGCAGCTCGCATGAGTGTCTGGGAGGTCTCTCTTTAGAAATCTCATTCGGGCTGCTTCTGGGCAGGGCAGTGGGGGACAAAGCAAGACGGGGGAGAATCAGTTCCAAACAAGGCAACCAATGACTATTTCTTCCTAGGAGTTTGTGGGCATGGGCCAGTCTGACTAACTACTGAGCTTGGCCAATGCCTCCCCATGCCCTGTTCCATGAATTCCTTTGGGAGTAGGAGCATCTGTAACTCGGGCCACTAGGATACCACTGGGTAAATGTCCTGATAGTCACCCCAAATAGAAAGCTTCAGGTGGGTCACAAGAGTGTTTTGGGTACTGGTGGGATGGACATGTAACCAGAATTTAGTTCCTGGCCCCATTTGGTTGTTCTCCGTCCCCACTTGCTGCCCACCACCTTTTTATCCATCTCACTGCCCCATTCTCGTATCTGCCTGGGAGGCAGCAGGGGTAAAAGAGAGGGTAAAAAGGCTTCATGGGAGTAAGAGAGTAAAATTAGCAGCAGACATAAAGCTGGAGAGCAATGTCTTGGGTTTTAGCCTGCAGGACTGAGAACTGACTCCTCCCTCTCAGGAACAGACATCATTTTTCCTAAGGTAGCAATATTAACTAGAATGCTGCCTCTCAGGTCCCAGCCTTACGACGGATGGACATCCTCCTTCATGTCTTTAATCTTCAAAGGGTTAACGGGTTCAACTTGGCTGTATTCGTGGTCTGCAAGCAGTGCCCTCTTGCTACAGGAGGTGGGCACCGGACTTGGAGAGTTAGAGTAGGTTGCTTCTAGAATGTTAGTATATGGGAAGGGTGTAGCGTTGGGTCAAGGAATGGAGAAGCCATTGGAATGTGCATTCCTTCCAAACAGAATGTAACTCATTAGGTTGGAAGCTTGGAGGATGCATCAGAATTCTGGGCTTTTAAATGGAAACTGAAATGGATCATAGGGTGGTCATAGATTAGCGATAGAAGGAATTTGAGAGGACACTGAGTCCAGTCCCATCATTTTATAGATGAGGAACTGAGGCCCAGACAGTTAAGCAGTTTGCCCAGGATCGTACAATTACTAGGTGTCTGATTCTGAGTTTGAGCCTAGATCTTCCTGATTCCCATGGTACAGTTGGAGGAATGGTTAGGATTCAGGACCCCGAAATGGGAGAAGGCTGGATGGTTGGACTCTGGAACGGTGAGATAGAACCCATAATGAATCTCCATTCTCCTAGTGGATTATTGTAGCTGGGAGGATCTAGCAGAATCCCCAGGCCTGGACAATTGGGAATCGTTGATTGAAAAGTGCCAGACTCTGAGAGGCAGAGAAATGAGAGAGGATGTAGCTGTTTGAGCTGAAGGCTTAGGAAGATGAAAGAGGATGCACCCCAGAGACTGGAGCATCCAGAATGCCATTCAGAACTCATCTGTCTCCTCACCAGGAGCACACTGCCTCGCTTCCTTCTTAACCAGTCAACCAATAAACATTTATTAACCATTTACTGCATGCCAGGGCCCAGAAAAGAAAGCAAAAACTAATCCCTGCCTTTTAGGTGATTGTCCCCTGGATTCCTTAGGCCAGAGGAAGGGTTCTTTCTGCCCCATAGGAATGTTAGAACCAGAAAGGATGCTGGGGATTTTACATATCAAAGAAATGAAGAGTCAGGAGGTGAAGTGCCTTCCTCAATGTCCTTCAGAGAGTTAGCCAGAGAGGCAAGACTTGAACCCGGTTCTCAGGACTGCCAATCAATCTATACTCTTTGTACTGCATCCTTTGATTTAATCCCTCTCCCTCCCACATGCACTTAACCAAGAAAACGGATGCTTCCTAAAAATGCATGCCCCTGGGGCAAAGGCTCTTTGTAGCTCACCCCAGTGTCATTTTGTATATCATAAATGAAACAAATGGTAGACCAAGTCTTCTTTGCTGCCAGCTGCCCTTGGACCCTAGCTGGCCTGGTCAAGAAGCCTCTTGCATGATTCAGGTACAAAGGCTGCAGATTTACCCATAGCTTTCAGCACCCCATTTTCTTCTTTGCCAAACAATACCTTTCAAAGGCCTTTGATTCGGTATATTTCCAAACCCACTGAAGTACCATCCTGCCCCCATGTACTCTTCCCCTCTTAGCATTCCCCTACCCCTCCACCCCTAGGGTACTTCTGTATTCCATTCTGTGGGCAAAGATGATGGCTTTAGAGTTGAGAGGGTCTGAAGAGGCCAGCTAGCCTAGCCTCTCATTTCGCAGAGGGAAAAACTGAGGACTTGGAAGTTTCAATGACTCCTTCAAAGTCACACAAGTCATACATCATAGGATCATTGACCTAGAGCCAAAGGGACCTCAGGGGCCACCTAGCACGACCTGGATATTTACAGGTGAGGAAATTGAGGCCCAGGGAGGTTGTGACTTTCCCAAAGTCACATAGTTATCAGAGGTGAGATTTTGAACCCAGAACCTCTGACTCCAGAGCAGATAAAGTTCACAGATTCCCCTTTAAAAAAAGGAAAGCTTGAAGGAGTGGGAAACACCTTCAGCCAACCTTTCTGCTGGATTCTAGCCTTCCTGTTAACCAGTCCTCACAGGAGTGATGTTTAATTAATTTCCATGGAATTAATGATGCTGGAAAGGAAGCCTGGTGTGTTCCAGGTATCTATCCCTCTTAGGCAAGACCCCTTGGTGTCTCCGTTTACACATCTGCCCAATGGGTATACCAATCCTTCCCTGCGTGGGTGAGTTGGAAATCAAAATATGATTACCTAAATTGGCCTCATGTTTGAGCAGCTGGTTCGGGTATCAGAAGCATTATTTTTCAGGTTGAAGTTGGGGGTTGGGGGGGTTGCCCAGGCCTGCTCTCTCAAGTACAAATGTGAATGATTGATTGCTTATTGTCAGACTGGAAATGTTCTGTAGGGGTTTTACTGGCATGTTATCATTCCTAGAAGATTAAAAGAGGAAGACACACACAGAGAGAGAGAGAGAGAAGGGAAAAACTTGACTGCACATAGTTGCTTCACTCAGTGTTGTGATTTTTATTTAATTTCTATTTTTTTTTTGTAATACAAAGTTGACTTTTTTATTTGAATTTGTCTTTTTTTTATTTATTGGTCTGAAAGCCATTTCAAAGGTATAATAATATATTTGGTGTAATTTAATTGGTGCAGTGTGTTTGAAGGCTCCAGCCAAAATTGGTTTTCTCTCATTGGTTTGTTTGAGTTTAGCAGCACATGGGAAAAAGCTGGAGAACTCACCCAAAGTGGATCTTTCATTGGATACTGATTTTTTTTAAAATAAAAATGCAACAAGCTGAACTGAATTGCTGTGGCCTTGCATCTTTTTGTCGTGTTTGGTCTGACCTTTGGTCTCTCTTCTTTGCCCCGTCCTGCACCTTGGGTTTCCCATAACTTATGATTAGCGGAAATAAAGCTTTGCCATCACAGAACTGGAGGAGTCTGGACTTGTTGGGACCATCTAGTCCAATTCACACAAAGCATCCTAGGACCATAGATCTCAAGTGGCCAGTCCTTCACTGTATTCAATCCTTCATTGTATACATGAGGTGGAAACTGTGGCCCAAGGAAGTGACTTCACCAAGATCACTCAGGCAGGATTTGAACCAATCTCCCCTGATTCATTCTAAAGTCTAGAAACTTTCTACTACTGATCATTTTGATCAGTTTTTTAAGAGGGGTCCTAGGGGTTTTACATTAATATTCACAAGTCATAAAGGGACTGACTGGGCAAAAGATGACCCATGGGGGCTTGGGCCCTGCCGAAGTGGTGTTAGAACTAAAACAGTTAAGTTAGGTCATTATGTGACAATTGAGTGCTTACTGTGTGTCTGCCCTTGTGAGAAGAGAAAAGAAGCCCATGACTGTCTTCTTTGACCCCAAGGAGTTTATATTCTAATTGGGGAGACAAGACATACTCAAGGTAACTGGTGATATTCCAGCCTCCATGTGACACCAGCAGTGAATAAAATACTTCCGTAAAAGATGTTGAGGAAGAAAGCAACCTAGTGTCGGAAAGTCTGGTCATTTGGGGGTGAATGAGTGTGATGCTTTGAGAGCCTAGGAGGAGTCACAAAGTTCAGTGTAGATAGAATTCTTCAGGTCTGACTTAATGGAGAGAATGAGGAGCCAGAGGGTCTGGGTTCACTTACTGGCTTTGTGGGCATAGATTGAGCACTTTTCTCATTTCTCAATTTTCCTGTCTGCAAAATGGGGATGATAATGTTCAGTTGTGTCCAACTTCATAACCCCATTTGGGATTTTCTTGGCAGAGATACTAGAGTGGTTTGCCATTTCCTTCTCCAGCTTATTTTATAGATGAGGAAACTGAGGCAAGCAGGGTTAAATGACTTGCCCAGGAACACACAGCTAGTAAGTGTCCAAGGCCAGATTTGAACTCATGAAGGTGAGGCTTCCTTATTCCAACTCCAGTGCTCTATCCACTGTGCTGCCCAAGTATCATAATAACTATACCTAATCCCCAAGGTGATTGTGTACTTGGTAAACCTTGAAGCATCATAAAAATGTAGTGAGATTTTTTTCTGGATTATAAAGAACGGGTATAATTTTATGAAAAAGAGATAATAGTAATAGCTTATATTTCTGTAGTTCTTCAAGTTTTGCAAAATACTTTACATGTTTTCTCATTTAACTTTCCTAGTAACCCTGTGACATAGATGCCATTACTGTCCCTCTTTTCCAAATGAGGAAACAGATGTCAGCCTCGGATAAGTTAAGTGACTTGCCAATGGTTACACAACTAGTGTCTGAAGTAGGATTCAAACTCAGGTCTTTTGCTCTACCCACTTCTTTACTGCCTCACTCCAGAGAGAATAGCAAAATTCAACTTGACTTCTGGTAGTCACCAGAGTAGGAAGGATGAAATTGTTGTCTAGCATGACAAATGAATGCTGTAAGTTGCCTAGTTAAGGTGGAGCCAAAGTTTAGAATTTAAAATGATAGGACAATATGGTGGGAGCAGGGTTGAGGAGGGGAGGATGACTTGAAAGCTTTTAATTCAGCAAATATTTATTCAGCACCAAATGTTTGCATCCCCCTCTGCCCAGCCCCTTTTGACAAATGGGGAAACTAGGGACCAAGGAGGCCAAGTGACTTACCCAGAGTCAAACATGTAGTAAGTAACCCTAAAACATGTTTCTAAGAAATTAATTTCATGTCAAGACAGGCCATTGTTACAAGTATTTCAATAGCATCCTACTGTCCTTTTTTCACGTCTCTCTTTCCCTCCTTCCCTTTTTCTCTTCTATCTCTGTCTCTCCCTCCCTCTGTCTTTTTCATTTCTCTGCCTTTGTCTTTCTTGCTCTGTCTCTCTTCCATCTCTCTGTCTCTATCTCTCCTCTCTCCCACCCCATATCACTCACTTTCTTTTCTCCCCTTTAAAAACTAGATCCCAGTGTGGACTTCATCTGGGGACCACGTGTTGAGGAGAGCCGCCATCTTTCATTAAAATAGTGCTGTCACAGCTGATCCAATTTACAGGATTGCCACACATGCCTAACAAAATATTGTATGACCAATAAAATTACTGTGTTCTATGTAATGCACTAGTAATTAATGTTGTAAACCAACTTTTTGAGCAGCCTTCATATTTTGCATACAAATAAAAAGGAACCTTTTTCCACATTCTCCTTCCTCATGGTTATGCTGACATGGTTTGTTCATGCAATTCAGGTAGTCTGGCAGGAGACGTCTCTGAGTGCCTTAGATTTGCAGTCATGGCTTCTCATCTGGTGGGTGATCTCGTTCAACTATGAGAAGTCACTTCTCTGTCACCAACTAGAGCCATATGTTCCTTCAAAAGCAGAGACTTCTTCCCTTTCTGCTCCTTTCTGTTACTCCTTCATTCCTTCCCCATGCTCTCATTACCTGACATTTTGATGACCTTCCCAAACGAGTTCTTGGCTCCATGAAGCATGGTCCAATAGAAAGAACACTGGCTTTGGATGCAAGAGACTTGAATTCATCTCAAGGTATCCTACAAAGAGATATTCTATAAGTGTACTACCCTACTCAATCAACTTTATTGGTTCCCTACTGACTCTAGGATAAATTAGTTCATAGTTTGCCTCTGATGCCTATTAATATGACCCTACCCTCCTAGGGTCTCAGTTTCCTCATTTGTAAAACGAAGGAGTTGGATTAGATGACCTCAGAGGTTCATTCTAGTGCTAGTTCTATAAACTTGTGATCCTGATATTGTCATAAAAGTGGACACTTATGACTGGTATTCTTGGTTTGGAGGCTCACTTCAAAAGGAAGAATTCCTAGACTAGCTCCAAGAAAAACAAAATGGAACAAAATGTTGTGACTGGAGAGAAACAATGTAGTGAGATTTGGTGAAATGAGTACTGGATTTGGAATTGAGAGAATTTTTGAGTTCAAATTACGATCCTTCCATTCATTCTTCCAACCATTCACTCATCCATCCAACAAAAATGTATGAATTAACATGCACTTATTAAGCACCTACTATGTTCCAACCATTGTACTAGGTCCTTGGGGATGCAGTGAAACAATCCCTACTTGTGAGGAGCTTATACTCTAATCGCCAAGGCAAGCCATACACATATAAATATATACTGAATAAATACAAAGTGAATACATATAAAGTAGTTTCATATAAAGTGGTTTGGGAGGGAGGGCACTAGCAGAAAGGGGATCAGGAAAGACTTACTGAATGCAATAGTGCTTGAGCTGAGTTTTAAAGAAAAAGGGAGAAGATAACTGGGTGGAGGTGAGGAGGGAGGGAATTCCAGGTATCAGGGATAACCAGTGCAGATGTCCAAAAGTATCATGTATGAGGAACAGAGAGAAGGAAAGTTTGGCTAGATCACAGAGTTTTAGCTGGGGGGTAATGTCCAGTGAGTTTGGAAAGCTGGGTTTGGGGTGAATTTGTACGGGGTTTTAAAAGATCAAGAGAAGACTTCAATATAGTTTATCCTAGAGTCAGTAGGGAACCAATAAAATTGATTGAGTAGGGTACACTTACAGAAAATCCCTTTGTAGGATACCTTGAGAGACTTGAGGGAGGCAGACCAATAAGGTGCTGCAAAAATCCAGGTGATGGGGACCTGAGCAAGGGTGATATCTATGTGAGTAGATAGCAAGGGATCCAACATGAGAGATGTGGATGAGAGAGAGACAGAGATATGGAGAAAGAAAGAAAGAAAGAAAGAAAGAAAGAAAGAAAGAAAGAAAGAAAGAAAGAAAGAAAGAAAGAAAGAAAGAAAGAAAGAAAGAAAGAAAGAAAGAAAGAAAGAAAGAAAGAAAGAAAAAGAAAGAAGGAAAGAGAGAGAAAGAAAGAAAGAGAAGGAAGGAAGGAAGGAAGGAAGGAAGGAAGGAAGGAAGGAAGGAAGGAAAGAAGAAGAAGGATTAAGGATAATTCTGGGATTATGAAACTAGGAAAATGGAAGGATAATAATACCTTTGATAGATATTTGAGAGAGGGAGACAGTTTAGGGGAAAAGATAATGAATTCAGAAAACTTTTGGGCATAACAAATTTGAGATGTCTCGGGGAAATCCAGCTAAACATGCCCAAAAGGCAATTGATAATATAGGGCAATGCTCCAGGGATAGATTTGGGTGAGAAATGCAAATTAGGGAATCCCCTGTATAAAAATGATAGTTAAAACCCATTAATTAAACCCAGAGGACAGAGGAGATCTAGGACAGCACCCTGGGAAACAGGGAGCTTGTTGTGGGTGATGAACAAGCTAAGGATAGTACCAGGAAAGTAGTGTCCTGATTCTGGAGAGAATATCCAAGAGTGTCCTGATTCTGGAGAGAATATCCAAGAAAAAATGGTCAAATGCAGCAGATAGATTGAGGATAAAGACTGAGAAAAGACCATCGATTCTGGCAATTAAGAGAATGTTGGCTCCTTTGGTGAGTGCTGCTTCACTTCTGGTGTGGTGAGTGTAGATAGCTTTTTCAAGGAGGAAAGGGAGGAGAGACATAGGAAGGGGTGATAAGGTCTAGAAAGGTTGTTTTTTTTCATAGTATATGGATACTTGGGCATGTTTGAAGACAGCAAGAAAGGAATTAGCAGATAGGGGAGAGAGGCTAAAGATTTGAGAAAGACAAGATAATCGAGTTTGTAAACTGCTGGAGAAGATGGAAGGGGATGGGATCAAGGGCACACATAGAGGGGGTTAGGTTAGCCTTGCACAGAAAAGACTAACTTTGTCAAAACAGGGAGAAAGGAGTGTAAGGGTGGGGTTGATTGAACAAATCAGTCACCCCATCTCCCTTAAGGTAACAACCTTAATCAGATGACAGCACCTCTTTAATCAATCAAAGACATGAATTGGGCACCAAAAGCCCTTACTCCATTTGGAAGGAGAGAAAGCCAGTGGATGTAATGAATTGATGCTGCACAGGAAGTATTTTGAGATCTCTTAAGGAGACTCCCTTGTATAAAACAGTAAGCTTGTACATAACCCGGACATTTGAGTGGCAGGCTAGCTTAGTCATGGGATCAGTTTTAGCCAAACCCTTGAGAGGAAATTCCTTGGGGGTGGGGAGGGATTGGGAAGGAGAAGAGCCTTGACCAGAGAGTGACCTTGTGGACTTCAAAAGGTTGGAAGACCAAGAAAGGAGGAAGTTTAGACACAGAAGCAGCTGATCTCACTTAGAGCATCTAGCCCAGCCTGCAGAGAAATAACCAGACCAAAGGGGAGCCAACAATTCTGCTACTCTGAATCAGCAGAGCTTCCCAGATGGCTGATAGGGGCACCTACTGTTGCTCAGTCCAACAGGAGCTACTCTTACTCAGATCCAACCCTAGGAGAGGAATCTGCAGAGCTTGGACCAATAGGGTAGAATCAGGCTTTGCTCTCAATCAGACCATTTTTGGATCTCTGAAAGCTTGCAGGTCCCAGCCTGTCCTTCAGAGCCTGAGTAACATGACACCCAATCCTCTCAACAATCACCAACAAGACCAGTCCAGACCTTCCCTCCACTCATGCTACAGAGTCCAGTCTCTACATGGAGTCTAAAGTCAAGAAATAGGCTGTAAAAATGGGCAAACAAACAACAAAAGAACTCTATCACGATGATCTTTTATGGTGGTGAGGATGCTCCAGACACAAATGTAAAAGAAGAGAATGACTCCAAAACATTTACAAGCAGTGGCTTAGAGAAAAACACCACTTGGGCACAAGAATTCTTTGAACATATCAAGCAAGAGTTAAAAAAAACAAGAGTTAAACTATTTTTATTAGTGGAATGAGAGGAAAGAATTGGAAGACAAATGAGAGTTATGGAAGAATGAATTGGAAAGGGCATTAACAGCTTGGCACAAGAGGCACAAAAGCTTACCCACGTAACAAACTCCCTGAAAATGAGAATGGATCAAATAAAGCAATGACTTCATGAGAAAACAAGAGATATCAAAACAAAGTTAAAAAGCTGAAAAAAGAGAAGACATCTATGCAAACATGGAAGAAGAGTGGGGAAGCAGCTGATACTGCAGTCTCATTCTCATCTGAATTGGTCAAAAGAAGGAAGAACACACACATGCAGATCTGAGTAACTGACAAAAATTTTACTCAACAGGGAAATAGGAGAGAGAGGGGGAAATGGTGGGGGGGTGGGGAGGATTAGAAAGAAGGTAGATTAGTCAGGGATTATTCTTAAGCAAATCAAACTCTGAGAAGGTACAAAAAATATTTATTGATCTTTTTGAGGGGGCAAAGAATGGAAATCTGAGGGAGTGATTATAAATCAGGGAATGAATGAACAAGTTGTGATATGTAAATATGATAAAATAATACTGTATTGGTCAATGTAATAACAAATCAGAATTCCATAGGACTAATAATGAAATATGCTACCTTGTTTCTGACAGAAGCAGAATGAGACCAAAAAAGTAAGTTTTGGACATTGGCCAGTGTGGAAATTTGTTTTCATTGACATGTTTTAATGAGTTTTGTTTTCCGTGCGTTCTCAATTGGGAGGTGAGATGGGCTGGGAGGGTAAGAAGACAGATCTTGACCAATTAAAGCAAATGAAAAGAAAAAAAACGCAAAAGCTTGGATATTTTTGGACTTCTTGTGGATACTAGCAGTATCTCTGGAACAGCAGTGGTTGATGAAAGTCTCTGATGTGGAATGGAAGAGAAGCTAGACACATGACGAAAAGATAACTTCAAGACTCTACAAAAATCATAGCAGAAAGCTAGATCCCACCTAAGAGTAAAAGTATTGTATGAAAGGAGAGATGAACATGCATCAAACCAGGGGCTGTAAATTATCCCTGTTGCCAGAAGTAGTAAGGGGAAGTAACTCTACCAAATGGAGGCATCAATATGAACTTGGATGGATCATGACCTTTCTTTGGCATCCCTCTACTCCTCTGTAATATGAGGGGTTGGTCTAGATGACTTCCAATGTCCTTCCTTGTGTAGATTTATGATACTATGCCTCTGATAATGTTCCAAGATTTAAGTTGCATTGAGGGAGGAGCCCCTCACAGATAATTCTCTACCCACCCACCAAAAAAAAAAATGGTTCATGATTCTATGCGCTTATGGGCTTTTAAAATCTTAAAGGTCATTGGGCATATTACTATTCTTACTTAGCTTTGTGTCATTTGCTAATTTAACAAGCCCTCTTTCTATGTCTTTAGCTAAGTTGTCGATAGAAGCGTTAAACATTCAGCTATAAAGGAATTTCATGGATATAATCAAGGCTTAAGATAGTGTAGGTACAGAGAACTGGAGGTCAAAAGGAGAAGAATCATTTTCTATCATGCTCCTTGTTGATGCCATGTTCATTCAGGCCCAGATGGCATCGACCAGACTCCATGGTCTATGTTTTCATCTCTTTAATTCTGTAGCCATAGAACAGGAGGTGGGAAAGAATGGCTCTCTTTTTTTTCATAGCAGATTGTCCATCTGCTATTCTTTAAGTGTCCATGGGAAGGGAGACCTCCAGCTGATGGGCCACTCCTACCAAGTCATTTGATTCCAATAGCCTGGAGCACCCAGAGCTGATTGTTCCCTAGTCAGTGGGTATTAGGCATCACACACCAGCAGCTCTGCACATGTTTTCCACTGTGACCTTGTCTTGAGGGTAGTGGGACTCCTGGGGCCTGGATGCTTCTGGGTGATGTGTGGAAGTGCCAAATGCCACACCCCAGACATAAAAATCCAGCTGGGGATGATGGTGAGAGCTGCTTGCAAGTCCAGTCAGACCTCCTCAAACTTTTCAATCAAGGTATATTTGATAATGTAGAGGACTCTTTCCAACCACTCTTTCCAGGAAAACCAAAGTTTCATAGAGTTAGAGCTACAAGGAACTAGTCAGTCTAATTCCTCCCTTCCCATATTGCAAAGGAAAAATATTGAGGCTTGAGGAGTAGCATTTGAACCTATGTCTTCTGAAATAAAATCTAAAGCTTTTTTCTGATTGCTTCTTAGAGTTAGGGATAAGGATCTACAAATTTGCCATTGTCAACTTCTTTCTCCAGACTGATCACACGTTTTCCTGTTCCTCCCATTTAAGTTCCTATCAAACCAGCCTTCTTGTGGTTCCTGTCCCATGGCATGCCTTTGTACCAGATTGTCCCTTGTGCTTGAAGTACTCACCATTCAAGGCTTAGCTCAGGGGCTGCTGCTTACAGGGAGACCTTTTCCCAGATCCCCTAAGTGATAATTCTTTTCTTTCTTAAATAAGTGTGTGTGTATAGGAGAGGAGGGTAATACAAAATAAGATGTGTATTTTTATTTATTCGTGTGCCCTCCTAGCTTCTGGTAGAAATTAAGGTCTTTGAGGTCCAGGATCGATTTTTGGTTTTATGTATCCCCAGACCCTAACATAGGGCTTTGCACATAGTAGGCACTTAATAAATATTTTTTAGGTTGAGTTGACTTGAACCCAGAGTGTTAGTTTTTTTTTTTTTGGAGCAGGTAATGGAGAAAATGAGCCCAGAGATCTCATTTCTGACAGCAAAATGAGAAAGCCCTGTAGACCGGAATTTGTGAATCAGTGAGGTGAAAAACATGCCAATTCAGCAGCCACTGGAGCCAGGAGGGAAATGTTTAAACCATTGGACTTTGGACCTCAGGCAAGGAGATGCATGTAAAGCAGAGCAAGGCACATGTGCCCAGAAAAAGGAAGTCAAGGTCACTGGGGCCACCCTCATGTGGCTCATTCAGCTGTGTTCTCCAGGTCTTTTTCCATAGACGCTCTGCCTAACCCCAACTAGGCAGCTCTCAAATGCTGGGCACCAAGGAGGTAAGGCCAAGGAATCTGAATCGTCCAGCTTGACATGGCCATCCTAAGAACTGGAAAAACAACTTGTTTCACAGATAGAGCAGAATGATCAGTTTCAGGAGCCAGAGGGCCTGGATTTGAATTCATGAGCTTAATGAGTTGCTTAATTTCCCTGAAACCTCACTTTCTTCATCTGTAAAATGAGGAATTGGACTAAATAACCATTAAAATCTCTTCTAGTTCTAAATTAATATTCCTGATTCAACATGCTATGTGGCCAGGGATGTTCTAGGTATTGGCGATACAAAGACAAACCAAATAATCTCTGCCTTCAAGAAACTTATTATCTGCTAAAAAGAAAATGAACTGCTGAGGTCCATGTTATTGTTTACTAGATGGAAATTCGAACAAAATGTGTTTTAGACAAGATCTTGACGTTCAAGAAACAAAATTTTAAAAGTCAGCATGTAAGTTTTCCTAGCAAGGCACATATCTGCATATCTTGCACTCAAATTTGGGATGATGACCCATGATAGAATCTGCAGAGGCCTGGCATTCATTTAGTAGGATTGTTCTGACAAATGGGACACTGGTGTAATGGACAGACCCAAAAAGAAAAGTCAGGAGATTTAGGTTCTACTCTTTGCTTTGCTGCTGACTGGGTATGTGAAATTGGCCAAGTCACTTCTCTGTGAGCCTTAATTTCCTTTTCTACAAAGTGAAAAAAAGATAATTTTAAAAAGTGATGGGAAAAGATGATGCCAACGTCCCATGATCTCTGACTGCCAGGGGCCTGTAACTTATGACACCAGCACAGATCAAAGATCAGAGAGGATTCAAAAGCTTCTGTGAAGGACAATTATCACCGATGTCACCTAGTCATGGCTGCTTAGCCCTTTGGTTAACTCTGTTGAAGATTTCCAGGAGCTTGTTGTAAAGCAGAAGACATGAAATTTTCTCTAGGGATGCATGAAACATCGAAATAGAAACACATCCAAGAAAAGCTCCAGCAGATGCCCCAAAACTCTGCCAAAGATGTCTCACATAGCTCTCTTGTCCACGGGATAAGGGCCACTTTCAGAAGGTCAGCCCTGAGGCTTGGGTCTTCCCTGCTTTTATATGTTGCCTAAAGGCAGCATTGACGTGGCAGAGAAGCTGGCCATCATATCCATCAAATCTTAATCTCTGGAATTGTCCCTCTTCCCTTGCCTTTGGATGGTTAGAATAATATAAATAATATTATATAATACAATATAATATGTGATATGCATTATATATGATAATATATAATATATTATATATCATAAAATAAGTATTATATAATAAAATATAGTGATATACTATTATACAATAATATATAATATAAAGAGCATCCATGGCCATTCAGAGTTGGGACAGCAACATATTCTAGAGAGAAAGGATAGAAAGACAGATACATCATTTAGGTTCCACATGTTCTTCTCATCTGTTGTGTTCTGTTGCTCAACATCTGGGAAATTGAAGGGAATGCATGTTTGAGTGGGAGTAGGAGGTGAGTGGGTATCTGAACTTATTCTTCCTGGAAAAAAATAGAATGACACCCTCTTTGGAGAGCAATGAGATTGGGAGACTCTTTGTCCAGGATGGGGGGCACCATCAGCCATTCAATGAATGCTAGGCAGGTTAAAGAAATACATTTGATGCAGGCTTCATTACTGAAGAATTCCAATATCATCAGTTTAATAAAGCTGATATGGAAGAAATGTCTCACTGTTTGTTTGTTTTTTTCAGCTTCTCTGGTCTTTCTTGTTGTAACCTGAGTCCCCAAGCCCATTGGCATGGGTGAGACCCTTTCCTCATTGGTAGAAGTCAATGCCCGGCCCCTGCATAAAGGGAGTTGGCAAGAATGGGAGAGAGGAGAGCTTAACTGTCTCTTTGGCTCATTAGATTTGTGATCGATCACTTTGGGCACTTCTGGCTCTCAGCTTCAAGAGAGATGATGGATGAGGCAAGTGCCGCCTTGGGTGGCTCCTGAAGGGAACATAAGAATCTGGAAAGAAGCCAAACAGGAGAGGAGCTGGCCATTTCCATTATGTCTCTATCCCCAGTTTGCTACACTAGAGATTTGGGTGAATTTCCCTTTGGGTGAAATCTGAGATTCTCTCTCTCTCTCTCTCTCTCTCTCTCTCTCTCTCTCTCTCTCTCTCTCTCTCTCCCTCTCTCTCTCTCTCCCCCTCTCTCTCTCCCTCTCTCTCTCTCTCCCTCTCTCTCTCCCTCTCTCTCTCCCTCCCTCCCTCTCTTTCTCTTTCTCTCTTTTAGGTGTACAACATTGCAGATTAAGAGTGGGAAGGAACCTCAGGGTCACCTGGTCCAAACCTCTCATTTATCAAATGTATTACTCAAGCTCAAAGAAATAAAATGACTTATCTAAGGTCACAGAGCTGGTAAATATCAGGGTCAATGCAACACTAAAAGCTGGCATTTATGGATCAGAAGCATTTTGCATGCCTCATCATATTTGCCCCCTCCCCCACTACCCCTACCTCAACAACCCTGTGGAATGAGGTCTAGGGCTTTATTGTTCTCACATTTCCCAGAAGTTTAGAAGCAAAGTGCCTTGGCCAAGATCACCCAGGGAGTTCCTGATGCCCAAGTCAGGGTTACTTTCTCTATACTGGGCATCTTCCTCTGGTGACAAAACCCATGCTCTTCCCCCTCTGCCATGCTGCCTTTGTGGACCTTGATTTCTTTCTCTATAAATTAGGAAGTTTGTCCTACAGCAGGGATTCTTTACCTTGACTGTATCATGGATCTCTTTGACAGGCAGCCTGGGGAAGCCTCTGACACCCTTCTCAGATCCCCATTTTTAAATACATTAAATAACACATAGGATGACAAAGAGTTACTGAACATAAAGATGCCATTATTTTCCCCCTCCAAGTTCATGGACCCCTTCTGAAATCTATCCCTCCTTGGCTGGGAGGAACAGTCATCATCTTTGACAGACTTAGGAAGACTGATCCATGTGTGGACCATTCATGATTCCAAAGGACCACTGATGAAACCTGCCACCCATCTGAGACTCCCTCCTTTTCCCATTGTGGTCATCTCTGGTCATAGCCTTCTCCTGTTCTGCTTTGGAGGAGTTAGTTCCAGGCCTATTGTGGGGGAATGGGGAGGATGCTTTTATTTTGGAGATGTCAGCTGTAGTCCCAGTTCTGAGAGTGATAGGTGTTCTCTTCATACCCTCCTTCCTTGATAAGTGGTATAGAGCCCATGGCACTAGGGCTCTTCCTTCTTGACCCTGCCCATGTGACCCAGTTGCAAAGACATGGCTTTTACAGGGACCAAATGGCACCCTGGGAGTTGGATGTAGCCCCTTTCCTCAGAGGTTTCAGACCATTTTGGAGTCAGAAGAATCCACAGTCCACAAGCACATGTAGGCAACCTACCAAGGGCTCAACCAAAGACATTGGCAAAGGCGTAGAGAGATGAGTGAAAAACATGGGTGTGAAAGGGCAGGAACTGGGGAGTCAGCTGGGCAAGGTAAATACTGGGTCAACAAAAAAGGTAGGAGTAAGTGGGATGTTAGAACCAAAGGGCCAGCTAAGGTGAGAGAGAAGACATGGTAAGCACCTGGGATCAAAGACCTTTAGTGGAGTTGGAAGGGACCTCAGAAACCATCCAATCATCTCATACAGTTGAGGACACTGAGGCCCAGGATTATGAAGGGACTTGCCCAAGGTTACATAGGTAGTATACGTCAGGAGTAAGATTTGAAAACAGATCCTTTGGCTCCTGAGTCTATGCTGTTTCCACTGTACAAGGAAGTTGGGTAGAAACTGCAAAGAAGCAACTTCTAGCTTGGTATTAGGAATTCCCCAATGATTAATACTGTCAAAGTTGAATAGATTGCTTTTTTCTTTCTATTTAAAAAAAATTTTTCCTCCTCCTTTAATAAAAAAATTTAGGTTAGGTAGATAGGTAGGAGGGCTATATTCAGAAATGAAGGTTATATAAACATAAAAGATAACAATAAAATGAAAAAAGGTTAAATTAGAAAGCTACCAGACCACTACAAGAGGGGTTTCATGCTGGAGACTTAGGCCAGGGCTAGGGAACCTGAGACCTTCAGGTCACATATGATCTTCTAAACCCCTTAGTGTGGCTTTTTGACTGAATTCAGATTTTACAGAACAAATTTATTCTAGATGACAAAGGTTATCAAGAGAAGAAATTTATTCTGTAAAATCTGGATTTAGTCAAAAGGCCATACTTAAGGATTTAGAAGACCACATGTGGCTTGAAGGATGTAGGTTCCCCACCTGACTTAGGCTAACTCTCTCTCATTATAAGGTATCTCTCCTCAACCACTTACCCCAGGTGTGGCTTGAGATACTTAACCTGGGCACTAATATTCTGCCAACAATGATTCTCCCAGGGTATATAGGCAGTTGAACTGGCATCTGGAGTGGGCCACCCTTTATTTGAGGGTTGTAAGATACCACCGAGAGACTAAACACATAAGGAGCAAAAGCCTTTATCAAGAAAGAGTCAGGAAAGAGGGCTGAGTGTCAAAGGTTTAAAAGACACAACAAAGACCAGATGCCTTGAGAAATGGACACCATGATGTTGGATTATCCTTTGGATGTGAATTAAAAAAAAATGAATCCCTCTTAGTGACAGTAGTAGATCCCACTGCTCCTAGCTCCCAAGCCTCTCTGTCCTTCTCCTCCCTCTTCTCCTGGGCATTCCCCCACTTTTCCTTTTCATCTCCTATTTCTTCCTCCTTGGGGGCCCAGAAGGGGTAAAAATCTCTTGGAGATTGTATTTCTGATCCCCAACTTTGAAAGAATTAGCAATTTTTCCGTCTCTTCTTCATTTTTTACATTATCCCTCCATGTACTTCTCTTTGCTTTTCCTCTTCCTTTGGAGCCCTTTCCCTCTCTCTGTTCACTTTTCCTATACTTTTCCTTTCCCCCTCTTGCTTTGTGGTGCCATTTTACCACTTTAGCCATTATGTTATGTGACTGTCCTCCATCCTTAGTGGAATACCCAGTATCCCCCGCACTGTGCTTTCCTTCCTCTAGGCTCTTGCTTGCACTGTGCCCTCTGCCTGAAATACCTTCCTATTGAATTCTTACTCATTTTTTAAAGGTCAGCTCAAATTCTGCCCCCTGCTGGAAGCCTTTCCTAATCCCTCTAGTTACTAATGACTTTCCTCCCCTAATGCATCTCAAATGGCACTTTTGGCACCTCTATAATGCACTGCCTTTTATTAGTCTGCATTAGTATTATTTGGGTACATGGCAACTCTATTTCAACAAGAAATTATTAAACTGAGTATATGTCAGTATGTATATGTATATATATGTATGTATGTATATTGTACAATCAGGTACACTGTGAACAATAATGTGAAAACAACCTATCCTCTTGTAGAGTGTGTGGGGGAGTGCAAAATGTAAGATGCTGAAAAAGGGAAGAAGATGCCAAACTGTAAATGCCAAGCAGATATCTTTCTTTTTAGTCCTGGAAATGATAAAGCACAGGAGCTTGTCGGATAGGGGGTGATGTGGTCAGATCTGCACTTTAGGAGAATCATGTGGGTTTGTGTGGAGGATGGGCAGGGATGGGGAGAGACTTGAGGCTGGGAGAGCCAAGAGGAAGTGAGACATGATGAGCATCTGAGATATTAGCTGAGTCACCTTGAACAGCAAGACTTTGGAATATTACATTTTCATTGCTAGAAATGATGTCTGTCACCTATATAAGCTCTCATGTCTGCAGACTGGAATCGCTTGGGATCAGAATTTCTAAACTGGTTAAAAATCTTCCAAATGCAGAATCTGAGTGGGTTTTGAACCCATTTGTCAAAAGCATAAAACTGTAATGCTCTCCAATTAGTTAGCGAGAGCAACTGATTGACGTCATGGAAATTTACTCACTGAGTTTCAACAAAACCTTTGTATGATTGGGGATGGGTTTGAAAAATGATTATCATGGTTTTGTAAGTACAGGATACTGTGCTTCCTAAATAATACACTCTATTTGAATTCTCTGTAGCCACGGGGAGGTATCCCTTCCAGCTACGCTAGCCACTAAAATGAGATAAATTTGAGCCAGATCTTCTTTGGGATTGCATCACAAAGTTCAACCAAAATTTTCAAAAATAATCAAGAGTATTGAATGACATTCTTGCTAATTAATCCTATCTCAATGAGAAAAAAAATTTGTACTGTTAAAAATGATATTTTTAAAAGCAGTTTTTATTTCATTTTTAACTCTCTCTTTACAATGTCTGTAATATTATTTGTATTTTACAATGTCTATTGGAAAGCCCTGAGTAGTGGGCGAATCTTGGGAGTGAACTATGTCCTCTCATAATATATTAGTACAGTAGAATATATACATGATGTATGTGTATGTATGTATGTGTTTTGGGGGTTTAAGACCCCCCAAATTTACAGAGCACTGCCCTAGTTGATAACTTGTTTGGGTTAGTCAAAATCTCAGGAGCAAGTAACAGAGAAACTAATAATATTAACAATAAGAACCACTCAAATTTTATGGGACTTTGAGGTGCTTTCCTCACTTCAAGCCTCCAAGGCAGATTGTAGAAGGATATATATCCCCATTTTACAGACGAAGCAACTGAGGTTTGTCTAGCAGCTAGCAAACATCAGATCCAGGTTTGAACTTGGGCTTTGCTTCTGAAACCTCTGTATCACCCTCCCTGAAAGTTCTCACATCCCTGTTTCGGCTGAAGCAGCTGTCAGGAAACCCATTCCCAGGCACTCCAGGGTCCTAAACTGGCTTGTCTTCCAGACTTCTCCAGGCTGAGAGTTTTCTTTTTTCTGATTTCACAACTGTGCTTTCTCCCATCTGTTTTCTATTCATCTCCTCTTTGTTCATCTTTACTGTCTGCCTCTTCCCATTATCAGGCCACTGCCTCTCCCAGCTAGAGGGTCATTTACATAATCTAATTGACCTCTTCCTCTCCAAACTGCCAATGCAATCCTGGTTTTTCCCAGAGTGCACCTGCCTTTCTGTCCACAGTGATTTGCAAACAAAATGTGCTTCTGTGAATTTTGTGTCCATTTTTTTCCTAGAGTGGTTCCTTCGGAGAAGGAGCCAATCTAGTGACAAATTTAAAAGATTCGCATTTTGCAGGGCTCCCCTTTGGAGAAGATTTCCATCTGCATTGGTAGAGGGACTTCCTCACCTGGGAGTTCCTTATCCTAGTGACTTTTCAGGATCAGTTCTTTTCTCTACATTAGTTGGGGTTAAGGGATCACTTTCAGAGCTCTGGGTACTCAGGGTCCCTGGGTATGATCTGTGCAGCAGTAAGCAATGAGTTTTCTGTCCAACTCCTCAACATTTTCATGTTGCAACAGATTACGAGAAAGAAAAATGATCTCAACTCTTGTATGCTCAACTGAGACATGCTTCCTCAAGCAGTCATGTGCATGCCACAGTGGTCAGTCTGGTTGCTAAGTGCCAACAAATACGTCAAGTTGAACCAGCTTGGCTAGTAAATGCATGCACCCCCTATACTGCAGAGGAGCTACATAGGTTGTGGAAAGAGCTCTGGATTTGGAGACAGAAAATCTGGGTTCAAATCTCACTTCCAAACCTGACTGAGTGGTCATTTCATTTCTGAAGGTTTCAATCTTACCTTCTATTATTACTAATGCAGACAATAGCAGTGTTCATTCTGCCTGCATCACTGGGGTGATGTGACAATTGAGTGAATCAGTGTACCACTAAATGGCTATGTGACGAGCAAATCCCTCCGAGTCTCAGTTTTCTTTCTGTAAAGAGTGTGTCAGTCAGTTAATTTGTATACGCTCTAGAGAGTCAAAGAAAGGCAGAAACAGAGTCTGTACTTCCTGATGCCCAGACCATGCCCAGGGATCCCTTAATCCCAGCTAAAGAAGAAATAGGGATTGGTCCTTCAAGGAATTCAAATCCCAATGAAAGGTAGGAGGCTGGAGAAAAGACTCAGTCCTGTAATTTCCATACAACAGGGAGGCATACCCAAGGTATCCTTCTCTTAGAATGTAATCTCCCTGAAGACAATCACTGGATTGGACTGTGGCCTAACCTCAGGGAACTTTGCCCAATCAGCTTGCTGATAGGCTTATTTAAAAATATTAGGTGTTGGAAGGGAGACATGAATTGTCTTGTGGGAGGAAGAGGAGGCCATTGTCACTGGACCAAAGGGTACATGAGGATGGATGGGGGGAGGTAAGTGTAAGATTTGAAAGAGGAGGGGTTGGGGGCTAAGCAGAGGCACCTAGGCTGTGGGCAGGGAACTGGACCTGTAATCAGGAAAACCTGGGTCCTGCCACAGACCCTTACCAACTGTATGATCACGGGCAAGTCATTTCACCTCTGTTTGCCTCAGTTCCCTCATCTATAAAATGGGGATAATAAAAGTTCCTATCTCCCTGGATTGCTGGAAGAATCAGATGAGAAATCACGTTTGTAAAGTGTTTCTGCAAACCTTAATGCAGCTAGGTAAATGTTGCTGGCTTAATAGAATTGTTATCTTTATTTTACTCCGTGGGTCTTCCAGTTTTGGGGTGATGGGTCAGGATGGATAATCTCCCTTGGATCATTCCTTCCCCTTTCTTCCCTAGCTGCCCCTGTTCACAGCCCTGGCATTTGGTGGGTTTTTTCAGATTGGCAGCGTGATTTCTCAAAGAACCTTTGTCACTGTTCAGTGTAGGAGGAATTGACCTTACCCTATCAAGGTAACACTGAAATTGGTGTTGGGCAAGGAGAAATGAAGATATCAGAATTTCTGTCTGGATTAAGCAAGATGAAAAATAAATTTACATGAAAAGGGTACCAAAAATTATTGTGTGTGTGGGAGGATGGGGGTAGATAAATTGTAGCCAAGAAAAGATGACCTAGCAGATTCTTCAGAGAAATCAAGAACTCAAATACAAGTGACAGGACAGGAATTTTTATTAGCTGGCAAATGGAAACTTTAGAAAGTTGGCCTACAGAAAATGAATGAGTAAGGGATCATACATAAATAGTTTAGGAAATTCAGCAGAAATGGTTGGGGTCAGTGAATGAGCAGATTTCTTTTTTTACTTCCTCAAATATTTGCCCACTGCTCATGCAAGAATTACTTAGGCTGGGCTTCAGCTCTCAAACAGAAACACATATCCACAACTTGGCTTACTGCTTTTGTGACCTTAGACAAGTCATTTCCTTTCCCTGAACCTCAGTTTCCTCACCTATAAAATGCAGGAATTGAGCTAGATGAGATTTCTTCTAACTCTTGGTTCCCCTTAGCCCAATCTAGGCCTCAGTTTCTTCATCTGTAAGATGAGGTTGGAGTATGACTTCTCTGTGTCTCAGTTTCCTTATTTATAAAATGAGGGTGAGGGAACTCTATGACCTCTGAGGTCTCTTCCAGTGTTAGAGTTTTAATTTCTCTGTGCCTCAGTTTCCTCATTTGTAAAATGAGGGGATGGGATTTCGTGGCCTTTGTGGTCCTGTCCAGTGCTAGATCTATGAAACCTATATCTTCCTAGCAAGGTAATGAAAGTAGAGGAAAACATTAAGAATAGAAAGAGTGAGTCAAGGTGATTTGGCCCATTGAGTGCCCTGTACTGCTCCCTGGGGGCTTCTTTCATAGTGTAAAGCAATCTGATAAACTAAGGTACTCTAAAAGTCAGTGCCCTTCCCAGGGACGCTGGTGCTGTGGAAGAGCCTTGTTCTGCAAAGAGCAATCCTCACTTCAAAGACATGGGGCCTCAGTGGCAGACTTCCAAGCCCCAGGGGTGGTGCCACAGACCCACTTGTACAAGCTCCATGCCAATCGCACCACTGCCATGGATTTCAGCCACACGTTATGCTCGGGATCTGCTGGCTTCCCCAGGGAACTTCCTTTCCCCTCTTGGAGACTCTAATTTGACCTTTGGATATGAAGATTCTATTGCCAGCATCCACCAGACTGTCCACTGGGTAAGCATGGCACTGGGATCCAGATCCCCACTGGCCCAGGATTCTTGGATGCTGGGATACCCATTCTATTCTGCCAGGCCTCCACTCGCAGTCATGACCCTGCCATACATGGTCCTCCTGAATGGCCCAAGGCTTCTCGACTCATTCTGTCTTCTTTTAATATTCTCCTCCACTCCTACAACTCTGCCTTCTTCAATGCCAGGCTCAAGCATAGGATCCTAGGCCTAGAACTGGACAGGACCCCAGAGGCCACAGAGACCCACTTTCTCATTTAACAAATGAGGAAACTGAGGCCCAGAGAAGTCATAACTCTACAGCTGGAAAGGCCCTCCCATACCCTCATTTTACAAATAAGGAAACTGAGGCACAGAGATGCCATTGCTCCAAGGGTGGAAGAGCCTGCAGAAGCCATCTACTCAGACCCTTTCACTTTATAGATGAGGAAACAGAAGTCTAAAGAGAGGACATGGAGGGAGGTCACACTGTGACTGAGGCATCCCTTGAACCCTGATTCTTTGAATACCAGTCCACTAGGCTCACCAATACCCAAAAGGCCTGTCCTGCGCTTATGGAGTTCACATTGTACCAGCATGGCTGGGAAGGGAGAATAATAGTTAAAATAAGGAGGAGGGATGGAGGAAGGACAAGATCCAAACATATTCCAAGAACTAAGGCCATCTCCCTTTCTTTTCTGGGGCCAACATGTCATTAGAAGCTTAGCGACATCTGACCCTGCTGTTGCTAATAAACAAACCCTGTATCTGGATCCTCTCTGTGCTGGCCCCCTTGCCTGAGCTGGGTTCTGACAGCTTTCCCATCCCCGCCCCCTGGGCCACCCCACCCAGATCCAGCCTTAGGGTAGAAGTCTTTTGCTTTGGGGGTGGGGACTTTTTTTCCAAGTCAGTGCCAGCTGCAAATCACTGTAGTCCACTAGGAGATCAGCAATCAGAGGGGCCTGGCTGCCTTGGAATCAGGGCTGGGCTGCTCAGAAAGACCCCTTTGGAACCAGGGAGTAACTATGGAAAATAATGACGTGAGGCCACAGAGGTTTCTTGGCCTTGGGCCTGTGGCTTTCTCCTGCATTTATAGTGTGCTCTCTGGTTATCGCTTATTATTGAGCATGTTTATGGTGCTTTCTGGTGGTCAGGCCCTTTACAATTGCTTTTATCAAATTTGCAGAGGGCTTTCCAGTCATTTCCAAAAGTGAACTGTCCTTGTTATGGACCTGGAGTGGTCTCACTTGGGTGGGAAAGCTGAATGTTCTGCTGGCCCTTTAAATAGTCCAGGGGAAAGCAATCTTGAGGACTTGGTACTCACCTAAGGGGAGTGGGAGTGGGGAGAAATCAAAGCATCAGCAAAGAATGCTGTGTCTGGAGCCCAAAGACCCCCAACTCAGATCTCTTGTCAGACAATCACTACTGCCGGTGTGGCCTGTGTGACTTGCCTTTTCTCAGCTTCTATTGCCACATCTATAAGATGAGGAAATGTGTATTGGCAGACCACTGCTACACCTTCACTTCTGAAGTCGGTAGAGTTTGAATCCAGTTCCACAAAACACAACTGAGAAGTGATGTAGTGGATAGAGGGCTTTGGAGTTTGGAAACATGGGGCTGGAGTCCAGCCTCAGATGCTCTGATTCCTTATTCTTGACATCAGGGCATTGGATCAGATAGCTTTTCAGATCCCTTCTGGCTTGCAGTAAGTCTATGTGTGTGTGTGTTCATCCTTCATTGACAAAGACGACCATGCCATCAGAGAAATAATGACATGACTTGCACTTGACTTTGTTTTGAGTGCAGGAGGGCTGTACAGGTCACCAGCCTCACTTCTCCTCCAGAGCCATCTGAATCCAGTGACCAGATATTCATCAGGATGACTGGAGATGACCCAGGATGAGGCAATTGGGGTTAAGTGACTTGCTCAAGGTCACACAGCTTAGTAAATGTCAAGTGTCTGAGGTGAGATCAGGAGGGATATAAAATGAACAATTCAATTTAATTCAACAAGGATTTATAAAGTGCTTACCAGTTGGTGGGTACTGGCTATGAGAATTGCAAAACACTTTACATATAATTTCTCATTTAATCATCAAACAGCCCTGGGAGGGAGGACCAGGAGGAAATAACCCTGCCCTCAAGAAGCTACTCCATCTGTAGATACTACTTTACAGTTTATTCGATCTATAAAGCCATAGAATATAAGCTCATTGAGGGTAGGAATGTTTCCTTCTTGGTGGTGTTTTCATTCCCATTTTACAGGTCAAACTGAAGAGGCTAAGAGACTTGCCCAGAGTCACACAGCCAGTAAGTGTCTGAAGATGGATCTGAACTCACATCTTCCTGACCCCAGGCACAGAGCTCTCTCTACAGCACCTCCAGCTGCTTGTAGATCATATAATTTGATGCTTGTCATTTTAAAGATGGGGAAACTGAGGGGCTGGGGAGGCTGATTTGTTCAAGGTCCTAGGCAGTAAATAACAGAACTTGACCTTAGACGCAAGTTTTTGGAATCCAATATAGTACTTTTCTCTGTTACACCATGCTTTGCAATGGACATGTTTTTTTCTTCATTTTCAAAATGATACAAAAAGATTTCAAAAGATACAATATAAATCTTCATCACTACAGTAATAAAATTTGGAATAGAAAATAATTTCTTTATATTTATCCAAAGGGTCAGTGACTGGACACTGATGATTTACATATTATCTCCAGTGCCTTAAGGAGTTGGTGACCCTTGGGCTGTCTCCCAGTCACTCTCACTGATATGGACTAAGTCCTGCTTTGACTATAACCTTCCTCCTACTGGAGGGATCCTCCTGGCTTCAGAGTGATTATCGATAGTAACTCTTGCTGTTTCCCTCCAAGTCTGATGTCTTTCTTTTTCCTTGCCTTATTAAAGGGGCCATCCCCTGACTACTTCTTAAATAGGCCATTCAGTGAATGGGCATTACTTCACCCTAAGTGAGTACCTCAAAGACCTTGACCTAAAGGGGCCAAGGTTTCCCAGTGCATCCTGGGTCATCTCCAGTCATCCTGATGAATATCTGGTCACTGCATTCAGATGGCTCAGGAGGAGAAAGTGAGGCTGGTGACCTGCACAGCCCTCACTCACTCAAAACGAAGTCAAGTGCAAGTCATGTCATCATTTTTCTGATGGCACAGTCTTCTTTGGCAATGAAGGATGAACATCAACCTCTTACTGAGTCGTCTCAGTGAAATGGATAAAACTTTGCACTTATAGACTGAAAATCTGGGTTTGGTTCTGGTTCTGTGGATCTTCTGGCCAAAGCAAAGTCAACAAATGATCCCATTCCAGCTCATCTTCTCCCCAAAACTGTCCCCTCTATCATTTCCATTCTCACTTAATCTCATCTTGTCTACTGGTGGCTTCCCCACTGCCTACAAAGATACCTACGTATCTTCCCCAGTCTTAAAAAACCCACACGGGATCTGACTATCCTCCTTAGATATCCTCCCATATCTTTCTTTTGTGGCTAAAGTCTTTAAATGAATCATCTATAATTCTCCTCTCCCTTTCTTTTTTAAATTCTCTACTGCCTGGTTTCTGATCTCCTCATTCAAATGAAATTATTGCTTTCTAAATTATCGAGCTCTCTTAATAGCTAAATCTCACAGTTTTACTCAGTCCTTAAATTTCTTGACACGGTTGGTCACTCTTTTCTCCTTGATACTCTTTCCCTCTCTAGGTTTTTTGAACACTAATCTTTGCACCTGCCTGACCTCAGCCTTTTTTGCCATGTGTTCATCTAGATCATACCTGATAATAGTAGGTGTCCCCAGGGCTCGGTCCTGAGCCTCTCCCATTCTCCCTCTCTACCATTTTGCTTGGTGATCTCATCAGCTCTGATAGATGAAGTTATCATCTCTATACTAATGATTTTCCAATCTACTTATCCAATTTACCTAATGTCCAGACTCATATCTCCATCTGCCTATTGCCCATCTCAAACTGGATATTCTATAGATGCTTTAAACCCAGCATGTCCAAAACTGAGCTCGTTATCTTTCCCCCCAAACGTTCCCTCATCAAGACTTCCTGATTATTGTCCAAGAGCACTAACATCCTCTCTATCACCAATACTCAAAACTTAGGTGTCCCTCTTGACTACTCATGCCCCATATTCAATCAGTTGCCAAGTCCTCTCCTAACATCTCTTCTCTCCTCTGACATTGCCACCATCTTGGTTCAAGACCACACCAACTCATGCCTAGATTATTACAAATTACAATTTTGGTTTATATCCCTTCAAGTATCTCCCTGCTCCAGTTCATCTTCCACTCACCTGATCTTCCTAATGGGCAAATCTGCCCATGTCATGTCTCCTTCCCCAACCTCCCTATATTCATTGGTTCCCTATCCCTTCCAGGATAAAATATAAAATCCTTTGGCATTCAAAGCCTTCCATAACTTGACCCCTTCCTACCTTTCAAACTTCTTACACTTACTGGCATGTACTCTGTGATCCAGTGACACTGGCCTCCTTGTCCCATGTCCCAGCTCCATGCATTTTTCCAGGCAGTCCCTCATGCCTGGAATTCTCTCTCTCAGACTGTGCTTCTTAGACTTCCTTAAAATCCCACCTAGAATGCTACATTCTACTGAAGTCTTTTGCAAATTCCCTTAATCTTAACACCTGCTCTCTGTTGATCATTTCCCATTTATCCTGTTCATATCTCATTTGTACATAGTTGATTGCATCCTGTTTCCCCCATTAGACTTCAAGCACCTTGTCAGCAAGAGACTGTTTTATTTTTTGTCTTCTATCTTGGTGCTTAGCACAATGCCTGTCACATAGTAACTTGATAAGTCCTCATTGACTGTCACTTATTATCTGTGTGACCTTAAGCTAGTCATCACCTCAAAAGATCATATAGATGTAGCTAGAAGGGACCTTAGAAATCATTTGGAACAACAATCATTGGACAGATGAGGACAATGAGGTTCCAAAGAACAGGGAGATTTGAGCTCTGATGCTCAGACCCTACATCCATTGATTGTCTGCTATCACACACTACTATGGTTTTCACATCTGTCAAATGGGTATAATGATACGCATACTACGGAAAAAGTATTGAATTGTCTGCTTTAAACTTTAAATATTAAGAGTAGAAAGACTGTATCTGAGTTAATTACTTAATTCTACATGAAGTATGACAAAACTCCCAAGCTGGAGAAGGCAAAGGGGGAAGATAAGGAAGAGGAGGAAGAGGAGAAGGAGAGGAGGAGTGGTGAAGGGATGGGTCACAGGGAATTTATAGTAGTGATAATGTTGTAATGGTGATAATAGAAGAGACATGACATAGCAAAAAGGAGTCAACTTAGGATCTGTGAGTTTGTTTTTAAAAACATTTTATTAATTCCATTTTAATACAACTAATTAGTTTCTTTCTAATCCCATGTATTTTATTTTCTGCTCTTTAAAACATCATCATGAGAACAGGTCTATTGGTTTCACCAAATTGCCCAATGAGTACATTACACCAAAAAGATGGCTCTGGTCTTCAGGAAAAGTCTAGCCTTGGCTTCATGCTACCTGGGTTTTAGCTCCAGCTAGGCTACCTGTGTGATATTGACTAAAACACCTCATTTTTCTGGGTCTCAGTTTCCTCATTTGTTAATGAGAGGCTTGTGCTCAATGGTCTTCTAGGAATTCTTCTAATTTATATTCCAAGGTCCCCTGCAGTCCTGAAATTCTAAATAAGGTTCAAGCCACTTCTTTCATCCTGTGTTCGCAGGTCTCCTGGAACTCTGGATTTTATGGTCCCTCCCAGTTCTGACATTGCATGTTCACAAGCCTCATCCAGCTCAGTCCTTCTGTGTTTCAAGGTCCTTTCCAGCTCAGAATTCCATCTCCTAAGCTCCTTCCTGGTGCCAAACTTCTAGGTTCTATATTGCATTGGCAGGATTCACATAAGCTTATGCAATCACTCTAATTTTTTTTAAGCTTTCGTTTTTCTTTCTGTTCATAATTTAGGCTTTTAAAGTGATTAACATTTTTTGAAGGACAGAAATATTGTGGTCTATCTTAAGTATGAGGTATCTTGCCAAAGGGCCAGGCCTAGAACCTTCCTGGGCAGTTTGTGAGAGAGCCAACACTATCATTCTATTGCATTGCAGTAACAGCAGCAGATGGTTCATGAAATGAAATCCACCCGCATTATTTTATTAATTATTAGTAGCTATTTGTTGATGGCAAGGGTTTATTATTATTATAATATCTACTTGGTTAGCTTATTTTGAGAAGCACTGAGGTTTAGTAGAGAGAGTGGTAGATCTGGAATCAAGAGACCAAGTTTAAACTCCAGCACCTATATTTAATAGATATATGAGATAGGCACTTACTTTTCTCTCAGTTTACTCATCTGAAAAATGGGGATATCATTCCTCCACACTACCTATCTCACAGATATGTTGAAAGGAAAAGTCTTCAGGTCCTAGAGAAAGGTGAGCCATGTGTGTTTCTTTACTCCAAAGGTCTCTCAACTTTGTTGAAGGGACATATTAGCCTTCATGGCAGTTAATAATACAGGGGATAGAGCACTGGGCCTGGAATTAAAAAGAACTGAGATCAAATCCTGCCTCTGATACTTATTAGCTATGTGACCCTGGGTAAGTCACACAACATTTTTTTTTTACTTCAGTTTCCTCATCTGTAAAATGGGGATAGTAATAACACCTACTCTCAGGGCTGTTATGAGTATCAAATGAGTTAATAATTGTAAAGCACTTAGCACAGTGCCTGGCACATAGTAAATGCTATATAAATGATAGTTGCTATCATCATCATTATTAATAACACTACCAGATGCACCTGGCCATTCATTTCCAGGAGAGAAGCCTACTGGAGAGGGTGGATGACGCCAATATCTTTTTCAGTACTGGCAATCAAACAAATCACCTCAAATCTTTATCTCTATTGAGGGGGGGATGAGTGGTGTCATTTTCATAGGTGGTGGTATGATGGGCAATGTATGTCAATATTAATCCAGTCTACAAATTGCCACTAGTCAGTTAAATGTTCAACAATCTTGAGTTCAATTCTCCTAGCTACCTTGATAACTGGATCAAATGAAATAATATTTGTAAACAGCTTAGCACAGTTCCTGGCACATAATAGGTATTTAATAAACATTTGTTCCCTTGTTCTCTCTCACATTCATTTACAAAGTAAATTAGAGTCAGTCATCAACTTTCATGGGGGTAATGTTCCTAGGTAACAAGTAAAGTAAGTTAAAATGAGAGTGTTGATACATTGAACCTATGGGAAACAAAGTACCTGTGAGCCCCAAAACCTGTAACCTTTTGCTAGAGATCTCTGAAAATAGACTTTTCTGCAATTCTTATAACAAAACATTAACTCTGGTAATATGCACTTTTCCTAACACAGCAAACATGAAATGACCCATAAAATGTAGTACACAAAATAAAATTGGTAACATGTAAAACATTTTTTCTTGCTAGTGATCCCCTAGAATTCTGTGACCTTTTGTCCTAAAATCTCAATTAAAAAACACTGATTTCCAGCAATAGTCATTTGTCATACCACATGAAATCCACAATACCATAAACACTGTACAGCAAATAAAATTCCTAAAACAAGAACAACTTTAAACCTGAATTTACTTTCCACTATACCAGAGGGCAGTGTGAGGGCTTTGTTCTGGACTTATTTACATCAATCTTGTGGTCAGTGGGACATTCTGTCTCAAAGTTTATCTAAAACCTTTATTTTCTCACTAAGCTGGATCACTGGATTTACTCCCTTGAGTTTAGAGACCAAAGGATTTGCAATTGTAACACAAAATTTGAGTTTTCAAGGCAAACAATGAAAATATGCAATGAATGCACAGGGAGTCCTTTACAGTTATAGGGTGAACAAGACCAGAGGAGCTCCTAGGAAGATACCAGAAAAACTGCCTCTCCCTTTTTTTGCTATCACACATAGCCATGAATGTGTGTGATTGCCAACATGAAAGTGAAAATGAGGTTATTAATAAAATCACATAAATGTGAGGAAACATGTTAAACATGGGAATATTGAGAGTTGATTGGATTTCATTTTATTCTCCCAGTATTCATTTTATAAAATGTAAGCTTCTTGAGGGTAGGAACTGTTTCCTTTTTGTCTTTGCATCTGTAGCACCCAACACTTGGAGCAAAAAATATTTCATTCTTTGTATTTGTTTTTGTATCTCTAGTGCCAAGCAAAATCCTTAGCATAGAGGAAATCCAATTGCTGATTAATTGATTTATGATTTGAAGAAATAAATTCTAAAATAAATTTATTAAATATAAAGAAACTAATGCAATGGGGGGGGCACTATGCTTATTAACTGTGTGATTTTGGAGAAATCATTTCCTCCTTTTTAGTTTCAATTTCCTCAGCTATGAAAGGAGAGTATTTGATTAAATGATTTCAAAGGTTCTGTGATACTATTACCCCTAATCAAGGGCTTTTTCCATTATCTGTGTTCAGTGCCTCAAAACTGGTCTTTCCTCAGACAGGAAAACAGACAACCTACTCTCCAGCCACATCCTCCATAGTCTTACCAATGACCTTGATTCCAGGTGAATCCTTTCTTGGCTCTCTCCCCATCCCCAGTTCTGAATAATGAATCCTAATAAAAGTCAATTCTACTATGATTCATGGATGGACTATCCATCTATCTTTTGATGGCCACACTCACCACCCCTGTAACTTTCAGACCAAACTTCCTGACATCTCTCCCAATGTGTTGTTTTCTACAAAGTTCCTTCAGGGCAGGAATGTCTTTGCTTCCATATTTCTATCCTTAGTACATTATAAATGAGTTTTTAATTCATTGGTTAATTCTTTTACTCATTCCTGAAGAATGGAATGGATCAAAGACACTTCACTGCTACTCCTTTTCACCTTAAAACCTGAGTTCCTTTTCCCTAACCAAAAGATCTCCTGTTGCATCAGGATAGAAACATGGCTTGTCTTTCTCCAGAAATGAAAAAGCTGTCCTCTGGAGATAATAGACCAATTGGGAAGGCCCTTCTGCTATTATACCTTCCACACTTGATACAATCAGGCACAGTAAGGCAGTCATTTTCAATGCCAAGTCTGAGAATTTTGCTCATGCACTTTAATAGTGCTGCAGCTCAATTTACTAGTGATAGTAGAAAGACCCTTTGATATGTAACAAAAATGGTTGGAGTGCCTTGTCTACATTCATTGAGACAGTGAGGCTTCTTCCTAAGTAGAGACTTGGTGGTAGAAGAGAGTTTAGAAGCTGTTGAAGCCAATACTCTCAATTTGGAGATGAGGAAACAGGCATGGAGAGGTTCAGCGATTTACCCAGGATTCCACAGCTATTAAGTGTTTGAGGTGGGAATTGATTTGGGAGGGGAGGTTTCTGCCTGACTCCAAGTTAGTTTCTTTGTTCATTGTGCCACACTGCCTTGGTTTAAGTAAGATATCTTTCTTCCCTTCACTCTCCATCAAGTTCAGGTCTGGGGCACTGAACACAGATAGGAAAAGTCTTGGGTTAGGAGTGATGGGATCACAGATTTATAGCTGGGACATAACTGGGTATAAAGTGTGCTGTTGGATCTTGGACAAGAGATAGGCAGGAGCGGAAGGACTCTAGAAAGGTGGTTGAAGCTGGGGAATCACTGCCACCACCACTGCCAGGTGTTGGGCAGGTAGATAAGGATATATTTCTGGCAAAGAACCTTTGGGACCTTCTAAATTTCCCACCTTGGGCAATGCTTGGACTATTTTGCCCTGGTTACATCATTAGGCTTTGTACAGAGGCCCAGAAATGCACAGTACATTGCCAAAGAACCCACCTACCTAGCCTCGAGAGGCTTGTCACCCAGCTGATTGTAAGGTGATGAATTCTTTCAGTCACATCAGCCACATCCTGGGGCCTTGAGATCTGAGGAAGTAGAGGATATACTAATCCTAATGAAATCCTAATTCATTGAAGTATTCCTTGACCAAACCATTATAATACCTGCATATAGGAGAAGAGGAATCAGTGTGGTATGGTGGAAAGTACATTAGTTCTGAAGTCAAAATTCAAATCTATCTCACACACTTACTACCTGGTGACCTTGGTCAAGTAATTTAACCACCTTGGGCCTCTATTTCCTCATCTAAAAATGGCCTTTGAGGTCCTTGACAGCTCTAGTCCTAAGGCCCTATTCCCAAAAGATGTTCCTTGGAGAACTGTGAAATCTGGTCTAGGTTTTACGTGGCCTAGAAGATGCCATCAAAATGGACGCCCACTTTTTTTGTGAAACTGGAGAGAGGCTGGCTGAATTGTCAAGAATGTTCCTTTTAGAAGACCTAACCTCCCAGGAGATCATACAACCCATCTGTGTGTTGGCCAATCTTTTGCCTATTTAAAGTCCCAGAAAACTTCCCACTCCCTTCAGTCCTCTTGATTTAATCATCCAAGGACTAGCCTTTGTAGGGGATGGAGGGATGACTCTTTTCCCCTTGTCTGGTTTGTGGCAAACTCCACCTTGAATTAGAGACAGGCCCTGTAGAAGAGCCTGCTTTCTGGTCTTGCTGAATAGGTGTGTTGCATCACCCCAGGAAAGCCATAAGGCCCAGCAAGGAGAAGTTATTTTTAACTTTTTCCTTCAAGTGTTCTGGAGGCTGAAAGAGCTTTGAGTTGGAAGGGAAGTCGACGTGAGTCACCCACAGCACAATCCTGCTGAGGAAAGGGCTGGCATCGGAGTGAAAGGAAACACCGATGTTCTGTGCCAATCGCCTGCCTGACATCCATTTTTAAAAGGTGATGGAGAAAAAAGCCAGGGGTAGGGAGTGGAGTGGGCAAGCTGCTGAATGTGGGAAGCTCCCAAGTAGCTTTGTCATCCAAGGTCCCTGCTACTTACTTCCAAAACTTTTCTCCCTCTGGATTTATTACCGAGTTTGCTGATTTCAGTGGCCTTTCAGGATGTGATGAATCTTTCTCTTCTTCCAAGGAGGAGATAGAGAGTAGTGGGAGGTCATGCCAGATACTGTGGTGGGTGAGCCATCCATTTGGCTTTCAAGGTAGTGGGGTCAGATTCTAAGGCTGCCCTGGGCCCGGAGTGTGGGCTAACTATCTGGGTAGGGTGGACAAGGCTGGGTGTTGACCCCTGGGTCTGGAACTGCAACTAATTTTCTGGGCTGGGTGGGGAAGGCTTGATTTTTGTTCCTGAGAATGGTTATTGACCTCTGGGCCTACATTGGAGGCTGATTCTGAATAGCTGTGGGAGGTTGGGTGTTAACCTCTCAGCTTAGAGCTGCAGCTGGTTCTCTGGACAGTTTCCTGGAAGAGGTGGGAATTAGGATAAAAGATTTAGAGCTGGAGCAGCCCACAGAGACCATCTGGTCCAACCCAACTTCCTCTTTTTATAGTTGAGTAAACTGAGGCCTATTGGAGGGCAGTAATGTGCCCAAGTTCACACAGACAGAAGTCCAGTTCTCTGAATCCAGAGCTAGTACCCTTTTCTGGGTTTTTAAGGCAGAACAGGATTTAGAAAGATGGCATTTCAGGCAGGAAGAAAGATATGAGTAAAAGATCAGGAGGTGGAAATACACTTGGCAATGAAGGCTGGATATTAGCCCATGGGCCTAGAGCAGGGACTCGCTCTGAACAGGGTGGGGAAGACTTCATATTAACCTTGGACCCATTTCTCTTGGGGCCAGTCCTAAGCAAGGAGTGAGAGCCCTCAGGCCAAATGAGATAATGGCATGACCTCAGGAGGTGGAGAAAGAAAATAGAAAGTTGAAGTGCAGATGTCAGTGTGGATTCCCAGAGACCAGTGGAATTATCTAGTCTATTAGTGGTGCGATTCTGGGAAACATCTACAGGCAAAGAAGCTAGCTTATCACTTTGTCTTCACCATGGTCTTCCACTGAAGGGAAATCTCAGGGCTGAAATGCTGAAATGTACATTCATTGCCTATTTCAAAAGGGAGCAGAGAAACCTCTCTATCTAGCTATCTTTCAGTCAGATCAGGATTAGTGTGTTTCCCTCTTACTACGGGTTACTTTGTATTTACTTTGTGTGTATCTATGTGCCTTTCTCTCAAGCTACAAATCGTTGTTAGCTGTGTATGATTCTTAATGACCCAACTTGGGGTTACTTTGTATCTACTCTCAATGTTTCTTGCACATGCCCATTTCCTTAACATGGTTATCTCCCCTTTTAGAGTAAAAGCTTCTTGAGGGTTTGGTCCATTTCCCCCTTGCTCTTTGTATCCCAGGCCCAGGGAGCTTAATAAATGCTTATTGATGGGTAACATTTATATGTATTTTCTCAGCTCACACAACAACCAGTATGCTAGATTTTGGTTGGTTTGTTTTTATTAGGCCTGTGAGTTCTTCGGTGTAGGTAACTCCCTGTGAGGAACCTTCCTCTACCAATGCAATACACCTGCTCTGCATTTTATATTCTCTCTAACAGTTGGCTTCCCCAAAGTCAAGTGACTTGCCCAGGGTCACTCAGCCAGTTCATGTGAGAGGCAGTACTTCTTGACTTGCTGGTGGGTTCTATCCACTATATCATAGCGCTTCTCCCAGTAGTATTTGGCGCATTCGAGGTATTACTATCCCCATATTGTCCATTAGGAAATTGAAATTCATAGAGGTTAGGTGATTTGCCTAGAATTACAAAGTTCTTATCAGAGGCAGGGTCCTCCTGATTCCAGTCATGGCATGCTATCACTGGACCACGTGATTGTCAGTAAGGTGGGGAAGTAGAGAGATTTGACTTGGCTGAACATGGCAGGCTGCCCATTGTTTGATGATGTTTCTTAGATGTAACCACTCACCAAACTGCCTGGAGGTTAAGTGACTTCCCCAAACTCATGTAGGAGTAAATGGCAGAAGTAGACTATGAATACAGTTGCAAATCTACCGCTCTTTCTGTTATAACCTACAATGTCCACCAAGGGCCATCTCTAGTCATCTTGATCTGTACCTGGCCACTGCACCTAGATGGCTCTGGAGGAAAAAGTGAGGCTGGTGACTTTGCACAACCCTGCCTCACTGCAATTCAATTCACTTGGATATCATGACATCACTTCCCTGATGTCACAGTCTTCTCTGAGAACAAAGGATGAGCAGCAAAAGAACAATGCCCACTAAGAGAGAGACAAGTAGAAAAAACAGCTGAGTGGTCCAATGGATGGAGCACTTGGCTGGGAACCAGGAACACTCATCTTCCTGAGTTTAGATCTGGTCTCACACACTTACCTACTGGGCAAGCCTGGCAGTTGCTTAACCTCGTTAGCCTCAGCTTCCTCATCTGTCAAATGAGCTGGAAAAGGAAATGGAAAACCACTCCAGTATCCCTGCCAAGAAAACCCCCAATGGGGTCATGAAGATTCAGATGGGACTGAAACACCTGAACAAAATAGAAAGAACATCACATGTGACATCAAAGCTCTTGAGTTCCAATTCTGACTGGTCTGCTTTCCATAGTGCCTCTGTGACCTGTGCGTAGGGATTGATCCAAATTCCTTAAGACAATAAGCTATTGTCAATAATCTCATATTTAGAAAGTTCCATTTTCTTAAGAAAAAAGGCATTTGTACAGGTACCTAGCATATAGTCTGCACTTAATAAATGCTAGTTGATTGGTTGCCTGCAATCATTCTCATCTTTTCATTAAAGCCACCCCTTCCTCCACCATAAATCACTTCATTCGCCCCATTTCAGTCCCTGCCTGTGATTGAAAGTGTTCCAAGAGCATTTCTTCAGTATATTGTTGGTCTAGACTCATGCAGAGTGGCCTGGACACTTGAACCAAACTGAACTATGAACATAGAGCCCATAGGAGCCATACTCATTTTCTGAATCCCAAACTGAACCTGAGTATTAGCTTATTACTTTACTACAAAAGCAGCCAAAGTTTTTCCCCAGCCTACCCACAAACCCAATCTGAATCATCTATATTTTCAATGACTATTGAACTGGAACAAAACTGAAATATCCAAAGTCTCCAAACCAAACCAGAAGTGAGCCAATATTTCAGCTGCTTTGAATTCCCGGCTGCCCTTTTTCTCTGTTGGTCCTAACTAGTGAGGTTTGGTTGTACATCAGAGCTGTAATTGAGTGGAGTGATGGGAGCTTTGCCCAAGGGTGCTCATAGTGTGGTGAGTGTTTGAGGCTGTCTGTTGGTCCCAGCCCTGGCCCTAGGACTCTTGGTCCTTTGCTTAGTCTTGGATAGACTCTTTCTCTGTTCTATTGTTGTTTTGTTTCTTTTCCTGGGCCCCAATTTTCCTGCTCTCTGTTAGTCGGTCAACAAGCATTTATTAGGAGCTATTATGTATCAAGCACTATGCTAGGTACAGGGGTACTGGGGATAGAAAGAAAAGTGAAAAAAGCAAAGTTCCTGCTCTTGAGGAACTCATATTCTAATGTGGGAGATGTGCTTCTCAAGTACCTCTTTTCCTTAAGGCATTTAGGGACTGGCAAAGTCATGCCATGAGAGTAGAGGTAGGAGCAGGGAGTAACAAGCTGTAATCTCTGGGGGTCAGACAATCTTCTAGGGCAACTGGATTCATGTGAAGCAGATTGTCTTCTTCAGTCCTGGAAGCCAGGCTTTTCAGGGGCCATGTCAGCAACATGGTTGGAGTTTCTGCCTCTGCCACAAAGTAAGAGCAGGCAGATTAAATGTTTTGCAAATCTTCAGTCTTTCCCTATATATGGAAAAGAACCCTGACTCTGGAGTCAGAGGGTACAGGGCAGGACTCCTAGAAAGGGTTAATAAATAATCATTGACTGACGGGCTACCTGTGTGATCTTGGGGAAATCCCTCAACCTACCTGGGGGGACCTTCATTCTCTTATCTATAAAGCAAAAGGGTTGAACTATGTGACCTATGACCTTTCCATTCTAATTCTAAGATCCAAGGATCTTAGTGCTGAATGAATGAACTTGGACAAGTCCCTTAAATTCTCTGAAGCTCAATTTCATTATTACCAAAATGCGAATAATGACACCAGTAGCACCCACCTTATCAGGGTAGTGTAAGACTCATGCGAAAGAGGAGATGGAAAATGTTTTGCACATGTTTAAGTTCTTTATAAATGCCACATCATCATCACCATCACCATTATCACCACCACCACCACCATTGTGATCACTACCACCACCACTTTCACCATTACTATCATCATCATCATCATCATCATCCTTACCACCACAGTTGTCATCACCACCACTATCATTACTGTCACCATCGCCATCATCATTGTCATCATCAACACCGCCATCATCATCATCATCACCATCATCATCATCATCATCATCACCATCATTATCATCGTCATCATCATCATTATCATCATCATCCTTAACACCACAGTTGTCATCACCACCACTATCATTGCTGTCACCATTGCCATCATCATTGTCATCGTCATCATCATCATCATCAGTAAAATGAAAGGATTGAACTTGATGACCTCTCTGCTTCCTGCGTGACACTAAAAGTCCTGTTACCTGCATGATAACCAAATGGTGTTGGACGTTGTGGCATAACAGAAAAAAATACTGGCACTGGAGTCAAGCAAAAAAGGATTTGAATCCTATCTGTGTGATCTTGGGCAAATTGTTTAACCTGTCTTTCTCAGTTTCCTCCTCTGTAAAATAGAAATAATCATAGCACCTGCCACCTAGGTTTGCTGTAAGGATAAAAAAAGATAATATTTGTAAGGCACTTAGCACAGTGCATGGCACATAGTGGATGCTTAATTAATGGCTTATTATCTCCCTCTCTCCCTGTGTGACCTTGTACAGGTTGCTTAATGTCTCCTACCTTCAATTCCTGAGGTTTAAAATGGGGAGAGGGGATGAGCTAGTCATGGTTCCTTCCAACTCTATGTCTATGATCACACGATCTCTTAGGGCCTTGGTTGTCTCATCTGGAAAATGGCAATTACAATCTTATGCAAATTAGAGGTTCATACCAACAGCCCTTACTGGCTGAAAGGCTATAGAGGAAGACTTTGAGACTTTACTCATATACTGACCAAGTGACCTACCCAGTATCTCTATGATCTAGAGACTAAGAGACATTAGAGGCCATCTAGATCCTCTTCCTCATTTTACAAAGGGGGAAACTAAGGCTCCTGGAGGTGAAGAATCATAGGTTTAGAGGTCAAAGATACCTCATAGGCCATCCTGAACAATTTCCCAATTTTATAGATAAGGACACTGAGGCATGGGGTGGAGTAACTTGCTCAAAGACACAGAAGTAAAAGGACAGAATCAAAGTCAAAGCTAAAAGAGACTTGCTAAGGATACATAGTTTAGTGGCACATGCAGTATCTGAAGGCAGGCGTTTGGACTCTAAATTAAGCTTTATTTCCACAGTGGCCAACCTCCTACCCCCCCACCTAAAGACTGTGCCTGCTCATCTCCTGGGGTCCCTTTGAGGTCTTCCAGAAGTAGTTCTATGAGAAGTAGGTTCTGAGAGACTTGGGAGGTTGAGGAGTCCTGGGAGATGAAGCCACAAACCTGCCAGCTTAGTTGTGAACACTGGACACAAAGAAGGGGAAATTCCAGAATTGGGCAAGGATGCTTCTTTCCTTCCACCCTAATTCTCTCTCCTCTGCTTGTTTTTGGAACTTTGCCACTGTTTAAATTTAAGCAGATTTGCTATCCCAACATCTGCACTTTGGTTATTTGACTATTGCCTGGCTCTGGGTCAAACCACAGGAGAACACACCAGCCAGTGATTTACAATCCAGCCTGAGATTAGAATGACTTTATTTTCCTTGGACCCCTATTTACTGGCCCATTGGTATTAGTGCACAGTGTTATAATAACAAGGCTGGAATTATTAGGCCTCATAGAAATAATCACAAGGAATAAGTGGCTAGAACACTCAGACTGGGTCCATACCAGGCAAATAGAGCATGTAGTTTAACTATTGCTTTTGATCATGTCTTTAAAGGCTTAACACGTACGCCATCTCCTATAGGAAGCCTTTTCATGTCCCTTAAATTGGTAGTGGTGCCTTTGTCCTTTCCCTCCAATTATAACAGTTTGTCCATTTTAGGTTTTGTCTTCTCCTATTAGACTATAAGCTTCTTGAGAGCAGGGGTTGTATTGTTTTCTTGTATTTGTATTTCAGCACATAGAACAGTGCCTGGAACATAGCAAATGCTTAATAGATTATCTATCTATCTATCTATCTATCTATCTATCTATCTATCTATCTATCTATCTATCTATCTATCTATCTGTCTGTCTGTCTGTCTGTCTGTCTGTCTATCCGTCCTTTGATCCATTCATCCTATGTTACCTATCCATATCTATCTATCCATCCCTCCATCCATCATCTATCTATCTATCTATCTATCTATCTATCTATCTATCTGTCTGTCTGTCTGTCTGTCTGTCTGTCTGTCTGTCTGTCTGTCTATCACTTACCTTTCTAAATATTTATCTATTTAAGACCAATCTGTGTACATATTGTATCCACTTTTCTCAATACAATATAAACTCCTTGAGGGCAGAGAGACTTTTTGATTTTGTCTTTGTACCCAACTTGCACACAGCAAATGCATAATAAATACTTATTGGATTGACTAGATTAGATTGTTATATATTTGAACAGATCACAGAATAAAATTTCATCATGCTCTGATAATGTAGTGCCCCTGCTCAAAAATCTTGATGTCTCGTTTCTTACAGAAAAAGGTTATAATCACCAGGCATTGAGGTGGTGTGGTAGAGAGAGGTCTGGGCTTGGAGTTGATAAGACCCAGGTTCAAATCCCACTTCTAACTTTGCTAGTTGTCTGACCCAGGGCAAGTCACTTAAATTCTCTCATGTGAAAAGTGGAGATGTTGATAGCAACTACTCCACAGGGTTGCTATGAAGATGAAATGAAATAATTTATGTCACAATGCCTTGCAAACCATAAAGTGCTGTATAAATGCGAACTATAACTATCACAGCAGGTGTATGCAGAGATTTACATGTAGTTATAGCACTATCCATAGAAGTTCCCATTAAGCTGGAAAGCCCTAGAGTACTTGCCAGACTGGCTGTGTCAGAAAGGCTTATGACTCGATTGGCCATTGAGTAATTGATTTTTCAGCTGCTGAAACTTTCAAATATCATTTACTAAACTGTGAAAATTTTTCTGTGTAGAGAAGTATAGAAATCATGGATTCTTGAAAGAAATTTTTAGAGTAAGAGAGGAAGTGTGCTGCGGGGAAAGCATGTTCGATTTGGAATGAAGAGGCTTGATTCCAATTCTTTCCCTATGGCTTTCTACCTGCTTGACTTTCAGTGAGTCACTGAAGCAGTCTGGATGTGGTGGAACTGACTGGCTTTCTATGGTCATTTCTAGAATTAAAGTGAGATCCCTATGGGATTCCATGTGTTGTGAGGGGGCTGATCAGTATGGCAAGAGGAGGATAGTGAAAAATACATTGGAAAATGTAGAACAGCTATGAGTAATAATAGAGATTATGAAGGCTGTTGTGTAGCCTCATGCCTGTAAATCACGACTACTTTCGTCCAGAAGGGAAATGAAGGTGTGAGGTATGCCAAACACCAGCCATCATGAAAATGAAATTGATGATATCTTAGCAGACAGGAAACAACCTGATATGTTTCAGAATCAGCTGTCTGTGAGTTGTCATATCATCAACTTGTTAGAGTGAAGGCCAAAATGAACATCAAGTTAGGGAAAAAAGGATAAAGAACAGCTATAACTTCAAGAAGCTGTTGACTCTGAAAGGAAATGAATGAATGTAAAGACCTGGGTCCTGATGATTTCTATTTCATACAGGAGTCTAACTGACAGAAAATAGTTCCTTCAATAAGAAGGGTAAAAGAAGCTAGAAAAGACCTCAACCAGTAAACACTCAATCTCTGTACCAAAACTTGGGGGGAGGGGCTAAGATGGGTGAAGAAGGCAAGTTCATTTGCAAAATATTATGCAGGAGAATGCTCAAAGATTCTGAGTACTATTGTTTCACAAAATTTCAAAGCAACAGGAAAACAGTGAAGCTGGGATATCACCTTGGAAAATGTCTGTCATGGGACCCAACTAAACCAGGTCACCCCAGAAGGATTTATAGATGAAACAGGAAAAAGGGCCACAAGTAGATGCAAAATGGAACAGACCTGCCAGCATTTCTATAGCTGCCTATTCTCATCATTGATGGCAGTGGAGCTACCAAGTTTTTTTCTGTGACATTTCAGTTCCTCATGTGCTTTATTTAGAAAAAAAAATGGAAATAGCATCTAAGAACACAAAATCAAGAAGAGCAGTGGAATTTATCACAGACATGAATAGAACATTTTGCTGAAAGTGATACAATTCTTTCTATTTTTGTTGAGATATTTAGTTTTTACATCATGTTCATTTTCCAATTTATCCAGAGGCGTGCTGGAGCCGACTGAGACAGACTCCTGAGAGCCCACTGCCACATCTTCATTGTGATTATTTTTATCTCAAAAATTGTTACAAATCAGGGCTTGGTTTATTTTTTTGTTGACTGTCTAGCTTTTAAAATAATGCACGTTAAATTCCAAATTGTGGGTGCATACTCACCCACCGAACATCTGATTGTTAAACATTTTACCAGCACATTTTAACCTTATATTGTACTATAAATATAGCTTGAGTTTAGGTAGGCTACAGTAAGGTCTAGCATTGATGACGATGATGATGATGATGACGAGGATGATGATGATGATGATGATTGCATTTTTACATGGCACTTTAAGATTTGCAAAGTGCTTTACAGTTATTTCATTTAAGCCTCACAACATCCCTGAATGTGTCCCTCCTTCTCTTCCACCCCAGGAGGCATCTTTAATTCATCATTTTATTAGAGAGAATAAAAAAGAATGAAAGGGAAAAAAAGAAATTTAACAAAACTAATACATCATTAAGTCTGATATTAAATGGAGTGTTTCGTTCCCAAAGTACCCTGCCTCTGCAAAGAAGGAAGTGAGATGTATCCTCATAACTTTACTACAGGCTCAACCCTAATCAGTTACACAGTGTTCAGTTTCACTTTGTTGTTTTCTCTCCACTTCCATTACTGTAGTCAGGTGAATATTGTTTTCCTGGTTCTGCTTACTTCATTCAGCATCAGTTCCCATAAATTGAAGTTGATATAACTTTAAAGGTAGTACGGTAAAATAAAAAGAGTGCTAGTTTTGAAGCAAGGGTACCTGGATTTGAATCTTGTCTTCAGCTTTTAAAATCATTTCATGTCTCTATTTCTTTATCTGCAAAATAGGGATAATTACACTTATTCCACAATATCATGCTATAGTGTTGGTGTGATAAGATGAAGTGCTTGATAAACTTTTAAATTCATGATAATTTGGATCAATGTTTACAGTATCTCAAAGAGGGTACTATTTCATAAAAACGGAAAAGATAATAACATTATTGTCATCACCAACAGCTCTATTACACACTCTCCATTTTTCTCCATCTCCTCATGAACTGCCACCTCACTCTAGAGATACCTGCACTCTGTGGCCTTCTTTTCTGATTGATGAACCTCTGGCCCAGACCACCATTTCAGGAAGCAACCAGGCTGTTCTCAGTTTACATCCCCTCTACTCCTCTCTTCCTGGACTTCTTCACCTTCTTGTACATCTACCTTATGCCCAACTCTACCCCTACCCCTAATCCTTTATGTGTTGTCTTCTCCAATTAAAACATAAGCTCCCTAAGGAAGGAAATGTCTTCTTTGCTTGTATTTATATCACAGAACTTAGCACAATATTTGGCACATAAAGCTGCTATTCAGTTGCCTTCAGTCATGTCTGACCCTTCTTATACACACATATACATATATGTGCATGTAAGACTTAATATGTGTGTATTTATGTATATGTGTGCATATATTATATATCAAATAAGATATCTATCTATGTAATTTGATCCTCCCAACAAACTATCATCCCTATTGATGAGGATGAGGAAACAGACAGAGATTTTGTCATTGTTCACATTTATATAATTAGTAGATTCTGAGGTGGGATTTGAACTCGAGTCTTCCTGATTCTAGGGTTATCTGGGTGACTCAGTGGGTCTGAAGTCAGGAAGTATCATTTTCTTGTGTTCACTTCCAGCCTCAGACACTAGCTGTGTGATCCTGGGCAAGTCACTTAGCCCTGTTTGTCTCAGTTTCCTCATCTGTAAAAAGAACTGGAGAAAGAAATAGCAGTAGCTGTTTCAGTAGCTTTGCCAAGAAAACCCCAAATAGGGTCTCAAAAAGTCAGACATGATCAAACAACAACTTTCTGATTCTAAATTTAACAATCATAGGATTACAGATTTAGAGCCGAAAGGGCTCTAAATGTTATTGAGTTCAATAACTCAATAACTCTAAATGTTATTGAGTTCAATAACATCTTCAGTCTACAAATGAGGAAACTGGGGATCAGAGAGGTTATATAATTGAACCAGGGTCACACAGCTAATAATGTGGTCTGAGGCAGGATTTGAACTGAGATCTGGCTGAGTCCAAAGTGTAGTGCTGTATTCATTATGCCATTCGGCTTTCTCCTAATTTGCTGGGATTATTGTCTTAGTAAGACTAAGTCTGAAAAACTAGGGGCTTTTTGGGATTTCAACGAGGTCGCTTTCCTCTAGTTCTTCTCATTCTTTCCTTGGTCAACAAGATTCTCTAGTAAGACTCTATCACTCTGGTTGGAGTCCCCAATGGTAAAATCAACCTTCACTCCACGGCTGGCTGTAAAGTCAACCTTCATTCCAAATTCTATCTGAGTTTGTCTGAACGTAAATCATAGCTAGGTGGTCAGTGACACTTTGGGGTAACAGCATGGTATTTAATCTGGCCTAATCTTAAGAAAGAACCAACACCATGATTACTTTGGGAGGAGGCTGTAAATCAGGCTTTTTCCCAGGGTGCCAAAATTTAAAAGGTGCAAACAATTTAATGGATGTATTCCTTTGGCAATCAGACACTACTATATTAAGCAATTTCATTCCTGCTCAACTGTTTTGTCTGAATTTAGCATTATTTCCTTAAATTATTTTTATATCCTGAATTGCAAAAGTTGAACTGAATTAAAAGCCCTATTTGGGTCATTTACATAGAGCCTTTTTTGGCTGTGTATTGCTTACCCTAGATACGGTTCCTGCTGCTTGACCTAGTTGTCAAAATTGCTACAGTTCTGGAAAGAACACCTAATGGCATTCTTCAAATTCAAGGAATTTTACCTAATTGCAAAGACTACCAGTTTTTCACACAAAGTCTGTGAAAGCAGAATATTTTCAAAGGATTGTAGATGTGGAGCACAGAGGGACCTCAGAGGCCATGTAATCCAAGCCCCTCATTTTACAAATGAGGAAACTGAGGACCAGGGAAGTTAAGGGACATATCCAAAGATAGCTGGGTAGGAAGCATCAGAAGTAAGATGTGAATAGAAGTGTTCAGATTAAAAAAAAAATCTTTTGGAGATAATTGAAATTAAGTGATTTGCCCAGGGTCACACAGCTGGTAAGTGCCTGAGACTGGACTTGAACTCAGGTCCTCCTGACTCAAAGGCCAGTACTCTATCCACTTCACCACCTAGCTGCTTTAAGCTTTCAGACTTTAGAGTCAGTATTTGCACTACATTGAGAGGCTTCTGTTTCTTCCATCAGACCTCCTATAAGAAGGAGATTTATCATACAAGAGATACTAGACAAGAGTCTTTCAGGCATTCAGAAATCTCCAACCCTCTGTCATCCTTTAGCATGTTCCCAGTGAATCTGGTCTTGATCCTTGTAGAGACGGACTCCAGAACATGTGCTGTGTTTTAGGATCCCCTGAGCTAGTGAATTATGCACCAGAGACCACCTCTCCCAAGTATCCCAAGTGGCCTAGGGAGCACAGAAGTTCATCATTCTTCTCTCAGTATCTAAAAACAACATTGGTTTTCTCGGCTTCTTCGGTTGAAGAAGGAATCTGGGAAGGGGGAAGGAGGGACTCTGGGAGTCACATCCCAGACATCTTTCCCCTGAGGTTATGTAAGGTACATGTTTCTGTGCTCAAGGCCAGACAGCTGCTTCCAAGCCCTGCCCCTGGTCATGGACAATGTTAGGACTCAATAGGGATTAATGGAACATTAGGTCAGCTGGGAGTCTTGGGGTTAAGGCTGCTCCCTGAGAGCAGTACAATGAAAGAATGTTGGATTTAGAGTTAAGGAATCTGGGTTCAAATCCCACCTCTAACATTTCCTATTAGTCTGACTTTGGGAAAGTAAACTTAACCTCAGTTTCCTCATCTATAAAATGAGGGGGTTGGTCCAGATGGCTTCTAAAGATTGTTCCAGCTTGAAATCTATGGCTATAACTTCAGTTTTCTCATCTCTAAAATGATAAGGCTGTACTAAGGTCTCTTCAAACTCTTCTGTCTGTGATTCCATGAATCCTTTCATTAAAGGCATAGTCAACATGCATTTAAGTGCCTACCATGTGTCAGGAAGTGTGCTAGAATGTGAAGAAATAAAAACAAATGGGGAGCAGATTTCCCTGAATCTTTGGCCCAACTTCCAGAAAGAGGGCCATAGATATCTGTTGGCTTGCCAGGAACCCTTTTGAAAGTCTAATTTGGTTGGGGGTTGGAAGGTATGTGTGTGTGTTCACACATGTCCATGTTCATGCATATGTGTATTTGTAGGGGGATGTCATGGGAATTTCATCTTATGCTCCCAGACAGCTGCCCCAACACTTTAGATGACAGGGTTCTAAGCCTCTCACCAGGGGATCCTATGAAACTGGAAGGCCAATTCTGTCCCATCAATTTGCTTTTGTCTCAATACAACCTTGCTAAGGACTGGTGCATCCTTCCAGAAACACTTAAAGATGTCTATTCTTTTTATTTTTACTTTAAAATAGGTTTTTATTGACATCTTTTTTTTGCCTAGATTTATTCTTTTATATCTGCTCCCCTCCCCTCTCTCCAGCCATCTGTTAGAACAAAGGATTTTTTTAAAGAAAAAAAGTAAAAAGACAAAAGGAAATCAGCAAAACCAATTAATACATTTAAAAAATATCTGACATTACTTGCAATATTACATACAGCGATTCCAGCAAGGGGTCTTCTCACATCTCTTCTTTAGGGCCAAAATTGCTAATTTCACTACAATTTTCAATCTCCCCCACCCCTGCCCCATTTGCATTGCTATAGTCATTTTACGTATTTTTCCCTCCTGGTTCTACTTACGTCACTTTGCATCAGTTCATTTATTCTTTCCATGACTCCCTGTATTCATTATATACACAGTTTCTCATAGTATGGCAGTATTTTGTTACATTCATGTACCATAATTTGTTTAGCCATTCCCCAATAAAGGGACATCAACTTTGGTTCTAGGTCCTTTGCTATTACAAAAGGGCAGCAATAAATATTTTTATATATATGGGATCTTCCTTTTTGTCAATGACCTACTTGGTGTATATGCCAAGCTGTGGAATCTCTCTGTCAAAAGGAATAGACATTTGAGCCAGAAAGTTCTGCATTCCATGGCAGTGTAGGCACACCTGCTAAGCTCAATAGAATGATAGCTTTGGTGATGGAAGGGATTCCAGAAGCCATCTAGTTCAAATCTTTCCTTTTACAGGGGAGTAAACTGAGACCAGTAGACATAGAGCCAAATGGCATTTTAGAAGCCACTGAGTTCATAACCCTTTATTTTACAGATAAGGAAGCTGAGTCCAGAGAGAAACTGACTTGTCAGAAGTAAGGAAAAAAGTCAGAATTTGAACCAGGGCCCCTGACTCCAGATCTAGGCATCTTCCCAGTACATAATATCTGCCTACTACATTTTGAGAACTTTAGCACTGAAAGGGACCTTAGGGTTGATATTCTTGCCTGTATGCATGTAATTTGTATTCCATATAAAAATTACTATTATATACATATCCACTATATACATATATGTATACACGCATATGCACACATGTATAGCATTTGTATGCTTGCACAGGTACATATGCATGTATACATGCAAACACACATACACATACTTATACACATATGTATACATGTACAGCTATATGCATACATACACAAAATATATACCTATATACACATAACATATACATACACATATACACATACACAGATATATGCATACATACACGAGATATATACGTATATACATATAGCATATACATACACAATATATACATACATACACTAGATATATACATACACACATAGACATATACCCATATATGCACATGCACACATATATGGCTATTGATTTCAATTTCCCCATTTTACACATAATTAAACTGACATCTACAGAAGTTAAGACACTTGCCCTGAGTCCCAAGTGTTACAAGCATCGGAGGTAGGGTTATGATTCCCCAGCTTTGAGGGAGGTCGAGTCCTCCCTGGTCTTCCAGAACTGAGGACTTCTAGGATCCATCCACACAATACATTAGAAGCTAGGAGAGTCCAAAACTCACTGGGTGTAGAATCTTTCTATTCCTTTTAGGAGCTGGTCCTTTAAGCTCCTGGCTCCCCAGGCCTTGGTTTGGGCTGGTTAGTATCCATGCAGGATGTGAATAACAAGTTAACTGGACCTCATTCATAATTACAGAGCTGGAGGGGCCCTCAGAGCTCAGTTGTGGTTGTAGACCTAAATTGCACGTCTGTTTGACTTCTATGTCTCCAATCTATTTTTGTATGATAGCTAATAATAATAGTATTTACATAGGACTTTAAAGTTTGTAAAGTAATATATGTATCTTGTGTCTGTTTATGTATTTGTGTGTGTGTATACATACATATGCATATCTCCTCACAACTCTGCATAGTAGGGGCTATTGCAATCCCCATTTTACCAAGGGGGAAACAATTTGAAAAAGATTAAGTCACAGAGTCAATAAGGGTCTGAGGCAGGATTTGAACACAGGTCTCTCCTGCTTCTTAATCCATCCTTATGCCACTGAGCTGCCAAAAGTTTGGTAAGTGTTAGGCTAGGATCCTGAAGTTCTAGAGCTGTGAGCCATCCTGGCTTTGTAGATGGAAAACTGTCTTCAAGTCCTTTGTCTGACACCCACTGACTATGTGACCTTGGTCAAGTGTCTTAACCACTCCATGGTCCAGGCAATTCTCTGACTTTAAGCTGAGCAATTATCCTTCTACATTGAGAAAGGGAGCTTCCTAGGTTTGAGTTGCAGCCTGAAGGGCATTTCTGAAAATTGATATGTTATGTTTTCACATTACCAGCGCTTCCCAATGTATCCTTCTCTTCCCTCCCAGAAAGCCATTCCTTATAACAAAACATTTTTAAAAGAGAGGAAAAAACACTTCAGCAAAACTAAATTGTATGCAGAGTTTCATTTGCATGCTCCTCCATCTAAATTGTATGCAAAATTCTACATCCATACACGCCCTCCCTCCACACACACACACACACACACACACACACACACGCACATGCATGCACGCATGCATGCACTTCTCTGCAAAGAAACTTGGAGGAGGTACCTTGAAGGATACTTGTTTAGACACAATCATTCACCTGAAAGTGAGTTGGGTTTTGTTTTTAAAAAACAAAAACAAATTTATTAGGAGTTGAAAGTAGTTAAGGATCTTTCTTTTTCTTTTTTCTACTTCATCGACTGAAAATGAAGCTTTTTAGGTAAGTGAGTAAACAAGTTTCTTGTTCTGAATCTCTTTTTAACTTGCCTGGATCCGGATCAGACTCATTCTAGGCTTGCATGAAGCACCAACTATCCCACAGGTCCTGGGGCTGGTCCTCTGACTTGGGGAGGATGGTGAAAGTGAGTTGGGTCCTCCTCTGGGGAGGCAGCCAGGATTGCCAGCCTATCTTGGCTTACTGGGGCCTTGATCTGAACTATCCTTACCTTCTCCAAACCATGACTTTTCAGAGCAGTTAGGCATCACAGGGGCTTCCCAAAGGGCAAGGAACTCTTGATTGAACCTCAAGGGCCTTTGAACTTTGGGCTAGTCTCTGCCTGCTTAGCTTGGAGTCTCTGATCAGTGCAATGACAAACTGTAAATCCAGAAGAGTGAAGATAAAACACAGCACACCACTGGCCTCCTGCCAGAGAGGTGATAGAATGCTGAGAGGAACATACAGCTTCACTTAATGGACAATGTGAAAATTTGTCTTGCTAGACCATCCACACTTATGGTGTGTACTCATTTCCCTCCCTCCCTCCTTTCCTTCCTTCCTTCCTTCCTTCCTTCCTTCCTTCCTTCCTTCCTTCCTTCCTTCCTTCCTTCCTTCCTTCCTTCCTTCCTTCCTTCCTTCCTTCCTTCCTTCCTTCCTTCCTTCCTTCCTTCCTTCCTTCCTTCCTTCCTTCCTTCCTTCCTTCCTTCCTTCCTTCCTTCCTTCCCTTCCTTCCTGCTTTTTCTCCCTCCAGAACTGTTCACTTGTAATGTCCTTCTCTCTATATTTGATCATAGTTACTTTGTAAAACTGATTAAAACATTGTGGTAATATTTAGTCCCCCGTCTTTTCCCCTTTTCTCTTCTCCCCTCCTCCCTTCTCTTTTCCCCATGGTATGTTAAAAGACCTAAGCGCAATCATTGAACGTGTTCATTTTATCTTCTAGGAAAGACTTAAGGGAGAACATGACAAAGATGTGATAAAAAACAGAAAACCCAGATGAGTTGCAATCTGTACCGTTAGAGGGAGTGTCTATTTCAGTGAGATCCTTGGTCTTTCGAAGTATTCAAATATAGTATTCAAATATAGTATTCAAAGACAGTGTGACTCATCCAATAAGAAACTTCCCTATAATGAATAGTAAAGAGCCCCAGACCTTTGGGAACCCAAATGAACTCCCAACCTTATGTGGCAAATGCGCTGCCAGGCTGAAGGGTGGGACAGTGTTGCCACCGTCAGAATGTCAGTTCTGCATGTCAGAATGTGCTGAGAGCGCTTCCGTTCTGCCATCCTTTTTAGAGTGCATGCAGCCCACGTTGTGAAAATGTAGACAGTTCTCTATGATCTATGCTAACAGAGCTCTGCTGTGAAGTCGATAATTTACAAGTTATTTGTACTGGCCCTTGGAATGTAGTTGATGATATTTTCTCCCTCAAAGCTTAATTATGCTTGGCTTAGGCTGTTATTAAAGTTTGCTCGTGTTTTCTAATTGTACCCTGACTGGAAGAAGGTGGAGGTAGAGGTGAGGAATGGTGAACTGGCCAAGGGGGGATGGGGAAGAGCCAGTAGGTTCAAGAGCATGCAGAGGCAAGAGGTGGGAATCGGACTTGTCTGTCCAAGATGCTTTGGGTCATCGGGGAGCTGAATGTAATACTTCTGGGGGGAGGGGAGTGACTGTAGATGGCAGGCCAGAAGCTCACCCATCTACTCCTAGGGTAGTCAGAGTGGGGTTCGGTTCTCAACATGTTTGGGTCTGATGTGAAGCAGAATTTTTTTATACACATATACACAACATGCATACACACACTCATACACACACACAAGGCAAAGGAAGGGAGGAGACAGAGAGAGACAGAGACAGAGATAGAGGTACAGAGACAGGGAGAGACAAAGGGAAAGATAGACAGAGAGAGAGAGAAAGAGAGAGAGAGGTAGATAGATAGAGGATGAAATGTAATAGAAGGAAAAGGAAGAGAGAGAAGGAAAAAGATAAGGAAGGATTAGAATAAGAAAAAGATGAAGAGAGAGAGAGGAGACAGAGAAAGATGGAAGAAAAGGGGAGAGAAAAGAGAATAGAAGAAGGGAAGTGAAAAGAGAGTGGGAAGGAGAGAAAAAAAGAAACAGAGAAGAAGAAAGAAGGGGAACAGGCAGCAACTGGAGAAGACAGGAGGGAAACAGAGGGAGACTGAGGTAGACAGAAGGGGAGAGAAAGGGGAGGAAGTGGTGACAGAGGAAAAGAAAAAAGGGAGAGGAGACAAAAAGAAAAAATAGAGATAGAGTGGAAAGTGGAAGAACAGAGGGGAAGGAAGAGAAATAAAGAATCTGACCTTATTCCCCACTAGTCATGCAAAAAGTAGCTAGGAAACCATTAATTGACTTTGCGAATTATAAACATTTTTCTTCTGGTGAACCAAAAATAACTAGATCTCCTATGTGCTCAAGCAGAACACAGCTGCTTATGTTCTGGGAGGGAGTGGGAAGTCCCTGGGGAGGGGGAACTATTTCTTCCTTCACTGCAAAGCCTTCAAAGGCTCCCCAAGGGAGGTATTTAGTGGGTGCTTTATGCAGTTCATGGATGGAAGACTGAAATAGGGATAAGGACAATGGCGATGACATGACCCCTGTCACTTGAGTCAATTACTTGAGGAATTTCCTCCTGTGCTTTTCTGTAACTGTCTCCCAAGCATCTTGGTGTATAGTGGAAAGAAATCCTGGATCAAGAGGACCTGAGTTCAAATTCTGCCTTTGACACTAAATAGCTGTGTGACTTTGGGCGTGTTACTCAGTTTCCTCCTCTGCCAAGTGAAGGAGTTGGACTCAATGGCCCCTGAAGTTCCTTCCATCTGTTGACCCAAGAGTTTATGATCTGATTGTGTCCTCCTGTCAGGAAAGCCAGAATTGGGAGAGAACACGATGCCATTTCAAAGGAGGGCAGAGTTCAGAATGCAAGTTTGATAAGCTTTGAGATTATGAAGTGATGTGCTTCATGCAAGGGAAAGGTTGGAGTGGTGTCAAATTCAAATAGAAATGGAGACTGAGGCAGTTAGGTGGTGTAGTGGATAGAGCACTGCCCTGGAGTCAGAAGGATCCGAGTTCAAATTCAAACACTTAACTGTGTGACACTGGGTAGGTCACTAAACCCACTAAGAGAAATGAGGGTCACTAAACCATACATAAAGATTCCTGTGGCAGCATATTGACTTAGAAAAGCACCTATCAACATTATCTATGTTTAATTGTATTTTATTTTATTAAATATTTCCCAATTATGTTTTAATCTGCCTCTATTGCACTGTGTTGCAGCATGTGGTGCTGTGTGTTTGACAACTCTGGTCTAGAGGACTCCAACTCTAGGTATTGTTACCTGAGGGACTTTGAGTAAGTAATTTCACCTCTCTAGGCTTCTGTTTCAAGGGTGTTGGACTAATTGGCCCCTGAGGCCTGTCCTCAATCTATTTTCATCTATTTTTTTTTTTTTGAAGTGAAAGCATGCACTTTCATAGTACTTTAAGGTTTGTGAATTACTTTAGAAGAGGTTTGGATACAAACTCAGTGAAATTTGGTATTGTGGTCCTCATTTTACTGAGGAGAAAAAGGCAGTTTATAGGGATGAGATGACTTGTTTAGGTCCACACAACTACTCAGAGCCAGAGCCAGAACTGGAAGCCACATAGTCTTACCAGGAAGGCAGTATCTCCTTTATGTCACCTAGATGCCTTGCTCCCCAAATCTGAAACTACATGGCACATATAAAGGAAGCTGTCTTTGTGAGTCCATAAGATACTCCAGGATCTTATAATGACTTGGAATTTTGGTTATAAAGTCTTTTTTTAAATCAAATTTTTAAAAATTAGTATTTTATTTTTTCTCAATTCCATGCAAAAATAATTTTTAACATTCACATAAACATTCTTTATATATATATTAGCATTCTGGTTCTTTGGGTTCTGGGTAAGTGAGAGTTTACTGAGATGATAAGGATAACATTTATGTGCCTCAGTTTCTTCATCTGTAAAATGGAGGTAAGCACTGATCTCTCATACTTGTGGTGAGGGTTAAATGAGATAATGTGTGTAAAGTGCAATATAAATGGTATTATTTTTATTGCTGCTGTTATCGAGGTAGTGATGAGGATGAGGATGACTTAGCTGACTGTTGTGACTGTGGAGCAAGGAGGCAGTGGCTTCTTTCTTTCCTTGAGATAGCCCATGGCCGACCTCTAAATGCATATCTCAGGCTTCCAAGATGATGTTTCTTAATTGACCCTTCCAAGGCAGAGTTGACTCTATTGTTAGGAGACTAAGCCGAAGAACCACCTTTGGGGCAAAGCTGTAGCTATGGGGAGTCCGGTTACCTGGATGAATTTCTCACTGAGTCTATATTTGCATTCCTATGGCGCTGCACACATTCCTGAGTCTTATTGACTGCTCCATAGGTCCTAAGGTCCAGCACACATTGAAGGACTGGGCAGTGACAGTGCTGTGTCACAAGGTCAGTTTCCTTGACGACACCTTCTGAGACATTCCCTGCTCTCTTGAGCAAGCCTGTAATAGAGGTAATGGGACCCTGGCAGTCAGAGGTCATGGGACCCTGACACAAACATAAAATAAGGAAAATGATGGAAATTTGTAAGGAAATAAATAAGGAAAATAAAATAAGGAAGATTATTTGCACTAGTTTCATTCAAATGAAGAGGCAGGAAAAAGTCAGGTGGGAAAGTGAGCTAAGAAAAATAGTTTTCACAGGATCATAGGTTATTGACCATCAATTTAGGCAGCTAGCTAATACAGTGCAGGGAGCTCTGGACCTGAAGGGAGGAAGACCTGAATTCAAATCTAGACTCAAACACAATAGCTTTGGAACTCTGGACAAGTCACTTCACCTCTGATTGCTCAGTTTCTTCAACTGAACTCTATTTGCTGTGCAGAGGAAGTATTGAATAAATGCTTCTTGGCTTACATCCGTCAGAGAAACAGGAAAAGCATTAGCTGAGTAAGAGGGTGGACCCAAGGGATGGATGCAGTTCTCACTTCTGGGAGCTATATTCCCCTAGAAGTCTGTTCATGGAGCTGCAGCTTTTAGCAGGCCCATTAAAAAAAAAATAAAGGAAATCTTATGGAGGTCAAGACTCAATTGCTTAGGTAGTAGATCAGTGGGGCAATGAGAGCAGGCATGAAAGAGGAAAGAACATGGAGGAGCAAGGTATGGTTCCAACAGAGACTGGGTGGGGGGTGGAGAACAGAAGCAACAAGTAGCAAAGACAGACAGAGAGACAGAGAAAGAGACAGAAAGACAGAGACACAGAGAGAGAGACAGACAGACAGGGAGACAGAGACACAGAGAGTCGGAGAGACTGAGAGAGAAAGAAGCAGGAGAGGAAGAGGGAGAGGAGAGATGGATGAGGAAGAAGAGAGAAACAGAGAGAAGACAGAGGGGAGACAAAGAGACAGAAAGTGAGAGAGAGGTAGAGGGAAGGAGGGAAGGAGGGAAAGAGAGAGAGAGAGAGAGAGAGAGAGAGAGAGAGAGAGAGAGAACTGAATTGGGGACCTAGAGCCTAGGGAACCTTGTCCCATTTGCCATAAGAGACTAATGGATTCTCCCCCCTTCCCCCACTTTTGGGGGAGACTGAGTACTTAATTGTAAGAACAATATACAGCAATCACAAAATAATGTAAGCTTAGACAAAGTATTCCAAGAGAGAGAAGGCATGAGCCACTGGGGAGAAATAGGAAAAGCCTAAGAGGGAGCCGACATTCCACTTGCCATTCCACCACACGGTTTCGCCTGAGAGAGTCTTTCTCTCCCAGGTTACCATATTATGCTAATGGACACCCCCTCACCCTCCCACCTACTGGGGAGAAGCAGCCTTGCTAGCTGCCTTCTTTGTGGTTGAGGGCTAAATTCTTTTCACTTCTCATCTCTGAATGGACAGGGTGATTCTAAGAACCAGTGGTGGCCAACAAAATCAACTTCTGGGAGACCTGCAAAGCGGGACTCTTGTGGGCATCTTTCTTCTGTAGTGAATTATACAGTCTGGGGTGATTAGGAAATCAACAGCTGGGGAATAAAAGAAAGACCAGTGCACGCAGCCACACTGGGAGAAAGTACCATTATGAATGGTCCATTTAGTGTGAGCATTGCTCCATACGTCTGTGTGGAAGGAAACCTGCTTGCATGCAAGCCCAGGGGAACAGCTGCTCTGTGCCTGCCCCATCCCTTTGTCAGATGAAGCAGGAGTAATTCTGACTAACCGGATTTATCAGCTGCCTGCCCATCCGGAATCTAATCTTCATTCGACCGTTATTTGTGATTTGCTGAATGGTGGCGGTATGCTCAGCACCACACAGGGAGAGTGAGGAAGGCACGTTCTGGGACTCAAGGGTTTCCAGTGGTGAGAAGAGAACACAAAGACCCAGTGCTAGATTCTGTATCTGAGAAGGCAGTCACATGGGGATGTGTGAGGCGATGAGGATCTTTTCGTCCTCCACATCTCCCTTCACACCTCCATCTCTCTTTCCTGTGCTGCAGGAGGAAGTCACCCATGGGTGGGCATTGCAACATCCCATCTCATTCATGGCTTGCCAAACGTTTCCAGTTCTCGCTGGGGATCTGAATTATAAACACTGGTGTCTAATTTTGTTTCCATTGAAGTAGGGAGGTGGCAGCAGAGATGGCAAAAGCAGGAAGAGAAATATAGAAAGACCCTTTGGCTCCCAGGGAAGACTTGCAGATGGGAAGCCTGTTTTCTTTTCTGTGTTAGTAGTGGCTAAGACATGGGGACATCAGTCTGCCTCCGTTGGTGTTGGAGGTGGTGACCCCAGCTACTCGAGGTGGGAGGTCTGGCCAAAACGAAGCACAGGCCCCCAGAATAAAGCAATAGCCCGGCAGCTCCTCCCCTCCCCTCTGTGGCTGCTCTAAGCCACACCCTTCCTCCTAAAACTGTACACTGTTTATTCTCCCTTTCAGGGACCTGCTAGAGATTAAGCCTTCTCACCACAAAGCTCCCTCTTGGCAGCTCTGGACACCCATGCAGAAGAGCCTTTCTTGATGTTAGATATAATATCAAGCATCTGGGGCCATCTCCAGTCATCCTGATATGTATCTGGTCACTGGACCCAGATGGCTCTGAAGGAGAAAGTGAGACTGGTGACTTTGCACAGCCCTGCCTCACTGAAATCCAATTCACTTGCAGGCCATGGCATCACCTTCCTGATGTCATGGTCCTCTTCGAGAATGAAGGACAAACAACTCTCTCTCCCATCCCCTCAAGAGGTCAAAAACAAAGCCAAACTGGATAGGTATGCCACATTCAGTCCTCATAGCCCCTTGTCTCTTTACCAAAAGGAGGAAGGTAAGTTTCATTATCTCTTTGCTGGGACCAAGACTGGCTATCACAATTACTGTTTCTCTTCCCCTTCATGGTCTATTTCATTGATACTGTCTTCATGTAGTCATGTATCCTGCTCTTTTGTTTGAGTCTGTTTATTTTCAATTCATATCAGGTCATATAAATCTTCTCATGTCTCTAAGTCTTTCTCATAGTCACCCTTTCTTACCACACAATAGATTCCATAAAATTTATATACCAGTTTATTCAGCTCTGGCTCAACCAATGGTCATCCATTTTGTTTACATTTCTTGGCTATTACAAAAAGTGCTGCTATGAATATTTTGGTGTCTGTGGAGCTTTTCTTTCCATCCTTGATCTCCATGGATATGGCCCCTTTCAAAGGATTCAATGCTGCCTCCCTCATAGGATTATAGGAATATGGTTTTAGAAGGGAACTTAGAGATTATCTCGGCCAACCCCCCCATCTGGAAGATGAAAGAACTGAAACACTGTTAAGTAACTTACCCAGATTCATCCAGGTAATAAAAGCAGGGGCAGATTCAAATCCGTATTCTTATAACTCTGCAAGTATTATTACTGATAGAGATTTAGGTGGCATAATGGAAAGAATCTCAGCCTTGGAGTCAGAAAGACCAGAGTTCAAATCCTGATTCAGACATATCCTGGAAAGGATATAAGCAATAGACTGGCAGCTCCTCCCCTCACCTCTGTTCTCAGCTTCAGTTTCTTCTTTTATAAAACAAAAATAGCATCTACATCACAGGGTTGTTGTGAGGGATTGACATAGATAAATTGTTTTATAAACCATAAATTCTTATAGAAATGCTATATTTTTATATATTATTGTATATATTTTTCTCTTTTTATTTTATTTTTCACAACACGGCTGATGTGAAAGTATGTCTTGTGTGACTTCGTATATATAATGACTATTTTATTTCTTGCCTTCTCAATGGTTGGTGGAGAGGGTGGAAGGAGGGAGACAATATGGAACTGAAAATAAAATTAAATTGATTTTAAAAATTAAAAAAAAGAAATGCTAGCTATTATTACAGATTTTATTATTTATTTTATTATTACAGCTATTTTACAGATGAGGAAACTGAGCCTCATAGAGGTGAAATGACTCAGCCAAGTAAGTAGAAGTGTTAGGGCCAGGTTTTGAAATCAAGCCTCTCCTGACTGGTCTATGGCTTTTCCCATGACACCTTTCTGTCTTTCTCACACTGAGAGGAGGTGTTGTGAGAGCAGATGGGCCCTCCTGAGCCATCATCAGAGCCACATGAACACCAGAGACTAAACAGTGAGTCACCCAAACAACTCCCTTGCCTTAGGCCCTGCTTTGGTCTCTGAGGAGGACTTCTCTGCTCAGGCTGCTTGTTTCCCTCCTTCTTTTTCTGTCTGTGTGTTCTTTGCAGGGGTGGGGGTGGGTAGAATGGGGCAGCCACAGCAGAGCTGGGGAAGGCGTGACTGGGCAGAGGGTCCCATGGGGTGACATTGCTCTTCTGACACCAGCCCTCAGTTCTCTCCTCCTTCCTAGTATATTGGAAAAGGCCAGGAGATCCAAATCCATGGTTCGAACAGCTGGGAAATCATGGATCTCCAAGGTCATTTGGTCTCAACCTTATTATTTTACAAATGAGGACACTGAGGCACAGAGAGATTGAAGTGACTTGTCTAAGATCATGGACCAGTAAATGGCAGAGATGACCTGAACCCTCCTGCTCTAAACACAAAGTTCCTTTTCTCTGTACCATGTTCTGCTCCTTACTACCTGTGGGAATTTGGGAGAATCACTTCTCCTTTCTGGGTCTTTCTTTTAAACAAGATGACTTTCAACAACATTCCTTTCAAACTCTTGTTCCTACTGTTGCTAATAATCCTAGACAGTGAATGGAGCTTTAGGTTGCTAGGTGGTACAAAGGATAGAACGTCCTGAGTTCAAATCCAGACTCAGATACTAGCTGTGTGACCCTGGGCAAGTCACTTAACCCTGTTTGCTTCAATTTTCTCATCTGTCAAATGAGCTGGAGAAGGAAATGGCAAACCACTCTGGTGTCTTTGTCAAGAAAACCCTAAATGAGGTCATGAAGAGGCAGATGCAATCTAAATAATTGAACAGCAGTAAAGATCGATTGAGATCCTTTCTTTACCATCTCATCACACAACCACTCTATGAGGGAGACAAGCTGGGTATTATGCCTGTTCTATGGATGAAGAAAAGAGAGGCCCAGTGAGTTTAAGGGACTTGCCTAAGATTCACAACGCTAGTAATTAGAGGCCAGGTAAGTCTTCTCATAGGGAGTATTCTGTTATCTACTCAGGATGTGGAGGCACTGTTGTTCTGTCCAGTTCAACTCAGCTCAACTCAGCTACCTTCAAAACTCGACTCAACTTAGTCAAAAAACATTTACTGAGTTCCTAGAAAATGTCTCAGGAAAGCAGATGCAAAGGCAAAAATGAAACATTCCCTGCCTTCAAGGGGCTTCTGGTCCACTGGAGGGAATTCAGGCAAAAATTCTTTCTTTCAAAGGCTATCTTCTATATGAAGGCTTTCTGAATCCCCCTAGAGACTGGTGTCCTCCCCGCCCCCAAATCACTTTGTGTTTCATATATATTTTATCTGTTAGCAATATATAGGTGTGTGTTATCTCCCCAGACAGAATCTGGGCTTCTTGAGGGTAGATACTAATTTTTGTCTTTATCTCCAATGCCTTGCAAATGCAATGCCTAGCGCTTAGTAGGCACTTAATAAAAAGCTGTTGGTTGATTGTTTTGGGAAAATGGATATTGAGCTCATGGAGGGAGTTTGCAGGGGAGGGAGTGGCAGGGGGAGAGTGGCAGTTCACAGAGTCCCATTGCCTCCATCCATAACTGACTTAGTGGCCTCTGTAGTTACCTGCAAATTTAAACAGGCTGACTTCAAGGCACTCTGCCCTCTTGGGAATTCACCTGACTCATTTGGTAGAGTTGGACTCACCCTGAGTAACCCTAACACAAGGGGAGGTAGAGGAAAGGACACTAGGTTCAGAATGAGAAAGCTTGGCAGTCCTTTTGATACTTTGCATCTATACAAAGTGGGCACATGATGCCTTCTGAACATCTGTTTCCTCACGTGTATAACTGAAATAATACTGATACCACCTGACTATAGGCTTTGAAAACTTGAACGTGCTATTAAAATCGGAGGGTTAGAGTTTGATAGGACCTCAGTTTATCTACTCTAGGAGTTCTTTACCTGGGGTCTGTAGGTAGATTTCTTGGAGTGTGGGAACACAGATGGAAAAAAATTTACCTTTTTATTTTCACTAACCTCTAACAAAATTCAGCATTTCCTTCCATTATAAAAGTGGGAAACAAAATATGACTCTGAGAAGGGGGTCTAGAAAGCTGCCAAAGGAGTCCATAGTCCCCCAAACATTAAAAACTCCTGATTAAGTCTGACCCTCTCTTTTTCCATATGAGGAGGTATTTTCGTCCTTCGTTGCCGAAGAAGACCATGCCATCAGAGAAATTATGACATGACTTGCACTTGACTTTGTTTTGAGTGAGGGAGGGAGGGCTGTGCAGGGCACCAGCCTCACTTCTCCTCCAGTGTCATCTGACTCCAGTGACCAGATATTCATCAGGATGATTGGAGATGACCCAGGATGAGGCAATTCGGGTTAAATGACTTGCCCAAAGTCACACAGCTAGTGAGTGTCAAGTTTCTGAGGTGAGATTTGAACTCAGGTCCTCCTGACTCCTGCACAGTTGCTCTATCCACTGCACCACTTAGCTGCCCACATATGAGGGAAGGGAGATTAGGAGATAGCCCAGGTCACATATTTAGACCTGGCAGGACCTTGGGGTAATCTAGCTCCATCCCCCCATTTCATAGATGAGGAAATTGAGATGTAAAGATTTAAGTGGTTTGTCTCAGTTTATACCCAGCAGTAACAGGATTTGAATCAAGAGCTTTTGGCTCCAAATGCCTTCTTTTCACATGTTTTTCTCTAGAGCATTTCATACACAGGACCAGGGCCAGCCAACATGCAAGAAACTTTTGTTGAGTTGAATAGAAGGTCTTCAGCATGCTGAGCACCTTTGAACACCAAAGACTCTGCGTGGTCAAGGCCTCTAGAATTGGACAAAAGGGAAACAGTCTCCTGATGTAACTCTGCCAAGTGAGCACTGCATCCTGCAAACAGCTGGAGATGGGAAAGGACTGCAGTCAGTGGCATTCCCAGGCCAACAGCATTAACAGCAACTGCCCCTAAGCCGTGATTCCTGGGGGGTCCCATGCATTTCACTAAAGCATCACTGATCCTTTCAACTTGGCATTTTCCTAAGTCATAATTCTGGGACACAGGTGTGCCTCCCCCAGAGAGCCAGACAGGGCCGATGAGTCAATTTCCCTGAAAGACCTACTCTGCAGGAATCCATCAGTGGAAACACATCTGAAGAAGGGTGGTTTCCTTTGAGACCACAGCTAATAAGAATGTGTGGCTTTCACAGAAAGGATTCTTTGTGATTCTTAAAGAAAAAATTTTGTCCACAAATATTTGGGGTCTGGCATCCATCACTTTCAAATATTTAGTGGAAATTATCTGCAGATCTCTGAGTGCAGCTAGGGGACATTACAGCCAGGGAGATACCTTGGGTCTGATGGGTTTAAATTTTCCTGCTTTCCTTCCCTGCTCTGCTATCGTTTTTATTTCTCCTATGGCCATGATCCTTCATTTCTAGAATTTATTGCTTGTTGCAAGATAAAACAGAAAAGAACCCCAGATTTGGAATTGGAAGACTGAGGTTTGAACTCTACCTCTACCATACATTATCTGTTTGGCCATGGGGGATTCTCCTCCCCTCTCTGGGTCTCAGTTTCCTGATCTTTAAAATGGAGAGATCTGACTAGACAGTCTCTAAGGGTCCCTTTCTGATTTAAATGTGTGATTTTCTGATTATGTCAAAACTTTTTGTTAATCAAAGTCCCCTGCAATCTCACTGCATTGTATGTAACCTTCTCTTCCATACAGGCATATGTCGCTTTATTGTGTTTTTTACAATTGAATGTTTGTGCCAACTCTGGGGCAAGCAAGCCTATTGATTCCATTTGTCTAACAGCATGTGCTCACCTGATGTCTCTGGGTCACATTTTGGTAATTTTTGCAATATTTTAAACTTTTTCATTATTGCTATACCTTTTAGATGATCTTTGAGGTTAATGTTATAATCATGTTGGGCTGCCACAAACCAAGCGTATATAGGAGGGTGAATTTATTCAATAAATGCTGTGTGTGTTGTGACTGCTCCACTGACTTTGCCCCCCCCCCCTCTCTCCTCAGGCTTCCCTACTCCCAGAGACACAACAATATAGAAGAATATTATAGAAACTAAGTTGAGAAAGCAATGGTTGAGTTTGAGACGAAAAGTTTTACCATAGGTAAAATGGTATTAAAAAGCATCGCACGCCTCAGAGAAATCTCTCACGAAAGGATGAGTCAATTGATGGGGCAAACTTCACTGCTGTCTTATTTTAAGAAATTGCCACAGCCATCCCAAACTTCAGCACCCACCACCACCCTGATCAATCAGCAGCCATCAGCATGGAGGTGAGACCCTCCACCAGAAAAAAGATTTCAACTTGCCAAAGGCTCAGATGATGGTTAGCATTTTCTAGCAATAAAGTATTTTTAATTAAATTATCTACTTTCTTTTAGACATAATACTATTATATACTTAATAGGTCATAGTCTTATAGTATAAATATACGTTTTATACTCACTCGGAAACAAAACAATTTGTGCAATACTTTATTGCAATATTCGCTTTATTGTGATGGTCTAGAACCAAACCCACCCTATCTACAAGGTATGCCAGTACTCATGCACACCCACATTTTCTAAATTTAAGCATTCTTTCTAAGGATGCCTGCAGGTTGAGATCCAACCAAACGTGCCCATCATCTGTGACTCTTGCCCATGTCCTTCAATAATTATTATTAATCCCATATGGTTATGATGACTATGGCCATGGTGATCAATGATGATTGATCTCATAAGTTCATTACATAGAATATGTCCAGTGTGTTAGAGGCTTTCCTTGCTTTGTTCTAGTATCTTGTAGATACCAATGGAACACTGTATGTCTACACATTTTCCCCAATCTTGCCACATGGCCAGCCCCTCTCTTCCCATCATATAATTCCTTAATAACATCCTTAGCTCCTGTTCTTCTTTGGGGCTCCTCATTGATTATATGTTGTACCCTGCTGACAGCTACTGTGAACCCTCCCATCGTCCTCTGGGTGATAATCTCCTATAGTCCTTCAAAGGCAGTGGTGTTCCTCATCTCCCTCCCATATAGAAACACAGAAAAAATATGACATTATAGCTTGGTGTTTTTTACTTCCATGCAACTCACTAAAAGGTACTATTTCCAGACCAGTCTCTTCATTAGCAGCTAGGTGGTGCAGGAGATTGAGCACTGGACTTGAGAGTCATGGAGACTGGTCCTCAAATCCTGCCTCAGACATTGACTAGCCATGCAACCTAGGGAAAGTCGTTTAACCTCTCTCAGACTCAGTTCCTTCATTTGTAAAATGAGGTTTTTGCTGAGGATCAAATGAGGCAACATATATTAAGCATACTTAAAACAAATGTTAGATAAGATAGAGAATATTTTTCTCTTATCTCTATAAATGTTAGTACTACTGTACATTATTTTTATTATTGTGACATTGGATAATTCTTTTAATATTCTGTTATTGTTCCTAGTGCAGGTTTGAAACCAATCAGATGGTGCATCTTTCTCATTTTCCCCCATTTCCTGCTCCCCCTTATAAATTTTAACCTATGTAAAATCCTCTTAAATATCCCCAGGGGCCCATCAACTCTGGACCCAGACAAGCAGCTGGACTGGATTCAGTTCTAGGGGAGGCTGACTTCCTTTTCTCTTGCTCATTCCCGCATTGCAGGGTCAAATCATATAAAGCTTAGGTTTGACTTCCCCCAAAATGAAAGGGAGTTCAAGTGTAATATGAATTAGGTATGGGACAGATATTTTATACCAAGTGTGATATGAATTAAATATGGGACAGACATTTTATACCAAGTGCGATATGAAATAGGTATGGGACAGATATTTTATACCAATTTACAAAAGAAATGAAAAACACAAAAGACACAGAACAACTTCAACCAGGATTCAGTAACAACTTACTTCTTATAAACTTCTATTACAATCTTCCAGGAAGATACATAAAACTTATCAAAAAAATAAATTAAAAATTGTTTTTCTGTGTAACTGGGGAAAGATGGATTATCTGTACGTTTCTGAACCTCTGGTCATTGTTAGTTCTGCCTCCTGGCTGCCTCTTACTTAGGAGGTAGTGTTTGCACTGAGCTCTGAAGGAAGCGATTCCCCTAATATATGTCTCCACTCCCTACTCCACATGTATGTAACATAGGAACAACTCCATTCTACATATGTTCACATACTTTAACTCCCCTGCTAGACTGTGAGGTCCATGAGGGTGAGAGCTGGGTCTTAAGCATGTAGAGGAAACATAGGACATGAAGACACTTTTGTCCCTTTTCCATTTGGGTCTCAAACTTATTGCTGTCTTGGTTAAATTCATCTGGAAATTTTCCCAAAGGCTTCATCCTAGGTGGAGAAACCATGGTCTTCCTCACTTAGTACCTGAAGAGTCCAACCCTGTTCTCTTGGGAATGTAGTGTACAAAATCTAGTCCACTGTCACTCTGAAAAGTCAATGTCCTCTCCCAATGACTTCCAAACTCCTCTTTATCCTAGGCCAAGCTCTGAGGCTTAAGGTAGAGAGGGTTGCCAGGGAGGCAACTAGTCTGTGGTTTGCCTTGAGGCTCAGGGAGTTTAGCTTACCCAGCTAACCACAGGGCTGACAATGCCAGAGGCTGGGCCTAGCTCTCAAACTAGCAGGGCTCTTCAGAGAAAAGCTGATGGGACAATCCCCATACTGTCCTTCTTCTATCCCTACTCCCTCCTTAGGTCCAGTCAAGCTTGGCCTAAAGGCATAAAACCCCCTCAGTCTTCCTGCCCTATTTAATTAAGGCAAAGCCTAGAGCAGAGAAAAAGCCTGGGCCAGAAAAACCAGAACTGTGTTGCTCCTGTCAGAGAGATAAAAATAAAGCATTTTGGCCCTAAGAAAGTTGGCTTCTCCCATAAACTTGTGTATTTACTCTTTAGAAAAATGTTACTAATGTTGTTTTAATAATGTTTTTGGTGCCTAGGGACGAATAACATAAGCAGGGGCTATTTACCAAATGCTTGGTGACCATTTAATGATGGGCTACGTATCAGACACTGGCAGAATGCACAGGCCGTGAATGCTATGTAATTACCAGGCAAATTCATCATTACTCCTGTCTTATAAACCGAATATGTGTTAACTAATACTTTGGGGCCCATTGAAGGTAATTACGAAGTCCTGTCCTCCCTAAGAACGTGTAATTATCCTACAGCGGACTGCATATTTACTAAGCAAATCTAGGCAATTATTATCTGAAGGCCAAATCTTGCCCCTGGAGCCACAGAAATGCACCCAAGGGCAGGTCTTGGCTCTAAGGAGAACAGGCTTCTGTGCTGGGTCAGGGATATTGGTGGTGATTGATTTCCTTAGCTCCAGTTCCAAGATAATATTCTGTCCTCGTAGAATCAGAGAAACTTAGCCCTAGAAGGGACCTTGAAGGCCTTGCAGTCAACTTCCTCCATTTCATCAGCTGAATAGGAAAGGGCTAATCTTGTCTACCCTCCAACCATCCCTCATGATCACCTGCTGGCTTTCCTGGGCCCTGTCCCAACCCTAGATAGCTCCAGTCATCTATCTCTTTTCCTGGTTACTTCTCTACTGCCTATAAACACATTCGTGTTTTCTCCATTCTTAAAAGAAATCCCTCACTTGCTCTGACCATCCCTGCTAGCTATCATCCCATATCTCTTCTCCCTAAACTCTTTGAGAATGTATTTTACATTCAGTGCCTCAGTTTCTCTTCTCCCTCTTTGAAATTCAACTTCCAAACTCATCATTTCCCTTTTCCAGAGTTACCAATGATCTCCCAACTGCCAAGTCTGACAACCTTTTCTCTATTCTCATCCTTGATTTCTCTATAGTCATTAATACTGTCTATCACCTTCTCCTACTGCAGACTCTCTCATCTCTTGATTTTTTTTTTTAACACTGCTTTCTTCTGGTTCTCTCCCTACATGTCTGACTGCTCCTTTTCAGTCCTCTCTGTTGCATCTTACTTTAGGGCACGGCCACTAATTGTGGATGTCCTCTAAGATTCTGTTTTGGGCCCACTTTTTCCCCTCGCTGTATACAATGTCACTTGTTGATCTCATCAGCTCTTATAGTTGACTAAGTTTAAATTTGATGGCAGCTAGGTTTTGCAGTACATAGACTATAGGGTCTAGAGTCAGAAAAAGCTAATTTCAAATCCAGCCTCATACACTGGGTAAGTCATTTACCCTTGTTTCCTCAGTGTCCTCATCTGTAAAATGAGTTAGGAGAGGAAATGATAAATCACTCCAAGAACTTGCCAAGAAAATCCTAAATGGAGCCATGACAAGTCAGACAACACTGAAACTAATGGAACAGCGATGACAGATTAAATTTGTTGTGTTCAGGCAGATTCAAGGTTTTCCTTGACAGAACTCAATGTCTTTCCACAAAAAACCTCTTCCATTTTACAAACTTCCCTATTATTTCTAGGGCATCACCATCCTTCCTGTCAACCAGACTTGAAAGCTCAGCATCACCCTTGACTCCTCATTCTTACTTATCACAAATAGCCAATCCATTGGCCAAATCTCATCATTTTTACCTCCCTATACACTTACCACTCCACTTTGTTATCTCACGCAACTGGCCTCTCTGCCTTCAGTATTTCCCCCTTAAATCGATCTTCCCTTTACATGTAAAACTGATATTGCTAAAGCATAGGTTACTCTCCTCCTCAATGAGCTACAGTGGCTCCCCATTACCTCCAGAATAAAATAAACTCTTCTGTTTCCTACTTAAAGCCCATCATAATCTGACCCTTTCCTACTTTCCCAGTTTTCTTATGCTCTACTTCTCTCCACACAATCTATGGTTTAAATATGCAGGTCTACTTGTAAATTCTTCAAATACATCAGTCCATTTCCTCCTTCTGCTTCTTTGCATTAACTGTCAGCCATGCCTGGAAATGACCCCTGTCACCTCTGTGTTTTCCTGGCTTTCTTCAAGTGTATGTATATTCAGTCATGTTTAATTCTATGACCCCATTTGAGATTTCCTTGGTAAATGTACTGGAAGGCTTTGCCATTTCCTTCAGATAAGGAAGTGAGGCAAACAGGATAAAGTGACTTGCCCAGGTCATATAGCTAATAAGTATCTGAGACCAGATTTGAACTTGGGAAGATGGATCTGTCTAGGTCCAAGTCCAGTACTCTCTTCATTTTACTACTGAGCTGCCTGCTTAGCACACAACAAACATTTAATAAAGGCTTGTTGGCTCACTGATCAACTGAACTCTTCCTTTTACAGATGAGGAAACTTGATGGAAAAGATGGGACAGATTGGGATCCAGATGAAAGCATATGGAGGGTGTAGCCTACAGCTTTCAGCTGGAGCTGTAACCAATCCAAGAGTATAAGTATCCTGAAATCTTCAAGGGAAACTAAGAGATGTCACTGGGTTAATCTGGATGGAGCAGAAAATGTGGAGCCTGAGCCGAGGGCAGAGCCAGATACATGGTTTTCTGGGACCTGGAAGAACTTCCTAGTACGAATGATTTTTGAGATTCAGTCCCCAGTGGGAAGTTCACGCTGATTGGGGCCAGGGGAATGACTGGCCCCCTGATTCCCTCTGGCAGGCTCTCCCTGGTATGCTAGGCTAGTCCAAATATAGGTCATAATTTCCCCCCAAGTTTGGCCCATCTAAGGCTTGCACATAGCCAATAACCACATTCTGATTGACTTTCTTCTGCCCCTGCCTCCTGAGCAAGAGCCTGGGGTGGACTGGGTTGATTGTAGAACTTGTAGCCCGTCTCCACCAGCCTCTTCTCTTTTCCTCTGCCCAGATGTGGTTTTGTGGGGTTGCCAGCATTGTCCACTTGCCAACCCTGACACAAACACCACAGGTCCTTGGGTGCCTCCCCTCAGTCTGGCAGGCCTGGATGGCACACCCCATACTTCTCCTCCAACTCTAGCCATAAATATATATTCTATATGGCATTTCTGTGTAATTATTTTAGAGGGTATAAATATACATTTTTACCTTTGAAAGAAATCTCAGCTTAGGAGGTGTGGCTTCTATTCAGGGGTGGCATCTCTCTAGACCAGCATTTAGACTTGGATTATATATTAGAGCTTATGTCAAGCTATGTCACCACCGTCAAGACTCCTTTCTTTAAATCAGATGTCAACCCCATTCATGCCTCTTCAACCTGTGTAACTCTTGTCTATATCTTTTCTTAAGTCCTCTACAGAGGCTCAAAGAATGAATAAATGAATGGAAGAATGAATGATTGAAGGAAAAAGAAGCATTTAGTAAATACTTACCATGTGTCAAACACTGTGCTAAGTTGGGAATAGAAACATAAAAATTGACACAATCCTTGTTCTCAAAGCACTCACACTTTAGTTGGCAGAGATAACTCAGAAAAAGAAAGCTTGGCTTCAGGGCAGATGGAAAGGTTAGAAAGTCCTAAAGGTGTCATAGATGCAGCAGTGATAGGTACTGAAGTCTAGATGACTTGCCCAAGGTAACATAGGTAGTAAGTGACAGAGCTGGGATTCAAACTAAGGTTCTTTGACTCCAAATCCAATGTTTTTTCCATTGCATCATAGAGCATCCTACCTATATTCTTCTCATTAATCAAATTTTTAAATGCCTATTAGATATTAGGTCCTGGGGAAGTAAATACAAAAACGTCATTGTCCCTTTCCCCAAAGAGCTTCCATTCTATTGAAGGAGACTATGTTTATATTATACATACACATACATATATTGTATGTGAATATTATGTGTATTTATATAATCTATCTATCCATTTACTATCTATCCTTTTCTATCCATTGATATATCTCTCTATACATCTATATCTGTCCATTCATTATCTGTTTCTCTCTCTCCATCCATCCATCCATTTCTGTCTATCCATTTATCATCTATTTATCCATGGATATCATTCTCTATCCATTCATATTTGTTCATCTATTATCTATCTCTATCTGCTCATTATCTGTCTATCTATATGTATTCATTGATATCTATCTATTCGTCCATATCTATCTATTCATCATCATCTATCTCCTCCATACAAAATATCTATAAGAAAACATGTGTCCATACATGTGTATGTATATGTGCATATGAATTGTGTGTGTGAGCACTAGCATCTAAGGGGATAAGAAAATACTTCATGTAGAAGGTATGGCTTGAGCTGAGTCTTAAATAAAACTAAGGATGACCAACGTATATCCTTTTCTGGTAATACCAATCTTGATGATGACTTTAATATCACACTATTTTTTGGTAAGATAGGGGGACCATTGCTCACACAAAAGATGACTGAAATTTTCCAGGTTATATGGTAAGAGGAGGTTATCCCCAAGAAATTCAAGGATGCCTCCATTGCCCATCTCTACAAAGGTAAAGAAAATATATTGTCCTGCAACAATCACAGAGGGGTCTTTCTTGGTCATTGCTGGCAAGATTCTTGCTAGAGTTCTCCTTAACAGACTAATCTTTCACCTGGAAGATGGTCATCTACCTAAGAGCCAGTGTGGCTTCAGAAAGGGCTAAGGAACAGTTGATATAGTGTTTACTGCCTGACAACTGTAGGAGAAATGCCAGGAGCAGAATAGAGATCTGTACACAACATTTATAGATCTGAGCAAGGCCTTCGACACTGTAAGTTGTGAGGGCTTATGGAAAATTATGTCAAAATTTGGTTGCCCAGAGAAGTTCACCAGTATTGTATGTCAATTTCATGATGGCATGTTTGCCTGGGTTCTGGATAGTGGACAATGCTCTTGTGCCTTCCCAGTCACCAATGGAATGAAACAGGGCTGTGTGCTTGTTCCCATGCTTTTATTCATAGTTCTGTTTATTTATTTTTAGATTTTGACATTCATTTCCACAAAATTTTGAGTTCCAATTTTTCTCCTCATCTCTCCCCTCCCCCCACCCCATAACACCTTGCATTCTGATTACCCCTTCCCTCAATGGGCCCTCCCTTCTATCATACTCCACCCTTCCCTTATCTCCATTTTCTCTCTTTTCTTGAAGGGCAAGATAGATTTCTATACCTCATTACCTGTATTTCTTATTTCCCAGTTATATGCAATAACAATTCTCAACATTCTTTTCTAATACTTTGAATTCCAACTTCTCTCCCTTCCTCCTTCCCCGCCCATCCCCACTGAGAAGGAAAGCAATTCAATACAGGCTATATATGTGTCATTTTGCACAAGACTTCCATAATAGCCATGTTGTGTAAGACTAACTATATTTCCCTCCATCCTACCCCATCCCCCACTTATTCTATTCTTTCTTTTGACCTTATCCCTTCCCCAAAATGTTTCCTTCTAATTACTCCCTTCTTCCATTTGCCTTCCCTTCTATCATTACTCTAATCCCACTTGTCCTCTTCTCTCCTACTTCCTGTAGTGCAAGTTAGAGTTTCATACCAAATTGAGTGAGCATGTTATTCCCTCCTTAAGTCATATGTGATGAGAGTAAGCTTCACTTTTCCCTTCTCACCTCCTCCCTTTTCTTCTCCATTGAAAAAGATTTTTCTTATCTCTCTTATGAGTGATAGTTTGTCCCATTCCATTTCTCTCTTTCTCCTTCCAATATATTGTCTCTCACCCCTTAATTTTATTTTTATAGATGTCATTCCTTCTGATTCAACTCAACCTGTATTGTGTGTGTGTGTGTGTGTGTGTGCGTATAATCCCTCCACCTACCTAAATACTGAGAAAAGTCTCAAGAGTTACACAAATTATCTTTCCATGTAGGTATGTAAACAGTTCAACTTTAGAAAGTCCTTCATGATTTCTCTTTCCTGTTTACCTTTTCATGCTTCTCTTGATTCTTGTGTTTGAAAGTCAAATTTTCTCTTCAGTTCTGGTCTTTTCATCAAGAATGCTTGAAAGTGCTCTATATCATTGAAGGACCATTTTTCCCCTGAAGTATTATACTCAGTTTTGCTGGGTAGGTGATTCTTAGTTTTAATCCCAGTTCCTTTGACTTCTAGAATATCATATTCCAAGCCCTTCAATCCTTTAATGTAGAAGCTTCTAGATCTTGTATAATCCTGATTGTGTTTCCACAATACTTGAATTGTTTCTTTCTAGCTGCTTGCAATATTTTCTCCTTAACCTTGGAATTCTGAAATTTGACCACAATATTCCTAGGAGTTTCTCTTTTTAGGTCTCTTTCAGGAGGTGATTGGTGGATTCTTTCAATATTTATTTTGCCCTCTGGTTCTAGAATATTAGGGCATTTTTCCTAGATAATTTCATGGAAGATGATGTCTAGGCTCTTTTTTTGATCATGACTTTCAGATAGTTCCTTAATTTTTAAATTATCTGTCCTGGATCTATTTTCCAGGTCAGTTGTTTTTCCAATGAGATATTTCACATTATCTTCTATTTTTTCATTCCTTTGATTTTGTTTTGCAACTTCTTGGTTTATTATTTAGTCACTAGCTTCCCTGAACTCCACTCTCATTTTTAAAGAACTATTTTTTTCACTGAGCTTTTGAACCTCTTTTTCCATTAGGCTAATTCTGCTTTCTAAAGCCTTCTGCCCCTCATTGACTTTTTGGACCTCTTTTTCCAATTGAGTTAGCCTATTTTTAAAGGTGCTATTTTCCTCAGAATTTTTGGGGGTTTCCTTTAGCAAGCTGCTACCTCACTTTTCAAGCTCTCCCATGGCCTGGGCCCAATGTATATTCATTTTGGAGGTACTGGATGCAGAGCCTTGACTTCCTCTGAGAGTATGCTTTTTTTCTTCCTCATCTGAAAGGATGGAAGGAAATACCTGTTCACCAAGAAAGGAAACTTCTGTGGTTTTATTTTTTCCCCCTTTTTGGGCATTTTCCCAGCCAGTTACTTGACTTCTGAATCCTTTGTCAAGAGAAGGGTCTTAGTGCTCCTGCTCACCCCAGGACCGTACTCAAGGCTGAGATTCAGATCAGCTGCTCTATTTCCCCAAAGGTTTTATGCTTAGTGCTCCAACAGTGAAACAATGGAAGCTGGCTGCTGCCTGCCTGCCTGCCAGGGCCTCCAGAAGCCTCTGTTACCCAGCCTCCACCACTGCCTTAGGCCGAGGCCAGGAGTGGATTCTGTTCCCTTCTTGCTCAGGTTGAAAAAGCCATCTCACTGACCTTCGGTAGCTGTGGGTTGATGGATCTGAGAACCGTTGCTGCTTCTGGGGATTTCATCACCAAAGTCTGCTCTGATCCTGCTCCTCCCAGAGTCACATGGCCAAGGCAGGCTGAGCTCCGTGTCTGGTGTGACAGACCTTTCCCATAGGCCTTCCAGGTCAGCCTGGGCTGGAAATTTCCTTCACTCCATCTTTCTGTGGCTTCTGCTACTCTTCTTTACAAGTATTTTATGGGCTGTGGGGGAGGAGCTAAAGTATGTACATCTTTTTACTCCACCATCTTCTCCCATGCTTTTTAACATGATGATTTCATCCATGTTATTGAATGATTTCAATGAAGATGAACATGGCATCGAGGTCAGCTACTGCAATGATGGTAAATTCTTCAATCTGAAAAGGTTGCAAGCCAAGACCAAAGTGGAGGGAGTGTTGGTGCATGATTTTCTGTTTGCAGATGACTGTGCACTCAGTGCAGACTCTGAAGCTGAGATGCAACAAAGTATGGATCAATTCTCTGCTGCCTGTGCTCATTTTGACCTAATAATCAACACTAAGAAAACATAGGCGCTCCATCAGTCACCACCGCACCATCCATATGTGGAACCATCAGTTACAACAAATGGAGAAGTTTTAAATATTGTGGATATGTTCACTTACCTTGGTAGTATATGTTCCAGGGATGTACACACTGACAATGAGGTTGATGCACATATTTCCAGAGCTATAGTGTTTGAGAGGCTCTGTGGAAAAGTTTGGGAGAGAAGAAGACTGACTACCAAACTAAAAGTCTAGAGAGCTGTTGTGCTGACCTCATTGTTGTGCACCTGTGGAACACGAACAATCTACCAGTGCCATGCCATGAAACTGAATAGCTTCCATTTGAACTGTTTTAGGAAGATTCTAAAGATCTGGCAGGATCAGGTACCAGACACTGAGGTCCTTGCTTGAACTAAACTGGCAAGCATTCAAACTATGCTTCAGAGAGTGCAACTCTGATGGGCTGGCCACGTTGTTTGAATGCGAAATGTACGCTTGCCAAAAAGACTATTTTGTGGAGAGCTCGCATGGGGCAGGTGATCATTTGATGGCCAGAAGAAGAGATACAAGGACACTCTCAAGGTCTCTCTCAAGAAATTTGGATTTGACTGTGCAACATGGGAGACACTGGCACAGGAGTGCTCAGTATGGCACGGCCCACATCAGAAAGGTTGCTGTGCTCTTTGAGCAAAGTAGAATTGAGACAGCACAAAGTAAATGTGGTATGCACAAATTTGGAGTAGCAACCTCAAATATTCACACAGACTATCTGTGCCCAACTGTGGTAGAGCATTGTGAGCTCATATTGGTCTGATTAGGCACAACTGGACATGTTGAAACTTGACTTTATCATGGTGACATCATTTTGGTTCTCTGAAAATGAAGGACGACAACCAACCAACCAATTTTTTGCTGATACACAGCACCTTCCTTATGCCTACCTTGTGTCTGTCGTTCTTGGCCCTTTTGACCATCTGCAATTCTTATATTTCCAAGATCATGGGGTTCCACATTAGCACCATAGAGTATCACTGGAAGAATATTGATCTTTAAAAAATGGATGCTTGTGGAGGGAGTAGCTTAGAGTTATTGGGGCCTCTGTCTAGTTTCCCAAATTTGGTTCAATCCACCTCTTCCTGCTCATCTATGGGCCCAAAGCTACACAGCTTAGACACCAATTAATCAAAGAAGACTCCAACAGCACAAGGGTACTGGAGAGGCAGATGGGCAACCTCAGTGGACTGCCCTTCTAATAGCATATTGTAATCTAGGTAATGGGGTATTCTTAATCTACTTGGTTTTTCCTCTGTGAAAATCCTTCTCCCCCTTCTCTTCCCTCCTTCTGTTTCTCTTTCTCCCTTCTCTTATTTGAAAAGTGCTTTTAAAATCACTTTTTAAAGACCATGGATCCAACTCAAGTGACTTTGTCATATTTCTGTACTAGGTGAAATCAGAAAAGTCATCCACAAACAGAGAATTTAGAGAGAATGAGTAGAAGAATGAAGACTGCCTTGGATCCTTTATAACTTACTCTATCCAGCATCAGTCTATATGCAGGCTTGGTGAACCTGCTTCTGGGAACACGCTGTGATGTGAAATGATGGGGTTCTGCTCTGATTCAGAGCATGTACAAGTATTCTTTAACTATTTCCTTTGTGGTAACAGAAAGGCTGCTGATTCAGAGCAAATAGAGGAAAGCTCATTCTTTCTCTCTCTCCCTCTCTTCCCTTCCCTCTCTTCCCTCTCCTTTTCCCTCTCTGCCCCAGTTGCCGTGTGGTCATGAATCCATAATTCTGCTGTTTTCTGTCTTGATTGTGTTTATTCTTTTGATTTTAGGTGAATGAATATCAAAGACAGAACAGAATAGATTATGATATGGGTGAGCTTTGAAAACTTGGAAGAACCACTGGAAGCCCAGCAATGGGAATATAGGCCAGAGTCTATGAGTAATGACATCACGCCCTAGTGAGGATCCAGATCTAAGGGGAAAGTCTGCTTCATTCAGTCAAACAGTGGATGAACCTGTCACATGGTGGGTAGCATCCTATAAGTGAAAGAGATTCATCCACTGGCTATGCTCTGCCCCAAAGAAAACCAAGAGGCTTTGCAGCAACCACTCCAAGCTTGAGCCCTCTCTCCCAGGGACAAAGTATACTTGTAAAGGTGAGAGGTGGGGGGATGTTTCTGTAATTCTGTCCTTGCTATACTTTTTCAGTAAATATTCCTTTGCAGAAATTAATTAATTAATTCATATTGAGAAAATATTGATGGGTTAACTGATACTGGGGAGACAGCAATTGATATTAAGGGAACACACCAGATGGAATCTCATGAATAATAATAGTAGGAAGAGTCCCCAATCCCTTGGAATTCCCTAGAACACTGAAAGCAAGGTCAGGGGAGTAGGAGCCCTGTTCTGTGGATGCAATCTGCTAGTCAGAGTGTAAATTAAGAGAATATTCCAGAACCTATATGTGCTATGCAAGGAAGGCACCCAGGACATATGGTTGGTTCATTTCTGACAAGCTTATGAGCAACCATGATGGGAAGATGTGGAGAAACTGAGATCTGAATGATTATAAAGAATACCTTTGAGTTGTGGCTGGTCCCTGATGACTCCGGGGTAGAGACAAGAGGCTTCAGCTCCAGAGTGCCAAGTCATTAGCCATTTTGAATCCTTTCTAGGAAGAAAGAAAAGAAAAGAAAAAACTGTGAGTAAGAGGGCCTTGCCCCCTAAGTGTTTCCCACTAGGGCCAAGAATTCTGAAGTGAATAGTCCTCTTTGCACCATGTTCGGGAATGAAGGAGCTTAAAAGGGCATTAGACTCTAATTCCTCTGGAGGTGTAGGAGATGATTCCCATTTGTAGATGGGTGCAGAGAATGCTTTTACTTCTTAATTCCTTTCTCATTATTTATTTTATCTCCTGTCTTAATTTAATACTTTTGTCATTGGATTTATGTGTCTCTTGTGTGGTCTGGCAATGGAGAAGAGATTGCATGGAGGCTTGAGCTGGGAGTTGGAGAGCTGATTATCCTAAACAAGTCATACTGAAGTTGGGGTGGGGGTAGAGAAGGTGTTCTCTTAAAGAAAGATATTAGAGCTAGAGCTAAAGAACCCCGACTCAATAGTTAGAGGATCTGCATTTGAATCCTGTCTCTGATGCTCACTACCTATGAGACCTTGCACAAGACACTTCATGTTCCTGGTCCTCAGTTTACTCCTCTGTAAAATGTTCTGGCTGAACCAGATAATCTTTGAGGTCCTTTCTAGTTCTGGAGCTAGGATCCTATGTCATCTCAGTTTCCCTACCTGTAAAGTGAAGGGGTTAGACTGATGGTCACTTCCAGCTCTAGTTTATAATTTTAAGTCACTTCAGTAATGATTAGTATAAGACAATATTTATGTTTGTTTTTGTTTTTATTTTTTTGAGATAATCAGGGTTAAATGACTTGCCCAGAGTCACATAACTAGTAAGTGTCTGAGGAGGATCTGAGTCTAAATCTAGCCTCAGACACTTTCTAACTGTGTGACTCTGGGCAAGTCCCTTAACTTTAATTGCCTCAATGATCTGGAGAAGGAAATGGCAAAGCACTCCGGGATCTTTGCCAAGAAAACCCCAAATGAGTGTTGGACATGACTGAAAAGTGACCGAACGATTACAACACGAAAACCATTCCTAACTAGAAAATAACTCCTGGGAAGCTCCCACTTTTCTTTACCATCTCCCTCCCCCTACAGTGCTTAGCACAGGACTGGGCATAGAATAGACATTGAATAAAAAGGTGAAGAGAACTCTTTATAAAGAAGGAGTCAGCCCCTTGACCAGGTGCAGGAGCCAAAGGACTGCCTGTGTCTGGCAGGTACTTGAAAGAAGAGGGGGAGCTGGGCTTTGAAACAATCTTTGTGGACTGTGTGGTTTCCTTGGTTCTTCGCTGTGGGAATGATGGACAACATGGCAAAGAAAGAAAGAAATGAATGGAAAAACAAGAAACAAAACCCCAAACAGGCGCCTGGGCTTTTGGCTTCTTCACCACTCTGTGAAGATGGATGGTCGTCCATTTGGCCTTGGGTCTGGATATCCATGCAAACCTCTCTACACTTCTCGCCAGCGGGCTCGCATCCCTGAATGGTTGGCATCCTCAGTTGCTCTTAGGCTGAGCTTACTGGGGTCTCCCTCCCAGGGCTGAACTCTGTGAGTGACTTTCTATGGGGCTTTCTTAAGCAGGAGCTCATTAAGCCTCTTTCCTTCTATCCGAGCTTTCATCCTGCTCCCATCATCCTGAACCATCCCCCTTCCCTATCCTGTTCATTCTGTCCCTTTAATGGCACAGATCCTGAGGGGGTGCTAATTAGGATGAATTCAGGCTTGAAATCTTTCTGATGTAAAAAGGGTCTCATGGAAGCTTTCTTCCCATTGCCTTTGATTCCCACATTCAGAAGATCAGAGATTGAGCCAGGAAGGACCCTAAAGGTCATTGAGTCTTCAGCTCATAGGTGCAGATATAGGGGGTAGACCTGGGATTTCATGAGTATAAGGAATTCCCTAGTTAGGAAACTCCATTTTCCAAGACTACTCAGCATCTGGTATATACCAAGCACCATGCTAGGTTCTCTAAATAAAAAGAAAGGGATGGAATGGACCCTGACTTTAAGGAGCTTATATTCTACCAGGGGGAAAAGTATATAGATAAGGCAATATAAAATATTCTAAGAGGGTAATGTGAAGGTTGAGGAGGGAACATTAAAAAGTGGGGGAACTGAGAGTGATCTCTTACAGAAATTTGAACTGAACCAGAGTCAATCAATAAGTATCTATTAAAAGCCCACTATGTGCCAGGCTCTGTATTATACTCTGAAGATACAAAGAAGGCAAAAACAGTCCTTGTTCTCATAATCTAATGAAATGATCATAATCTAACTAGCCTGGGCAAGTCACTTCACCCTGTTTGCTTCCGTTTCCTCATCTGTAAAATGAGCTGGACAAGGCAATGGCCAACCGCTTCAGGATCTTTGCCAAGAAAACCCCAGATGGAGTCACAGAGAGTCAGACATGACGGAAACAACAACCTGATTAGAAAAGTGGGTAAATGGAAATAAAGACCCTCAGATGACTTTCAAGTTGCCGACCTGGGAGCTCAATGGTTCTCACAACAGGAATAGGGATGTTCATAAGAGGGGCAGATTTTTTTGAGATGATGTGTTCTGGCCATGTCAAGTTAGAGATGCCTGTGGGATATTTTGGGTGTTTAGCAGGCAGTTGGAGATAGGAGAGATAGGAGAGATTGGGAGGCAGCTGCGTAGGGATGGGCATTAAACCCATGGGAGCTGAGGAGATCACTAGGATAAAGCAATATATACTGAAATCTTAAAACATGTGACCCAGGCCAGTAAGGATAGCAGGCCTTTAACTGGGAGTCTGGAAGGAACCACAGAGAGGCAAAGCTTGAGTTAGACTTTGAAGGCAGCAGTATTTGTATAAGCCTTGAATGTTGGATTCATTGATCTGGGTCAATTTCTGGGAATTCAGCGCTTCTCTGAATTGGTCTGGGGGACCTTGTCTTCAGCCCCAGATCTTTGGTCTTTTTCTATTTCCTAATGTCCCCTGACCACTGATCCCTTCCTGAAACCCCTGGGTCTGGGCCTGTTTGGCTCCCAGGATCTTGAGGTCTACCGCACCCCATCAACCTTTAATTCCTTTCCCTCTTCTCCTGTGGTTGCCACTGTAACTGGACACCTGCTTCTAGCATCTGTTCTCTTTTTCTCTCCTAACCCCTTTCTCCACACACTCCAGACCACAAGAGTTCATATTCTAGGGTTTATTTACATGAAAAAAGGATATACAACTTCAGAAATTATACACTAAGTTGAGGTCATTAGAAGGGACTTAACAAAAACCAACTTAGTCTCCACCAGTTTAAACTTTCTAGCTCTAATTCCCTGGGCCTAGCTTATCCCAAGACCCTCTCTTGGAGCCTCATGTCACCATGTGTGGCTCCCTTGTGTTTCTGAAAGAATTCTTTTTGAATAGGGCCCTCATGCTGATTTGAGGTCTGCCGCTGTTTGGAGAGAGGTCTTTGGACCATTCTACTATCTCAGGATGATTGAAACATTGCCTTCCAGCTAGAATGGACCTTTAACGTTGAAAAACAAAGGCACTATTGATGTTATCAAATCTCTTTACTGTACAGATGAGGAAACCCAGATCTAAAAGATGCTGTGATTTACCCAAAGTCCCATAGGTGGTAAATATTAGAGATAAGAGCTGACCCTAGGTCTTCTGACATTGAATCCAATACTCTTTCCACTGGACCATTGAAAGGAAAGAAGGCAGATATTTTCACAGTCATAGATATGATGGTGGAGCTAGGCATGGCAGATGTATGAATATGTACCCAGAGGGCAAGATAAGATAAAGATGGCAGTTTGACTTTAGTGTACAATATATAAAGGTGAGCAGTACAAATAAAGTTGTAAATGTGAAGAGCCCTCAATACTAGGAGTGAAAATGAATACTTTACTTGGGAACAACAGAAGGTTTTTGAATATGGGACTGATATAAATAGGAGATTACTCAGGAATTTGTGTACAGAATGGATAGGGAAAGAATTACAATGTGACTAGAGGAGGGGCAGTGAAAGTGAAACGAATGAGGATGGGGTGGGTCTGGGGGCATAAAGGCTGGGGGAAAGATACAAGAAATACGACCAGGGGAGAACCAATAAAATATCGCCACTGGTTGGATGTAGAAAATGAGAAGGAAGACAGAGAGATGACCTCAAGGTTATTAAGTCTGGGAGAAATATGAGGCATCAACAAAAGAGACAGAAAACAGTGGTCAGCATGAGAGAAGAATCCATCAATAGATCAACCAGTTAACATTTATTTACCATTTACTATGAGGCAATTCTGTGTCATGAAAGCCAGTGGGGGAAAGGCTGTCTGGAAGAAGGGGAGGCACATGTTGGATGCTGAAGAGGGGTGGAGGGTGACATGAGAAGAAAAGGCTGTTGGATTTCGCGGTAATGAGATTGTTAGTGAGAAAGCTCAGTTCAGTAGGGTGGTGAGGAGGAAGACCACATTGTCAATAGTTAAGGGGATGGTGAAAAAAGTGGGGACACTGAGTGTTTTAAGAGAACCTTCACTTGGTGGAGGAGAGAAGAGAGAGAGATTGATAGCTTAAAGAGTCATGTGTGAGTTTGTCCTTGGTTGTTGAAGACCATGCCATCACAGAAATGATGACATGACTTGCACTTGACTTTGTTTTGAGTGAGGGAGGGTTGTGCAGGTCACCAGCTTCACTTCTCCTCCAGAGCCATCTGAATCCAGTGACCAGATATTCATCAGGATGACTGGAGATGACCCAGGATGGAGGCAAGTGGGGTTAAGTGACTTGCCCAAGGTCACACAGCTATTGAGTGTCAAGTATGTGAGGTGAGATTTGAACTCAGGTTCTCCTGACTCCTGCACTGGTGCTCTATCCACTGCACCATCTAGCTGCCCCTCAAATTCTACTAGGTGGCGCCATAGTGCATAGGACCCTGGGCTTGGCCACAGGAAGACTCATTGCTCTGAGTTCAAAACCGACCTCAGGCACTTACTATCTGTGTGACCCTAGGCAAGTCACTTCACCCTGCTTGCCTCAGTTTCCTCATCTGTAAAATGAGCTGGAGAAGAAAATAGCAAACAACTGCAGGATCTTTGCCAAGAGAGTCCCAGATAGGGTCACAGAGAGTCTGATTCTACTGAAATAACAAAAAACTTGGAGTGGTAAATTGACCTGTCCTAGGTCATAGAGGTAATAAGGACCAAAGGCAGGATTTGAATCAAGTCTTCTGCCATCAAAGACCAGGTAGTATGCTAAGTGTTGGGGATAATAATAAATAGGTAGCAATTACCTAGTACTTACTATTTGTCAGGGCTTGTGCTAAGCACTTTACATATATTATCTCCTTTTTTTCCTTCACAACATCCTTGGAAGATACGTATTACTATTATCCCTGCTTTATAGATGAGGAAACGGGCAAATTGACTTTCCCAGGGTCTCACAGCTAGGTCTGAAGCTGGATTTGAACTCTGGTCATGCTGACTCCAGGCCTGGAGTTTCATCTACTGAGCAGTCTGGCTGCCCACAGCTAATCCTACACCCAATTATACAGATGAGAAAGCTGAAGTCCAATGATACAGGCAGCTTATCACCTAGCACAATGGTAGCAAATCTTAGAACTGGATTCGAACTCTGGGCCTGTGCATGAACAAATATGAGAAATGGATTCTGGCCTCCAGCAAATCATAGGTATGGAGATAGGACACATAGAACACCAGCCCTCTCCTCCCAATTATCCATCATCTAACCCAACTGTCAGAATGGGGTTAAGCTTAAATCAGTCAGTGTAGACTATCAGTGAAGCCTCCTTTACTTTCCCTCACTCACTTCCTCCCCACATTTGGTAGAAGGGCAGCCATGTGGTGCAGTGGATAGAGCACCAGTGCAGGAGTCAGGAGAACCTGAGTTCAAATCTCACCTCACATACTTGACACTTACTAGCTGTGTGACCTTGGGCAAGTCACTTGCCTCACCCTGGGTCATCTCCAGTCATCCTGATGAATATCTGGTCACTGGATTCAGATGGCTCTGGAGGAGAAGTGAGGCTGGTGACCTGCACAACTCTCCCTCACTCAAAACAAAGTCAAGTGCAAGTCATGTCATCATTTCTGTGATGGCATGGTCTTCTTCAGCAACCAAGGACAAACACACTCACACAGAAGGACTGTGATTCAGGATAATGCCAACTAGTAGGGACTGGGAATTTGCCCTAGTATTAGGAGATTAAATGAAAGGTGAATTTTGCTGAACCAAGATTGTACAGGCCAAAGGTGTTATCACCCTGAAGTCTTGGAGACCATGCCTAGGGCTAAGGCTTCTGGGCCTGGAGACTGTGAGGGTTTGAGGAGTTTGTGGATTATTCAGGAGAACATGCTGGGTTTGATCCTTAATGAAGCCACAGATATGCAAAGCCTGGGAAGGATGGGGTTTGTAGAGCATGAGGGCCTGAGGGCACAGGGTTCTGGGGAGACATTCTTAAAAGGGGCAAGATGACATTTCTGGGTCTTTAGATTCTAATTCCCTGCAAAGCCCCCAGTCCCAGGTTGCATCGGGTCATCACAGTAACACAGCATCTCAAAGGTGGAAGAAATTACAGAAGCCCTCTCATCCAATCCCCTCATTCTACAAAGGGGAAACTGAGATCTAGAGAGGGTTTACCAAAGACTCCAAAGTGGCAAAGCCGGAATTGTAACCTCTCCTGGAAGGGACCTTAGAAGCCATTTCATCCAACTTTCTCATTTTACAGATGAAGAAACTGAGGCCCATGGTAGCTTCAGTGATATGTCTGCTTCTGTTTTCTTTGCTATTTCTCCATTCATCTCACTGCCGGCTGAGAGCGTCCCCCAAGGCTCCATCTTGTGCCCTTTTCTCTTTTCGCTCTATACCGTCTTGGTGAGTTCATCAACTCCAATGGGTTTAATTAGTGTCTATGAAGACATTTTATTTCCTCCCAAACCATCTTCCCTTTTCAATTTCCTTATCACTGTTGAGGACATCTCCATCCTCCCAGGCACCCAAGCTCACAACCTCAGTGTCATCCTAAGCTTATGGCTCTCACTCTCATCACCTGTCCATTCCATTGCCACATCCTGTCATTTTTATCTTCACAATATTTTTTTTCTCTCTCTCTCCTCTCCCTCCCTCTCTCCCCCTGTTGTCTCTTCTCTCTCTCTCTCTCTCTCTCTCTCTCTCTCTCTCTCTCTCTTTTTCTCTCTCTCTCTCTCTCCCCTCCCTCTCTCTTTCTTTCTCTCTCTCTCTGTCTGTCTCTGTGTGTGTGTGTGTGTGTGTGTGTGTGTGTGTGTGTATGTCTCTTGTCTCCACTTGTATTCTAGTTCAGGCCACCATCACCTCTATCCTAGAAAATTGATTTCTTCCAATTTGTTTCTCTCTCGCCAATCTCTGAGCCCCACACTCAGCTGCTAAGGAGAGTCTAAAATGTAGATCCTACGATGTAGGCTGGACCACAGCCAGTGTTTAGAACAGAGTCAGCTCATAATAAGTCCTTACTAAATGCTTATTGACTTAATTTGTCACCTCTCCTGCTTTAATGAGCTCCAGTGGTTCACTGTCACCTCTAGGATCAAAGATAAAGTCCTCTGGCATTTAAGACTCTTGATCACTCACCATTTTCTACTATCCAAGCTTTCTTACACCTTTCTACAAGTATCTCATTTGATTCTCATAATCACCTTGGGTGTTACTATAATTCCCATTTTACAATTGAAAAAAACTGAGGCAATCAGAGGCTAAATGCTCTGTCCAAAATAAATGCAAAGTAATTTGGAGGAGGTGGGGAGGAGACCCCTAGCAGCTAGGGCCATCAGGAAAAGCTTCCTGGGGGAAGTGTTTGAGCTGGACTTTGAAGGAAACCAGCTATTCTAAGGAAGAAGAGGATTGACCATGTCATACCCAAGTTGTGAATGGCCCCAACAACATGGCACCATTCTTTAGTGCTGAATAAATTCCCTCTGGCTTTGTGGGTGCTCAGTTTTTCCATAGCCCAGTCAATTCCCTACCATTTGTCAGACACTACAGGGTACATGCTATGGGTACAAGTTGAGAAATGAAAGTCTCTGTACTCAGGAAGCTGACACTATCAGGGGACAACATGTACCTATAGAAGTATTGAGATAAAGAGTAAATGTATGATTTCATTGGTTCAGGGAACCCTTTGCATGGTCCCTAAAGGTATTAGTCTGTCCTCTCAAAGAGGCAGTGAAGAACACTGGGTCAGCCACTGGAATTGGAGTCAGGAAGACTTTGGTCACATTCTATCCTCAGATACTCCTCATCGTGTGACCCTGGACAAGTCATTTAACTTCCTCATCCAGTTCTCTGAAAGCTACTGTTTAGAAAGCTACTTAAGTCAGTCTCTAGCTTGGCTTTCAGATCTGGGTTCTGATTTCCCTAGCTTTGAAATACTTAGGAGTAGAAATGTTCATCACACCAGAATACCACCGAAGTTTCCTTTTTATCCACATTTTGGCACAACCAGGTCTGGGGGAGGGAATGTTTCCTTTCACCACTTCTGACCCCAGCTTTCCAACCAGACCCTGTCATCAGCCCTCTTTACCTTCCTCCTGATGTCCCATGCCCCACCCCCAAACTTCACAGTAGCTTTAGGGAAATGATGCAGTTTGGGGTCTTGGGAACGTCCCATCACCCCATCAGAAACAATGATGGAAAAATAAAATGAGACTAAAAAAAGCAGGAGAAGTAAGAGATAGAAGAACAGAAAAGAAGACAAAGAAAAGGGGCAAGAAAAGGAAGATGAGAAGGGGTGAAAAGAGGGGAAGGGGAGGAATAGAATTGTGGATCTCATAGTTGAAAGGGGACTGTAAAAGGCATGCAGTCCAACAGCCCTGAGAGGCTCATTCAGCGTCCACTTGAAGACCCATAATGAAGAGAAAACTAGTACCTATTGAGGCAGCCAATTCTGTCATCTCCAACCCCCATGCCTTTGCATAGGCAGATCCCTGTCAGAAAAGCTTTGCTTTCTCACTTCCGCATTGCAGAATGCCTAGCTTTCTTCAAAGCAAAGGTCAGGCCAACCTTGCCCAAGAATTTTTTCTAATCTTCTTTTAGTTACCTCTTGGCATTACTTTGCAAATTTTTGCATTTACTTATTTGTTTACATATTGCATTCCCTCAAGTAGAATGAAACCTCCTCCAGGACAGGGATTATTTTGTTTTTTGGAGTTCCCAGCACTGAGCAGGGGGAATTTCACCTAGGAGGCAGTTAAGGAAGGCAGGTGGAATCAAAGCCAGGGCACTTGGCCATATTTCTTGGTGGAGACAATCCTGAGCATACTGATGTGATGTGTGGAGTTGGTGTGGAAAGACTTTGGAGAGAAGAGATTCCTATTCTTTCGTAGAAGTGGAAAGGGAGAGGGGGACAGAGACAGAGACAGGAGAGAAAGACAGAGAGAGAGAGAAAGACAGAGGAGAGAGACAGAAACAGAGTCAGAGATAGAAAGACAGAGAGAAAGAGAGAGAGACAGAAACAGAGAGAGAGAGAGAGAGAGAAGAGAGAAAAGAGAGAGGGAGAGAGAGAAGAAAGAAGAGGGGGAGAGAGAGACACATAGAGAGAGACAGAGACAGAGAGAAGGGAGGGACAGAGGGAGGGAGGGAAAGAAAGAATGAAGATTTTGGAAGCTTTAGACATGTGTGGGAAATGCCTCATCCTTAGCAGCCTGGTTACAAATACCTAAGTCCCTCTAAGGAAAAATGACTTGCCTAGGTCATCAGGTATTAAGTAGCAGAATTGTGATTTGAACCCAGGAACTCTGGCTCCTTGTGGAGGGATCTTTCTCCTCTATCCCAGGGCCTCTTCTAGGGTAAAGGAAATCCAGGAAGAGTTCTGTTAGATGCTCAGAAACAGAAGAACAAAATGAAGGCCTTCACATTAAGTGTTCTTGCTCCTGGCCTTCTTTCCATCTCACACATTCTTCACAGTTCCGTGCCACCTCCCCCATCCCCATCCATTAAGTTCTAGACCTTTACATTAGCAAGAAGCCAAGGGACCATATGACTGGCCATTGCTGAAGGAGGTGAGGGCATAGAATCCCAGAATAAGAGCTAGAAGAAACTTCAAGGTCATTGAGTCCAACCCCTTCATTTTCCAGAGAATGAAGCTGAGCTAGACTTGCCTAGGGTCACACAGCAGCTTAGTATCTCAGGCAGGATTCAAACTCAGATTTTCCTGTCTCTAAGTCCCACACTCTAGTCACTACACCATCTCTCTCTCTCTCTCTCTTTCCTCCATTCCATGCCCAAGGTCTACCATCATTCCAGTTCTCCCACAAAAGCCTAGAGAGAATCTTGGCTAAGCCTCGCCAAGGAAAGCTTTCTCCTCTGCCATCTGAAGGGAGACAGAAAATAACCATTATTTACTGAGTAGAATGGCTGCTGCTCAAACACTAGCCCCTCAGAATCCTCGAGAAGTCACTGATTATTTGCAACCATTTGGCAGTATCCATTTTTCCATTACAGCTCTTAATCTTCTCTCTAGGGTAGAGATGATGAAAATGATGCATGTCACTGAACACACCACCAGCTCAGTTATCTGTTACCTGTCCCTTACTTTCTGTGATTATCAACTCGGGGGGAAGCCAATTTTTCTCTGCAATGTTTTGAAAACAGTTCCCATAGCAAGTGGTGGAAGGTGGAGGTGGTAATGAGGAAAGGTAGGTGGGGTAAGGTTGCAGTAATATGACTGGAAGATGCTGGTGAAGCACACTTGGGTGACTGGGGCTAGCCTCCAAGTAATGAACATGGGACAGCGTGGCCTCAGAATGGGATTGAGATGTCTGACTGGGAATAGCTCAGTGCTTGCTAACTAATTAGAAGGAGGATGAATTTGCTGTTCAGTTGTTTTAGCCATGTCTGACTCTTTGTGACCTCATTTGGGGTTTTTTTGGTGAAGATACTGGAGTGGTTTGCCATTTCCTTCTCTAGCTCATTTTACAGGTGAGGAAACTGAGGTAAACAGTCACTTAACAGTGACTTGCCAAGGTTGTACAGCTAGAAAGTGTCTCAGACCAGATTTGAAGATGAGTCTTCCTGACTCCAAATCTGGCATTCTATGCTCTGTGTCACCCAGTTGTCCCGGAGGATGATACCCTTTTATGAAATAAGAAAATGGCTCAGTCAACCACTTCCTTTGTAACCTTGGGCCACTTTCATCTGAGTGTTGGTTTCTTGATTTGTAAAATGAGGGGGTTGGAATAGATAACTTTTAAAATTCATAGGATCATAGATTTAGAGATGGAAGGGACCATAGAGACCATGGAGTCTAGTCTCCTCACTTTACAGATGAGGAAACTGAGGCCCAGAGATTTACCTTGGAACAAATCCTGAGGTAGGATTCGAACTCAGGTCTTCCTGACTCCCAAATCCAACTAACTCTCTACTGTGTCACCCAAATGTCTGGGTACCTTTCAGCTCTACCATCCTTTGATCTGGTCTATGAGTTATGAATTATGAAGACACCATCTCTTTCTTCTAAACAACACCCTTGATTGTGAAAACACAGCCATCCTATCTTAACTGAGCTGTCCACCCTCACCTCTCTGAGCCAGAAACAGATTACAGCTGTGTGCTCCAGACAGATAATTAGGAATTTTTATTTCATGGGCCATCTCTTACACACTGAGGTAACTTGGTGTAGTGGGTAGAATGCTGAACTTAGAGTCAGAAAGGCTGCTGAACGAATGACCCTGGGATCCATTATCTGCTTAACCTCTGGGGACCTCAGTACCTCATCTAGAAATGAAAGGGTTTGGATCAGAGGGCTGTTGAGGTCCCTCCCAACTCCAGAGCTAGGATTCTGTGAGTTTAGGCAGGTCTCTTTGCTACCCCAAGCCTCAGTTTCCTCCTCTGTAAAATGAGGGGTCAGACTATATAGCCTCTAAGGTCCTGTTCAGCTTTAGATCCAGGAGACTATGAACATGGAAACAAAACGGAGTAGGTGGAAGACCAACCAAAGAAAACGCCCATTTATTAAAGTCAGAAAACTCTGAGCCACCCACTGGGGTAATGACTCTCCAGGTGCCTTGTCTTAGAGAGCTGGAGCAAGCTCAGAGTGGGTTGTGGGGAGATTTTTCCATGTGGGCTGATGGTCATGGGCATTTGGTGAAAATGACCATGGCCTTGCTCCCTTCCACTTTGAGGAGAAATGGGAAGGGAGAGGGCTGCATCTGACAGATTGAGACTGGGGCCCTCTACAGTGGAACAGGACTCTGAAACATCCTACGCTGACAAATAGAGTCCCTACGTGCTCACTGGGGCATTTCTGAAGGGGTCAAGGAGTTACTCAAACACCACGTCTCCCTGCCTGTCTGGGCTTTCCCAAATACTCGATCCAAAGCCAAACAAGAATGAAGAGAGAGAGGGAAAGATCCCCTCAACCCAGTGAAGGCAGCCCTCTCCTTCCCCTCCACCCTCCATCTCAGAATCCTACTGGCTTCCAAGTTCCTGCTGGTCCTGACCTTTCTCTTGGGGATTGGGAGAACATCACTACCAAACTCTTATCCCCCCTGCGGCTCTAACAGTGTCCTTTCTCTCTGGTGGGTGGGCTCTTAAATAATCCACTTCTCTCAGAGCCTCAGTGGTCTCATGTGTAAAATGGGGATGTTGGACCAGATGTCTCCTGGGGGTCAAGGACTGATTCTGATGGTTTTGTTGTAGTCCTGTTGCTTAGGAAAATGCTTGGTATACAGTAAGTGTTTACTTAATGCTTGTGGACTGACTGAATTCCCTCCTATCTCTTACATTCCGTGACATTCTCTCTTTCCTTCTCTCCTTCTCCCTTTCCCTCTTCTGTCTCTATCTCTCTCTCAGAATATTTTTTCTTTAAATAAAAATTCCCTGAGTATATGGCATTTTTAAAAAATTTGTTAGCATACTCTTTGATGTCTATTGTTTTTCCAAGAAAGTGAAGTCAAAGAAATTCTATGCAGGTATGTTTCAGAAAATAAACTGTCAAATGTCTACTAACAATTCATCAGATCACTCTTTCCACTGAGGGAATGGTAGCTATTGCACTGTCATTTTATAACTCACAATTCAAGTCACTTTGATAACAAAAAATGTCATTTTCCTAGCTGTCTAATTTTCCAAATATAAGAAGTTTTGACAATAAGATATTTTCTTTCATGCTTTTCACCAACAGACAGATCATTCCTAAAAAAATACATTTTACAAATTAAAGTTGTTAGTCATTTTTTTTCAGTTGTGTCCAACTCTTTGTGATATTTTTTTGAGATTTTCTCTGCAAAGATACTGGAGTGGTTTGCTATTTCTTTATCCAGCCCATTTGACAGATGAGGAAACTGTGGCAAACAGGGTGAAGTGATTTGCCCAAGGTTACACAGCTAGTAGATGTCTGAGGTTGGATTTGAACTCAGATCCTCTTGACTCCAGGCCAGGTAGCTGCCCATAAATCAAAGTGTGCTTATAAAAATTCCACCTTGCCTCCCAGGCTCCCCTCTACATTGCCCCTACTTACATACCCAAAGAAATTCATCTACCATCCAAAATGAGTTAAAAGGCAATACAGTTATAAAGTAGAATGTAGGATTGCCACTCTCTCCTTCACTGGATGAAGATGGTCTAATTGATTTCCTTTCATCTTGGCATTCACCAGGAGATACTTATCTCTCCAATGAGTCTTCCCATCCATAATTTGCCCAAATAGCATAGAGTCCAAAAACAAAAAACCCAACTAGATTTTATTTACAAGGTAAAAGAGAATGTTGTATGGCAATGTGGGTTTGGAATTCGTTAGTCTGGAATTACATCCAGCCCTGACACTAACTAGTTATATACGTCTATCCTTTGTTTTTGTAGAGAACAAGTGACATCATGGTGGAGATGTCTTGACTCAATCATGAACTGGATTTAAGTGAGGCAAAGTTGCACCAAGTCATCAGCCTCACTCTCTTTTCCTCAGTCATCAGTGGTAAAACGAAGTTGAGGTGACTGGGGATGAGCTGGGATGCAGTAGATGGTCTTGGTGTCTTTGCCAAGCTGTAAGGACTTCACGGTCACTGAAATAAATCCTTCTCATCCACTCTTCCAACTGGAGGATGTCTTCACATCCTCTTAATTCACCAACAGATTTGAGACCCTGTTGGTTGCCTTCAACCTAGTGTAACCCATCTGCCAAGATGATTTACCAGGGTGTGACTGTTGCGTATGCTACAGCTTCTTGGAGCCACAGGTGAGAGTTGAATGTCATGGGCATCAAAGATGGATGAGTGGCCTTGAAAAGAGCTCAGGAGCCCTCCCACCAGAGATGCTAGTCTTCCCTGAACACTCTCCCCTTGCCCAGTTATGTAACTGTCTAGTGTATCGAGCTGGAGTGAGGTCAGCTGAAGTCAGAGGGTCTGGGTGCCAAACCTTGCCTCTGACATTTCAAACCTGTGTGACATTGGGTAATTCTCTTCACCTCTGAGAGCCTCAGTTTCCTCTTCTGTAAAAATGGGAGTGCTGGACAAGAGGCATCAGAATCCCTGTCTGCCTCCAAACCCAGATGTACTTTCTCACCTTTGCAGCTTCCTATCCCTTATGAGGTCATCTAACGCCCATATTCCTCCTGCCATCCATCTTCCACAAGCCCCAAAGCCAGCTTTCACTTTCTAAGCCCCACTGGACACTATCTGAAGATGCTTCAGGGTGCTATCATTTTTTGGCGGCCAGCTCAAGATAGGAAAGTACAGAGCCAGCATTTCATCCCTTTGGTATTTTGCTGATAAGCCCCTTAGCCACTCAGGTTTTCCAGAGCTTTCCGAGTCTGAATGGGTTTTAGGAGGAAAAAAAAGCAACCTTCAAAAATGTTTGCTACAAGGGCATTCACTTGGGACATACAACAGGTTGTTATTTTCTAGCAAAAATTATCTCTTTCAGCCGCTGCCTCCCTGGAATCCAGTGAGTCACCATATTTCTCTATCTGTAAGTAGGAGAAGCATTGCTAGGATGTCGGACCATCAGGGTTAGGTCTGATGTTGGTAGATCTGAGTCTTCAGATTGACTCTTCAGAGTTTATAGGTTTTAAAGCAGCAAGAAACCCTTCAAGGGCAGCTAGTCCAAGGGTTTTTAACTCTTATTGTACCATGAAAGCCTTTGGCAGGCAAAGGATGCCTTTTCAGAATCGTGTTTCAATTTAAACTTACAGAGATTTAATTTTAAATTAATTTAAATTTAATTTAATAATTAATAAATTTAATATAAATTAATTTTAATTTTTAAAATGGAGAAAATAAAGCACATAGGATTACAAGGATGTCATTTTCCCTCCTCCAAGTCCATGAACCCCCTGAAATCTATCCATACATCCTGTTAAGAACGTTTGATCTAGTACAACTTCAGGGCATTTTCTCTGAATGTCACTCAGATCTGAAACACTGTCCCTCCTCTGTTCTGACTACTGACCTCCCTGACTTCCTCTGTTTCCCAACTAAAATCCCACCTTCTACAGAACTCTTTCCCAACTCCCTTCTCATTCCACTTCTCTCTTTTTCAATGATTTCCTTTATCCTCTCCATAGCGGACTTTGTATATGTTTGTTTTCACATTGTCTCCCCCATTAGATTGCAAGCTTCTTGAGGGCAGAGGCTGTCTTTTGCCTTTTTTTGCTATCCCCAGGGCTGAGTACAGTATGTGGCACATAGTAGGTATTTAATAAATATTTATCAAATGAACGAATTATTAATGCTCTTTTTGAATATTCCTATCCCTTCCCAGAGTTTCCTTCTACCTGGAACTTTTCCTCATAATGGAGATACAACTAACATTTTTTTTTGTAAAATGAGAGGATTAGATTAAACATCCTCTGAGTTCCTCTTCTATCTCTAAACCTAAGATCCTATGAAAGAAGGACAGACACTTAAGCAAAATACACTAATACTTTGGTCATGTCTGACAGTATATGTCTTATTTCACATCCGTAGTCCACCACCTCCCTGCTTAAAAAAAGTGGTAGGTTTTGCTGATTTTTGGAGTCAATATTTTTCACTGCATTGACCAGATGCTTTAATATTTTCTTGTACCTGATTTTTGTCATGGTGTTCTACTCACCTTACTCTCCATCAGTTCATACAAGTCTTCCGGGTTTCTCTGAATTCTGCCTATTTGGCCTTACTAAAGTTGCAGTGATATTCCATTCTATTCATACACCATCAGTTTGTTCAGTCATTCCCCAATGGATGCATTCAAATTCCTTGTTACCGTGGAAAGTGTCATCAAAATTAGCAATTGCCTTCATTTTACAGATGAGGACAGGGAAGTAATTTGACTAAGGTCACACAGATGTAAACCCAGGCCTTGGATGTCATATCCAGAGCTCTTTTGACCTTGCCCTGTTGTAGAAATTATATTGGCTAGCTCAGAGTAGGCACAGGATTATAGGGTTAAGAATGCTAAGGGGCCTCAAAGATCATTGACTTCAACTCTTCCATTTGATGAATGAGGAAGGCCCAGAGAGGTTGAGAAATTTGTTTAGAGTAATGTGAGTTAGAGTAGAATGGAGGCAGGGTTTGAACCCAGATCTTTCTGAATCCACGTAAAGTTCTCTCTCTCTTCTACTTTACTACCTTTCAAAGGTAAGAGCCCCAAGGGATCTGAGGTCCTAGGTCTGAGGGTCATTTGGCTTCTCCCACCATACATTCTACTCTAAGAGACAATACAAAGGCTGCTGACTGGTCCCAGAGCTGGGAGGGGCCTCTGAGCTCATCAGATCATGGTATTATAGACGTAGAGCCACAAGGGACTTGGGAGGTCAGATCTCATCTCTGGCCATTACCCTGTTACCAAGTTACGAAAAATGTTTGCATCAGTCTCTCCAGCATTTTGGAACAAGATGCAAACAGGGCTCAATCAGCAAGCAGAAGCCTTCTGTGAATCCATGGCTATTGTTTTGTGCTTATGGTGGGAGTTCAGGAGTGAGACTGCCAGAGGTTAAGACTGCAGAGAGATGGGGAGCTGGCCCCTCCAGCATTCATCCTTCAACCAGACAAAGCTGGGTTCCTCCCCTCATCACGAAACCTGTTTTAGGGAGAGGCTAGAAAAGGACGAGATGAACTGACGAGGTTGAGGGGTGATGGGGACCCCAAAGTACCTACAGTCCGGGTCGTGCTCGAATGAATTTGACTCAAGCCTTCTTAAAGCCAAAGAAAACAAAGTTTATTAAAGATTCGCCAAATTGGGTTGCCTCTTAAGGAGCCTAAGCATTTGTAACACTTGTATTCACAAGCGTGTCAGATAGAATCCCAGCTAGACAGAGTGTGATCTGGATTGAATCTGAGCGTCTTCATGGAGGCAAGATGGACCTTAAATCCAGAAAAGAGTATAGGAGGGATCTGGGGTGTGGTCCAGTAGTCCAGGGTGATGGGATGAGGGGTTTAGGGAGGGTCTTGAGGAAAAGTCTGAGGAGGGAATCCAAGGAGGGTCAAAGGCTGGAAACAGCTGGAGGCTATCACAAGACAGACTAGGGGGCAGACTAGGGGGCACCTAGGTGGGAAGCAGGTGGGGCAATCCAGAGATTTTGATAGGGGCAGTATGTGGATGGATACAGATCTTGATGGGAGTGGTCGGCAGCCTGGGGAATGGGGTTTTGATGGGATCAAGTGTGGGGTGGTGCAACAGAGACCTGAATAGAATGATAATGAAAAGCCCATGGACTTCCTGAGACTGCTGGAACAAATGCGAAGATTAGATTTGAGTAAGAAAGGCCAGATTATGTGGGAAGATTCAAGGAGGCTCCCAGAGTCTGAACCCCATTAGAACCACCTATTCTCCTAGATTCATAGCTAAATGACAAAGCCCATTTACTTTAGGGATTGCATTTCAAAGGGTTGATAAGGTGTGTTCCTCCTTCTTTGCTAAGACCGAGCCATCAGAGAAATAATGACATGACTTCTGCTTGACTTCGTTTTGAGTGAGAGAGGGCTGTGCAGGTCACCAGCTTCACTTCTCCTCCAGAGCCATCTGAATCCAGTGACCAGATATTCATGAAGATAACTGGAGATGACCCAGGATGAGGCAGTTGGGGTTAAGTGACTTGCCCAAGCTCACACAGCTAATGAGTGTCAAGTGTCTGAGATGAACTCCTGCACTGGTGCTCTATCCACTGCACTTCCTAGCTGCCCCTAGCAGATAGGGAGCTGCAACCTAGAATCAGGAGAATCAGTGGGTTTGAATTTTGGCCATGATACTCACTTTTATTACCCCAGCTTTACCGATCTTCAATTTTTTCACCTGTAAAATGGGGACAATAATAAATTGCCCATTCAGTTGTTTCAGGTCAGTACTATCTAGTTTGGAGGGTTGTTATAAATGGAAAATCTGTTAACATTTGTAAATCTTGAGGTACTATAGAAATGAGAGCTATTGTTTTTACTCTCTCAGAATAAGAAAATTCAAGTAAGTCCAAGCCCTGGGTCCTCTCTCCAACTCTTTCTCATCTCTTCTAATTACCTTCAGAGCTTAGCTCAAAAACCACTTTCCGACTGAAGTATTTCTTGATATTTCCAGCTGCTTGTGCCTTCCCTCTCTCCTTACTTTGCATTTATTTAGCATATATTCTGTATAGACAAATTGATATTGTGGAATGAGGAGCTAGGCTCAGAGCCAGAAGGTTCAAGTCTTGCTTTGGTCACATACTGATTAAATGTTCCTGGATAACCTGACTATGTTGTCATTATTTTGTGAGGCAATCAGGGTTAAGTGACTTGCCCAGGGTAGGTGTCAGGTGGGATTGGAACTCAAGTCCTCTGACTCCACTGCACCACCTACCTGCTCCAAGACTATATTACATAGAAGGTGAAGACCTACATTGGTAGAGTGAGTTTCTTCACCAAGTATTTCCCTTTATGGATGAAATCACAGGTATGTTCCCTACCAGGGGTAAGCTTGAACCATCTGAGAGCTGATTGTTAAATTTTCAGCTCAAGCATTTACATCTTGGAAATCAGCAAACGCTATAAACCAGGGCTTGAGTTATTGTAGAATTTGATTGTCTAAACTTAAGGAAACAATGGAGAAAATGTTAAAAATGCAAATACAACTTAAAAGTGTGTTCAGAGTTGATTGTTAAACATTAACAGCACACCCCTGTCCCTCTTCCTAATATTTATACCCAATAGAATACAAGTTCCTAGAGGACAGGGATCATTTCAGTTTTGTCTCTATCGCCAGAATCTAGCACACAGTAGTCACTTAAGAGACGGCAGTTGAGTGATTGATAGGAGGAAACTTTGCAGTCATCAATGTAGCTCTGGGAATGGGCTATTTACAAAAACGTAAGTAAGATTGGACCAGGAATGGTTTCTTTCTCAGACGCGTCAGTAACACCCAAGTGGTGCCCCAGTCATATGCCAAGTACAAGAATAGATAACAATCTATTAATTCAAGTACATCTCTCCCCCTCCACTCCCCTCCTCCCACCCCCATCCTTTCCTCGGCTGCCCAGCCAACTCTAATCTCCTGTCACTCCAGGTATTTCCTGCTTCACACCCTGGTGAATGTCTCTGCCTGCCAAGCGGGAGACTGGGAATTCCTTAACAGGGACAGCTCCTTCCTAGAAAAGCTAGAGTATTATGGTGAGATCATTGAATTTGGAGTCAGAAGGACTGAGTCTGAGAGCTCGCTCTAACAGTTAGCTGTGTGACCATGTCCAGGAACCTTTTTGAGTTTTAGTTCCCCTCTCTTTAAAATGGGGAGAATATCACCCTTATCTATTCCCACAGGGTTTTGAGCAAACTACTTTGTAAATCCTCCACTAATGTGGGCTATGATTATGATTTGAAAGGAAGTGAAATTACATTTAGCAACTGTTTATGATTTTCCTAATTCAGACTGACTTTCTCCAGCCTGAATGCAGAGATATATCACATGTTCCAAAAGTCTTAGTGCCACCCCAAAGTCTTTGGGACACCCTGTCTTTGTTTCTACATTTCTGCCTAATGTCCAAATATATTATCCCAGATCTAGAATTGGAAGGGTGTGAAGACTGGCAGATAATTACTCCAATCCTGACATTTTATAGGTATAGGAAATGAGAGTAGAGTGATTGGCCTAACCAAAGAAGTAAGTTTCAGAATTCAGATTTCAGATCCTTGGGTCAGTCCTCTTGCATTTCATCTCATAGCTCCATTAGATTATAAGCTCTCCATTTATTTCTATTTCCCTGTACTGTTTTATACAATGTGAATACACCATGATCCATGTACAGTAATTTAATTGGACAACTGGGAATTATTTTGTAGTCCAGAAGACTGGAAGTGGGACTGATAGAATAACGGACTTAGAAGGGACCTTAGCAATTATTAATTTTAACCCTGACCTGAAGTATAAATTCTACTTTGTGATATCTCTGTCCAGCTTCTGCTTGCATACAACTAGTAACTGGGAGCTCACTACCTTTCCACTTTGGATCTTCCTAAAGCACAGTTCTGACCATATCTCCTCCCTACTCACTAAGCTCCAGTGGCTTCTTATTGTCTCCAGGATCTAATCTAATTTTCTCTATTTGGCTTTTAAAGTCCTTTATAACCTGTTCCCTTCTGACCTTTATAGTATCCTTACATACTTGACTCTCCATGTACTCTTTGATCCAGTGATTCTGGTTCCCTGGCTGCTCTTAGCACATGATACACATGATACCTCATCTCCTAACTGCAAACGTTTTTACTGGCTTTGTCCCATGTGCAGAGCACTCTTCCTCTTCACTTTTGCCTCCTATATTCCTTCAAATGTCAACTAAGATCCTACCTTCAACTACCTTCAACAGAAGGAGGGGCCCCTTAAGTCATCCAAACCAGCAATGGAGGGAAGAAAGATCAACAAAAAAACAAAGGCTGTTTTGCCCCTTGGTCCTCTCCTTCGAATCTGGGAAATGTCCCAGGCCTGAATCTCTGCCTTTTGTCTACCATCAGCCTCAGATTCCTTCTTGGCACTCAGCCTTGGCTCCAGACAATTTTGGGTAGTTTGCACTGGGCTCTGAAGTACAGGTGGAGGCTGCCTAGGCTTGGGGCAGCCCCTGGAAGACAATGTTAAAATGGAAACAAACAGAAAAGGTGGGACAAGATTTTTAAAATTCTTTTCTCTTACCAGCACTAATCAATTACTTGCCATGCCAGGCACTGTCCTAGGTGCTAGAAACATAAAGACAAAGAACGAGACAGTGCCCACTCTCAAGCGGAGGGTAACAGTATATATGTTAATAAGTTACTATACACACATAAAGCTGGGGTAGAAGAGGGAGCAGGGGAAGAAAAATCCTTCCTTTTTCACTGGATAAGTTCATGGTATTCATGCTGTGGGTGTACTAGACCTTCATCCTCTGGAAGCAAGTAGCCCAAAGAGAGATGGGAAGAGAGAGCTGAGGGGATGGCTGAGTCTTTCCAGGTTTAAAGATGCAGGCAGTCAATCAGAGGAGTCCACCTCCATCCATGTGGCAAGGGACAAAGAGGACTCCATGCTAGACAATCTGAACATGTTCCAAAGACCTCTCAAGGGTGCTGTCATGTTAGGCACATGGTACATACTGAGATATGCCCACGCTATGCTACCTATGGACCATGGCAAGTTGCTTACCCTCCAAGACCTCAGTTCCTTATCTATAAAATGAGAGAGTTGACCAGGTGACTTCTCAGGTCCTGTCACATAACACTGAATCTGTGTGAGCTTTAGTGGAAGAGAGCACATCCCAACACTCTAAATGATGCTCAAATCTCTTGAGGCAAATTAGAAACGGGGGTAGGTCAGTCATTTTTCAGTTGTGTCTGATTCTTCATGACCTCATTTGAGGTTTTCTTGGCAAAGATACTAGAGTGGTTTGCCATTTCCTTCTCCATTTTATTTTACAGGTGGAGAAACTGTGGAAAACAGTTAAGTGACTTGCCCAGGGTTACACAGCTAGGAAGTGAGGTCTGATTTGAACTCAGGAAGATGAGTCTTCTTGATTCCAGGTCTGGGGCTCTATCCACTATGGCGCCCCCTAGCTTCCTCCTAGGTTCAAATCCCTCCTCTGATGCTTACTACCTATGTGTCTCTGGACTCAGTTTCTTCACCTTTAAAATGGACTAAATGACATTTGTAGTCCCTTTCCATTCAACATCTGTGATCCTTCACTCTGTCCTAGGTAATGATAATAATAGTTTATTTTATTATTTATATTTATAGATTATATATTACCATTATATTATAATATGCAATCATACAATACATAATTACATAACTACATATTATATAATACAATATATTATTATAATATTAATATTACATTATTAATATATTATATATAATATACATATATTATATACATGCTAGGGACTGTCTTAAGGGCTTCACAATTATTATCTCATCGGATCCTCATAATAACCCTGGTAAGGGGATGCTATTATTATTATTATTCTCATTTTACAGAAGAGGAAATGGAGATTAAGTGACTTGCCCAGGGTCATATAAAAAGTAAATATCCAAGGCCAGATTTGAACTAGGGACTTCCTGATTTCAGGCCTGGAGCTCTATCCTGGAGCACTTAGCTATCACTCTAATAGTGGAGACCATGAGCGATAACAAGTAGCTAGGGAGCCCAGTGGATAGTGTAAGGCATGGAGTAAGGAGGATCTGAATTCAAATCTGGTCTCAGATACTTATTAGCTATGTGACTCTAGGCAAGTCACTTCATCCTGCCTGCCTCAGCTTCCTCATCTGTGAAATAAGTTGGAGAAGGAAATGGCAAACTACTCCAGGATCTCTGCCAAGAAAAGCCCACATGGGGTCACAAAGAGGGAAAACTGAACAGCAGTGTGTCATGATGGGTAGGAATTTTAGAGCCAGAGGAGCTGGGTTCAAATCCCAGCTCTTTCCTCTTCTGTAAAATGGCCATGATGCCAATAATATCAATCCTATCAATAAAATGAGGGTAGTAAAAGCACTTCCTTCATAGCACTGTAGTAAGGACCAAATGCCACGACACAGTTAAGGTTCTAGATAAATACATGCTAGTTATTGCTGTTTGTGCAAGCTGGCCAATCACACAGTAGGAACAAAGCAGGCATTCTTCCTTCAACATATGGTTTTCTTTCCTACCCTGTTACTGTGTGTGTGTGTGTATGTATGTATGTGTGTGTGTGTATGTATGTATGTATGTGTGTGTGTATGTGTGTGTGTGTGTGTGTGTGTGTGTGTGTGTTCTCACTTGGCAGCAGGTATGTCTTACCTGTCAAACATCCCTTCATCAGGGAGAGACTCAAACTGGGATGGGCCAAGTTTCTCTCTGGGTTTCATCTTTGAAGTACAATATATAGACATTGTCCAACATGGGTGTCCAGGTTACCTGTTGTTCATACAACTGTCCCCCACCCAGGATCCAACCTCCAGGGAAAAGGGAAGAGGGAAAGGGGAAAAAAGCCCCAAGTCTTCCCAGCGTCAAAGAGGGCCTTTGAAGTGTCTTATCTGTAGAACTGAAAAGAAAGCCAGGAATGTCTGTTCCTGGGAGGGGATTCGGTTTCACTCTTTCCTGCTGCAGGTATTCAGCCAGGTACAAAGCCTGAAAAGGGCCACTCTATTCCCATGCACGCCATTCACTGAGTGAATCACTCAAGGTCTGCAGAGGAGGCTGTCTTAATCCTTCCAGGGTCACAGAACTCTAGCAGAAAGCGGAGGAAGCCTTGGAAGCCAGATTCTTCCCACACAGCTACAGGGCCAGGTCATGTAAGCTGAGCTCCACACCAGTGTTCTCCAGACCTACAGCGAGGCAGATTAGATCCTATCTGACTTCCCCTAGGTCCTGGGGTGTGAATAGGGTAGAAAGGGGGCCAGATCTGGGGAGCAGGCCATCCTTTGAGGCAGGATGTGAATTGTTAGGGGGTGAGGAGAAAGGAAGTTGGGCCAAAGATATTTTCTCTCCTTGGAAAAACATTTTGCTGATGGCTAATTAATTATCTCAAAGAATCCATCCATTGCTCATTCATTTAACACAGAATCTTAGATTTAAGTAAGGGTTCTTAGAGCTAGAGCTCAGCTCCTTCATTTTACAGGTGAGGAAACTGAGGCACAAACAGGTTAACAATCAAAAATATGTATAAGGTACTATACTAGCTCATGGGTATAAAAAGTTTCTGTTTTCAGGGAGTTTACATTCTAATGGAAGGAAACAACATAGACACAGATAGATATGTAGATTCTAAATTTATGCAAAGTAAATAGATTTGAATTTCAAATGAGAGTGAGGACATAGCTATAGAGCTAGACAGGAATTCAGAGGCCATTCAGTCAAAAACTCTTATTTTACAGATGGGGAAACTGAGGCTCAGAATGAGGGTAAGTGACTTGCCCATGATCCCACAGGTAGTGAGCACTGGAAGTGAAATCTGATCCCGGTTCTGAGTTCAGTTAGTGTCTTTCTCATTCCCGCTCTATTAGGACTAAGAGCTGGAAGCATTGACTTTGAGTAGGAAAGATGGTGCTGGAGCTGAGTCTTGAGGGAAACGAGGGCTTATAAGACACAGAGGGGAGGAAGGGTCATAGAAGATTGCCTAGTGAAAAGGCATGGTCATGTGAGATGGAATATTCTGTATAAAGGGAGGGCACATAGGCCAAACTGACCGAAATGCAGCGTACAGAAATACAGCCAAGTCTGACCAATCAGAAAAAGAAGGCAATAGAAAGATTGTTGGGGTGAAGAGAACTGTGACTTTGTATTCAGTGGGTGTGGATTCAAATTTTCATCTATTTGTATGACTTTCAAGACAAAGGACACCTGAGGAATTTCTATAGTTCATTCACTGAAAGAAAAGAGAAAAAAGACAGAAATCACAGGTGCATAAAGCTTCTAGTCTTCTGATCCCCCTAAATAGAAGAGAGAGAGTCACTTCCCCCTCAAAGAGTCATGAGACTGCTGGTCAACCAGGAGGGCAGGGGCCAAGCCTTTGCTCTTTGTTGGATTGAAATGAGAGACGGGAACAAGGGAAAGTCCCCAGAGGCTCTTTGTGACAAAGCCCTACCTCCTGACAGCGCATCTCTCATTATTAATGTGTTGTTCAGTCTCATTTAATTCTCCATGACCCCATTTGGGGTTTTCTTGGCAGATATACTGAAGTGCTTTGTTATTTCCTTCTCCAGCTCATTTTATACATGAGGAAGCTGAGGGAAATAGAGATAAGTGACTTGCCTAGGGTCACAATGCTAGTCAGATTTGAGATGAGCACTCTATGCACTATGGGACCACCTAACTGCCCTAAATCATTTTCCCTCTTAATAGGGTCCAAAACTACCTCCAAGGGTGATACACTATTTCTTATATCGAACATTCTAAGATCTTCAAGTTGCTAAGTTCAGTTTATTCATTTGTTCCTTCTTTCCAAGGATACTGTCAGTTTTGAATTAAGGGGGTTCTGTTTCATTAGAAACCAGACAGGTGCCTCCTCAGTTCATGGTCCATTGGGGACCATTTGCAGGATATCTATTATATTTATTGAACCTGACTGAGGGAGGGGTAAATTATTCTAATCTTGCCCTCAAATTCCAAGCAAACAAAAGACAATCAGTGTAAGTTTAAAGAAGTTGTTGCTGATTAACTTTTTTAATACCATCTATATTTCTTCCCTCTTCCTCCCAGTAAGCCAAGCCTCCCAACCTATTTTGAAGAATACAAAGAAAAAATAGTTCAGTAAAACTCACCAACATATCCAAAAGGTGTGACAAATGTAGCATTCCCTATCCATTACTCCCTCCTCCCCAATCTCTGCAAAGAAGGGAAGGAATTGACTTCTCACATTTCAATCTGTGATGCCAAGCTTGGTCATTATAATTTCCCAACACTCTATTTTAATTGATTTGCTGCTGTTTCTACCTTCCCCCCCCTAATTTCTGCAGTCATTTAGTGTATTGTTTTCTGGGTTCTTCTTTAGTTTGCATCTGTTCATAGAAGTCTTCCTATGCTTCTCTAGATTAATCACTTTTGTCATTTCTTACAGCACAGTCATATTCCATTACCTTCATGAACCACAATTTGTGTCTCAATCTACGAGCACCAATTCTATTTCTAGGTCTTTGCCAAAAAATGCTTATAAATATTTTGGTCTACATGGGACCTTTCTTTCTCTCTCTGGCCTCCTTGTGATATGTGCCCAGGCACAGAATATGTAGATCATTTCAGTCACTTTCTTCATTCATTTCCTAATTGCTTTCCAGAATGGTTGAGCCAATTCACAGCTGGGTGTGAGTTGTTAAATATGATTTTTGACAAGGATGACTAAACAGGCAGAATGATAACAATGATCTATGTGTTTTGGTAGAAGCAGGTGTGTCAGTGGGAGGTCTGAAATATTACTGCTGCTGTTACCAATTAGATACTTGGATAGTTTTTGATGGATCCGTCATCTCCGCAGTGTAGATGCCACTGTCTTCAACTTAGAATCTAGAGAGGACATCTATACCTGACTGTCCAGTGCCTGGCTTTGTTAAGTACTTAATACATGGGTTTTTTTTTTCTTTCATTTGTTCATCCATGTCTGTTAGTCATAATAAGAACTGGAATTTATATAAGATGACAAAAACTTTAGAACTGAAAGGGATCTCAGAGGAGATATAGTCCAACCTTTTAATTTTATAGATGAGATAAATGGCCCAGGAAAGCTTATGGGCTTCTCCAATAGCACAGAGGTAGTGAGAGATTTAATATCTATAAAGTGCTCTTATATACATGATAGAATTTCATCCTCAAAACAATCCAGTGAGCCAGACATTATGAACTTTATGATTCCCATTTTACAGATGAGACTCAGAGAGTTTCAATGACTTGCTTATGGTCACGTTGCTAGAAAGAGTCATGGAGAGGATGCAGGTCTTTGCTCTGTACCCAGTCAAACCCAGGACCTTTTACATCAGCATACTATTAGAGTGGACAGGGATGGATATTATAAGAAAAGTTCTCTTTTCCTTTTTAAGTTCTTCTGTCCAGGTTATTATAAAAGAAATGCAATACATTTTATGCTTTCAATGGAAGCATTTATATGTTTTGTGTTTTGTGGGGTTCCTACACATGGAAACAAATGGATCTCTGAAGTGTGACCCTGAAGATAAACCCAGTAAGAACTGTATTTTAAAATAATATTTTCACACAACTTTGATATATGAAAAAATAAAAGCCCAATCTATTTATACTAGCCGTGCAAACTTGGTTTATCAAGTCACTTCTCTGGGCCTCCATTCCTTCATCTGTAAAATGGGGGCAATCATACCTGCAGTACTGACCACACAAGATAACTTTTTTTAGCACCCTAATGAGATAATGTAAGTGAATTGTTTTGCAAACCTTAAGGCTTTATATAAACTATATATAAACTGTATAAATGTAAGCTTTTGTTATTATTACTGCAACTGGCAAAATCTTAATAAAGTTAAAAAAGCCTGAATAATTCAAGGACTTTGCAGTAAGGAAATGAAACTGTAAAATGAAAAAAAAAAATACAGAATGCTCAGCAAAAAGTGTGAGGAGATGGGAGTGGGCTAAAACTCCAGAGAAACTCTTAGGAGAGAGATCAAAACTGGCAGGCTCTTTGAGAAATCTCAGCTTTTTAAGAAGTAGGTGAGAAGGATGATGGAGAAGAAAATAGAGGAAGAGAGAAGGAATAAAAAGGATTTTTAGGAGAGAGCTGAAAAGGAAAGTTGGTAATCACCTGGTTCCCTCTTCTAATAGATGTGAAAATAGTCCTGCAATGGTGGAAGTGACTTATCCAAGATCACACAGTCAGTTAGTGGCAGAGCCAGGATCCAAACCCATGTTGTCAGGTTCTAAGGTCTCAAAGTTCTCTCTCCACACCTCTGAGTGGTCTCTGAAGAAGGACAAAACCTGAATCCTAAAGTCCAAACTTGGACTTTCCTTTAAACCACAAATGGTATCATTTCATAAATTAAGTGCCTTTGTTGAAATTGTTCATTTTCATTTTCAAAGAGGATCAGTGACATCATGGGTTGATGTTTTGACTTGTCCATGAATTGGATTGAAGCACCGTCATCAGCTTCACTCTTTCTTCCTGAGTCATCGAAGTCCAGGGGCAGGACAAAAATCAGGATGGTGGGGGATGGCCTGGGATGCAGTGGATGACCTTGGTGTCTTCGATGTCTGACCAAGCTTTAAGTGCTCCACAGTCCCTGCTTCAGCTGCCTTCGTGGCCATTGGAACACATTGTTCTCATGCACCCATTTGGCTGGGGGAAGTCTTCACATGCTTGGGACAGACATCCCTCTACCTCATCCTCAGCCTGGCTTAGCTCATCTGCCAAGAAGGTTTTATTGGGATGTGGCTGCTGTGCATGTTACAACTTCTTGGAGCCACAGGTGAGAGTTGGGTGACAGGTGGACACAAAAGGTCGATGAGCTGCCCTGAAAAGGGCTTGGCAAACTCTCCCACCAAAACTGTTAGTCCTTCCTGAACACCCCATACACCCTCTCTGTTGAAATAAAGATGACCTGGAAGGAGAGGGGAGTGATCCCCCAATAGCCACCAGGATGAAAAGATGATTTTGGCAGGAGTAGGGCTGAGAGAAAGAGGGAGAGGTAACTTTGAAGCTTGGGACATTGTGGGGACCTGGCTAGTCTAAGAGGAGTGCCTAAGTTGGGTGGGCGGAAGGTGACATTCGAGGGCATATGACCTTGGGGGAGAGTGGATATCAGGAAGTTGGAGTGGGTACAAAAAGGGAAGCAGCAAGGAATTATGAAAAGCCTTTCCCTTTTCAGTTTTATCTTGGCTTTGTCAGTCAACAAGCATTTATCAAGTGCTTTACTATCTGCCAAGCACTGTGCTAAACTTGGAATACAAGGGAATGAAAAAACATGGTTCCTCCCTCCAAGGAGCTCATATATTAATGGGGGAAAATATATGAAATACCTAGGTACATACAAGATACTTAGGGGGAAGGAATTGGGGAAAGGGACACCTTCTGAATAAGGTGAGATTTGAACTGAAGGAAGCTGGGGGAAACAATTGTTGAAGGTAAAAAATAAAGCATACAGGATAGCTTCACCCTGTGCTATCAATCAGTCATGTGGCACTGTGAATCAGGATAAGCCCAGAGACTGGCACACATCTCCGCTTTAGACACAATCACGCAATCAACAAGCAATTATTAAGTGCCTACTATATGCCAGATAGGTTCTGTGATTGAGCCTGAAAGATACAAAGACAAAAGTAAAATAAGTCAGTCCTAGGAAATTTAGATATAAGAAAGAAACGAGTAATGCTAGTGCCTACTTTTAAGATTATATCTAATTTTTCCTGTTCCATCCATCCATTCATCTATCTATCTTGTCTATCTATCTATCCATCTACTTGTCTGTCTATCATCTATCTATCTATAATCTACTTGTCTTTCTATCATCTCTCTATATCTCATTTGTACATGTTTACAAGTCATCTCCTTTACTAGACTGTGAGTTTCTTGAGAGCAGAGACAGAGTTTTTACCTTTCATTGTGTCCTCAGTGCTTATTAGCACAGTGCCTGGCACACAGTAGGTGCTTAACAAGTGCTTTTGTTGGCATCTCAGACATCGTGGACATGGATGTAGGTTGACCACATTGTCAATAACCTCAACCAATCAATCAATCAATGCACTTAGTAGGAGCTTATGTTCTTATTATTGCTAGTTAGCAGTAGTTAGTACTGCTCTGTGCTTACTGTTGGAGATCCAAGGCTGGAAACATTGAAATGCAGACGTGTTAGAGAGAAGTCTGACTTTGAATCCTTCTGAATGAAACTGTGGCTAATCCCCTTGGGTTTATCTCCTGTCTGAAGCACTTATCTGGGGAGTACCCAGATACTCATCACCTTCTCTGCTGCTGACCATTCATATCATATCCCAAATTCCTGGAATACTTTCCCAAATGACCAGAATTCCCTCCAGACTATCAGTCTTAGAGAGTCACAACTCCAGTTGAGTTCTGGGGTGAAAGTGGGACCAGAGAGAGGACCTACTGACTTGGTGCCCCAAAGGGTGCAGTGAGAGGATGAGGAGTAAAAGTCAGACTCCTATGATTCTTCATTAGATAAAGAAGACACATGGGAATGGAATTATAGGATGGACTGGGATGATGTGGTCAGGTCCACAGGAGGATTAGTTGAAGGAACTGAGAATGATTTAGTCTGAAGAAGATGAAGGAAAAGATGGAGGAGGGACATAATAGCTGCAATCAAGTTTTTAAGTGTTATAAATCGCGTGTGTGTGTGTGTGTGTGTGTGTGTGTGTGTGACTTCTTGGATTATAGATTTAGAGCTGAAAAGGATGTTAGAAGCCATCTAGTCCAACGCCCTCATTTGACAAATGAGGAAACTGAGACTCAAGGTCAAGTGACTTGGCTAAGGTTGCATAGGTAGTTTTATGCTTAGTCTCAGAAGTCAGAACTAAAGGCAGTGGGTGAAAGGTACCGAAAGCCAGGCTTCGGTTCATTAGAATAATAGAATAATTATGAGCATTTACATAAGAGGCAGTGTGGGGGAGTAGATAGCCAACCTCAAAGTCGAGAAGACCTGGGTTCAAGTCTTGCCTCTGACACATGTGATTTGGTAAATCACAACCTCTGAGTGCTCTAGGCGTGTGCTTCTTGTTCTGTGAGTTGTGACCCAAAAGGTTTCTGAATATGCAATGATTAAAAATCAATTAAAAATCAAATGTGTAATGAATTTGAGGTGTTTCTGGCAGCTCTTGCCCATGATGCATCATACAACTTCACTGCAGCCTCAGTTCTGAACACAAAGCATGTACACTTTGCACTGAGTGCCCTCAGACCACACAATGCCCACAAACACTGCCTAAATGAGAAAAGGATCCCAAGAGGAAAGAGTTTAAGAAGCCCTGTTCTAGGCAACTCTCTAGACTACACATCACAGAGAAGGTGCCATGTTACCTTGGTAAAGAGTTTTCTCATCTGGGAATTACCTATACCATTAATTCCTTTGTCCAGTTCTTATAATATTATCTTATTTAACCCCCAAAACAACCTTCTTAAGTAGGTTTTCATTTTCTTAACCATTTTATGGGTGGAAAAAACAAAGATCAGAATGACTTAGAGTCATACAACTAGCAAGTGTCAAAGGCAGGACTCAAACCCAGGACCTCCTGATGCCAAGTCAAGCCCTCATTTTGCTAGACTATGCTGCCTCCAATGGGAGATTACAAACTTCTTAATGATCAGAGCTGTTCAACAGCTGAGTAAGATGCCTTTTGAGGAAGCGAGTTCCCTGACGTTTGAGGTCTTCAAGCAGACCTTGAAGGACCACCTTTTGGGAATGGCACAGAGGAGATCCCAGACAAGCCACAGGATGACCTAGAATGTCTCTGAGGCCCTTTCCAACTCTGGGATTGTCTGATTCTGTGGAAAACTGGTTCGTGGCACCTCTCACCTTCAGCAATTATTTAATAATGGCCTTTAGGAGACTTATTGTACTACCTGGGGGACTCTATTGGTCGACTCAGGGGGGCCTAGCAGGCTACAGGGATAGATATTTTAGGATTTCCCTCATCACAATACACTGCCTAAACAGAAGACTGACCCCCAACCCTACCCTTAGAGCCTCAGAGTACCAGACACCCATTTTTTAATGAAATTTGTTTTTCTTATGAATTGTTTTGGAATAGGAATCTAGGTTCTGGCTGCCTCTTTGGGCAGAGTTTGTGCCTATGTAAGCACTTGCCTGAAAAGCCCAGGTGACTCTCCAATCTTCAGGATCTTTGATTAACCGAAACCAGTTCAGGTGAACTGAGAGGGTTCATCCCTGCCCCAGAGACAGCCAACACCACATTACATCCCCTCCCAAATATACATAAATTACCTCTCTGGAGACAAGCCCAAACGAATTCTGTGAGTGGCACTTGCATTGAGGTGTGGGACTGGGTATGAGGGCTCATGGCATTTATAATTGCAAAGAATCTTAGAGGAGAACTAATCCAACAGTCTCATTTTAGAGATTAAAAAAAGAAAAAGAAATGGAACTAGAAAAGTTAAGTGACTTGCCTGAGGTAGTAAGCACTAGAAGTGGAGTTTGAACCCAGGGCCTCTGAGAAAACCTGGGCTCTTTCCATTGCATCTGATCCACTAAATGGATAAATGGACTCTTTGATTGGATAAAATGCTTCCATAAGGTTCCTTTTTGAAGAAAGCTCTCTCATGTAAATAAAAAGTGACTTGGTTGACCAGAATTTCACTTTACATATTCATCCTTCCTTCCTTCCTTCCTTCCTTCCTTCCTTCCTTCCTTCCTTCCTTCCTTCCTTCCTTCCTTCCTTCCTTCCTTCCTTCCTTCCTTCCTTCCTTCCTTCCTTCCTTCTGTCTCTTTCTGCCTCAAATGACCAGGTGTATTTCAGATGACACTGCCTTTAATGACTGGACAGCTTCTGGACTTATTCTTATGCCTGTTACATTGAGCATTTCTCAGAAATATTGATTGACATTATTGAAAAATTTTCTGATTTTTTTCTTTTTAGTACTTATGTGGCCTGTTGGTTCAGGGCAACTGAGTTGGATCTGAGTTCAGTATAATTTCTTTCAAGAATTAACTCATCTTTAGGGGCTTGAGAAGTAGTGAAAACAGCCCCTGCTCTCATGATTGCTCTACCCAAGAAAATTTTTCTTTTGGAGGGGGGAGGCAAGGCAGTTGGGGTTAAGTGACTTGCCCAAGGTCACAAAGAAATTTCTGATGTCAGCAAATGAGCCATTCTCTTGATGGGGAGAGTGAACATTCACAACCCTCATCTTGCACTGTCAGCCCAGTGGAACACCTTCTTCAGTTATGCTTCTTCCATAACTTCAGATGACTTGACCTGCTGCAGATTCCTTCTGGTTCCATCACTTGTCAAACTGGAGTTTTTTTTCTCTTATTTCCTAGGAGATTGAGCTTAATATTGACATGGCTGAAATCCCTTCATGGGATTCCTCTGGCGCTTTTTGCCATAACTGTCCAGGCTTTCAGAGAAATGTGTCAACATTTTCTCAGATGTCAACAGTCTGATTGCTTAATTTTCATCTTGGAAGAGCCAAAGAAGTGCACGTGATTTTTCAAAAACATTTCAATCAATAAACAGACATTTATCTAGTGGTGACTACATGCAATGTCTGTCTATTAAGTTGGACAGTGACTTACACAGGGCAGTTAACACTTTTGGAATGCTCTGTATAGACACAGTAATACCTGCTTTACGGTCCTCAAGGGCGGAGACTGTCTTTTGCCTCTTTTTGTAACCCTACTGTTTAGCCCAGTGCCCAGTCAGTAAGTACTTAATAAATGTTTGCTGAGTGATTGGTCAGAGGCAACTAGGTGACTGGGAGAAAATGCTTCTTTTCTTCTAATCTGGTGCCACTAAGAGTGTGTTAGAGCGTGGTGGAATGGCTGATTTACCTGAGGAGGGCTCAAGAGACTTGCTGAACTAGTCAATGATAGAGTCAGGACCAGAGTCTGGGACTCCTGACCCCTAATTCCGTCCTTCCTCCCTCCCTCCTTCCTTCCTTCCTTCCTTCCTTCCTTCCTTCCTTCCTTCCTTCCTTCCTTCCTTCCTTCCTTCCTTCCTTCCTTCCTTCCTTCCATAATAACAACAAATAGTTCCTTTGTATGGTGCTTTACAGTTTTCTGAAAGCTTGTCAGGGAGACCCAGAGGTGAGTAGTAACTTGCTAAAAGTCACACAAGTGTCAGAGCCACAATTAAAACCCTGTTTTTCTGACTCCAAAGGCTTAACCTCCATGAGTCTTAGGTAAGGTTGAAATTCTGTAAGTTAGAGATGGATTGAAATCTGCAGTGGGGAAGGAAGTTCTTATAGTGCAAAAATCTCAAGATGTTGATTTACCAGATAATATCACCCTCATTTCTGAATATAGTTTTCTCTCCTCCCCTTCCCAGAGAGCCATCTCTTGTAACAAAGGATGTAAAAGGGGGAAAAAATAGTTCAGTAGAAGCAGACTTCACCAACAATGTCTGATGGTATTTCACACCCATAGCCCCCCACCTCTGCAGTGAAAGAAGGGAGGCATATTTTCCTCATGACTTCTAGAACCAAGATTGATTTATGGACAGTCATCATGAAGGTTTAGTTTTGTAATTTGTTCCATTGACAGTATTACACTAATCTGTAGACTAATTTAGGCACCCCACACCCGAGAGGACACACCCAACTGGGCTTGTATCTCTTCTTTTGTTGGCACCAGACATTTGGAGCTTATGTGTGTGAAATCTTCAGCTTGTAGATTACCATCTGAATTTCAAACCTAACCATCCTTGGCTGCAGGCACCAGGGATTCTTCATCAGTGATGGAAGATGGTGAGGAAGGGAGGTTAGGAGAAAGCAGTCAGTGAGAACAGGGAGCTCTAGCCCCATTAGACACTGTTTAACACCTGAGGAAGATTAAGGGGCAACCTCTAAACTGGGGGAACCCTCCTTTTATTAGAGACTTCGAAGGTTTCTGAGGGAATTATCAGATCCACCAACTAGTGAGAAAGGACTCAGAGATATTTCTAGAATCTCGGGTATCCCGGGGGACTTTAACCTGAGGGGATGCATACAAAAGCTGCCAAAATTCATACTAGCTTCACTGGGGAGGGGGAGGTACAGTGTAGTGTGGTGGTCAGCGTTCTGGATCTAGGGTTTGAATCCTGCCTTAGACACTTATTAGCTGCGTCCTTGGGCCAGTGGTCTAACTTTCTTGATATTCAGTTTCACCCTCTGTAAAGGGTAGATAGCAATATCACTTACTTCACAGGGTGGTTGATAGGAAAAAAGAGGAGAGAGGAGAAGGAGAGAACATAAATGTGAACTGTTATTGTTACTGAGTTCAAAAGCTCTCCTGGGGCTAAAGATGTCAGATTTGGATTTAAAACCCCAAGAATGATTGTATTAGCTGTCTACTTGTGGGGAAGCCACTTAACTAACTTCTCTGAGCCTCAGTTGCCTCATCTGTAAAACGGGGGCAATATTACTATTCACAGGAGGCATTGAGGTATAATAGATAAAGATTTAGCCTTGGAGTCAAGAAGACCCAGATTCAATTCCTGCCTCTAACACATCCCGGCTGTGTGACCCTGGGCAAGTCACTGATGCTCATTGTGTCCCTGATCTGCATCAGTGAAGGGACATTTCCTTATGAGAAGTTCCCTATAATGATGAAATCACAAGCCTGTTCTCTCCCCCCAAAAGACTTACTCTCACTTCTCTGAGGCTCCATTTTCTTATATGGAAACTGGGTGCAATAATACTTAATACTCTTTAACTCTCTGAGCCTCAGTTTTCTTATATATACAATGAGATCCATAATACTTGCAATAAACTATTTCCCTGAGGGGTTGTGAGGGAAACATCTGGAAACCTCAGAGTTTGATAGAAATTTAACACATCCACAAGTCCTAGATTTAGAGCTGGAGGGAGCCTACAAGTTCTCTAGTCCAAGACCTTCATTTTACAGAGGGGGAAACTAAGGCTCACACTTCCCCCTCCCTATTCCTCCCTCGCTCTCTTCCTTTCTTCCTTCCTTCCTTTCCCCCTCATTTCTATCCTCCCTCCCTTCCTTTCCAAAATTAAGAAAATAATTAAATGCATCTAATGTAATAACTGTCTGACGATGCATACAGCATTATGTTCTACTCATCCCTCACCCCTCAGCCAGAAGGAGGGAGGTGTGTTTTATTATCTTTGTTCCAGGATCTCTGCTGATTTCTCAAGCACTCGAAGTTCCCCTATCTGTTAGTAATCCTGTCATTTTTATTGCCGTAGCCATTGCATGTGGTGTTTTCTTGGTTCTACTTATTTTCTTCTGAATCTATTCTGACAAGTCATCTCATTTTTCTCTGAATTCTTCCTTGGTTTTATTGAGTCTTGAGCTCCTCAGATGGAGTACCCAAGGTCATATATCCAATAAGTAAGCAAGGATGCAAACCCTTGATTTCAAGTCCAGGAACTTTCCATGGGGCCACAATGGGAGGCAGTATAATGTAGTATTAAGAGTCTTGTGTTTGGGATCACATGATCAGGGTTCAACTAGACCCTCAGACAATTCCTTCACCTTTCTGGAGCCCAGATTCATTAAATCTAAAGCCAATCAGCAAATGATCTCTCAGGTCCCTTACAACTTAAAAATTCCAAGGCAATAAATTATTGGCTTCTTTGTACTTAACACAATGCCTTGCCTGGAACAGAGTAAGCACTGAATAAATGCTTGTTAACTCACAGATGAATCATTATAATGCTCATTAGCAATGTCACCAAAAGGTAGGTTGAGAAATGGGAGATTAATAACAACAGCTCACATTTATATAATGCTAAAAGTTTTGCCAAGCATTTCATTTACATTACCTCACTTTATCCTCATAGCTACTCTGGGAGGCAGGTGCCATTATTATCCCCATTTTGCAGATGATGGAACTGAAGCTCAGAGAGGTTAAGTGACTTGCCTAAGGTCACACGGCTAGTTTGCGTCTGGGACAAGATTCAAACTCAAATCTTCTGAACTGAAAATCAGTGCTCTATCCATGACATCACCGAGTCAAGATGGACGACAAAATAACATGCTCCCGTGTCAGTTGCAGAGTCTCCTAGCTGACTCATCAATTTCAAGTGTTAAGGTATTTTTTCAACAGCTTGAAACATCAAGAAGAGTCCTTTCAACCTGTATCAACCAGTCGATCAATCAGAGAGAATGTATTAAATGCTTACTATGTGTCAGGCACTCTGCTATAGGATTACAAATTGGTGAAAAAACAAAACCAGTTCCTACCCTCAAGGAGATTATATTCTAATGGAAGTCAATTGCCTTTTTATTTGATATTTGTTAGGGTTAGATTAGATGACCAAAAAGCCCCTTTGTGGCTCACAAAGTCTAGAACTTTCTAGATGCTCTGCTTCTAAATATAAACAATTGTATTCATCCTTCATTAGCTGCACAGTTAATTACACACCACAAGTTGGCAAGATTGGGTCAATTAGCCATGTTTTTGCTGATTTGTGCCAAAACTCTTCTTCATTTACCCTGAATACACAAGAGTTGACTGTAGAAGGGATGTACGTAAACCTAATTAACAGCATCAATCAATCAGCATTGTTCAAGTGTGTTTCTTCTCTTGCCCTGAAGACTTCCAAACATCCCCCTATATAACCCTTGATAGAAGGGGGCATTGGCAATGGTCTTGACATCTAGTACCTACTGTGGCTATGCCAGGAGTCTGGGTGTGCTCTTTACACTCTGTGGGGCCTTCAATTTGGACTCTGGAGTACTTCATTGTTGGTCTGCTCTTGGGGCACTTATCTTTCTAATGAGGGATGGATGAGAAAGATTATGGAGGAAGTGGAAAGGTGTCTGTTCCTCCCTACCCCCCATCTCCTCACTCCTTCTCCATGGAGAAAAATAGAAGGTATTATTAAATGCCTACTCAGAGATTTCTAACTGAGAGGGTTTTAGTAACCATCAAATTCAGCTCCCTCTTTTTACAAATGAAGAATCAGGGACCCAAGGAGATTTAGTTTTTCTTGACAGGAAGACTAAATTTACATCTTTGCCATATCTACCACCTGCTCCCGGTTCTGGTTTCTGGGATCAAGCAGAACAAGACTGATCCAAAAGCCCTTCAAACACCTGAAAGCGGTCATTGTGATCTTGATTTAAAAATAAGAGAGGAGAAAACAAGGTAGATTTGACTTTAATTCCTGGGAGAATTCTGGATGAGATCATGAAAGAGATGTTTGCTGAGCATCTAGAAAGGCAAGCAGTAGTAACAAAGGTTTGACCTGGCTGCATCACAAACAGATAATACTCAACATCTTATGCCATATGCCACAAAAAACTCAGTATGGATATTTGATTAAATAATTTTTTCAGCTCTGGTCTTTTCACCAAGAATGATTGAAAGTCCTCTGTTTCATTGAAAGACCATATTTTCCCCTGAAGTATTATACTCAGTTTAGCTGGGTAGGTGATTCTTGGTTTGAGTCCTAGTTCCTTTGACTTCTGGAATATCCTATTCCATGCCCTTCGATCCCTTAATGTAGAAGCTGCTAGATCTTGAGTTATCCTGATTGTATTTCCACAGTACTGGAATTGTTTCTTTCTAGCTGCTTGCAAGATTTTCTCCTTGAGCTGGGAGTTCTGGAATTTGGCCACAATGTTCCTAGGAGTTTCTCTTTTTGGATCTCTTTCAGGTGGTGATCGATGGATTCTTTCAATACTTATTTTGCCCTCTGGTTCTAGAATGTCAAGGCAGTTTTCCTTGATAATTTCATGGAAGATGATGTCTTTTTTTGATCATGACTTTCAGGTAGTCCCATAATTTTTAAATGGTCTCTCCTGGATCTATTTTCCAGGTCAGTTGTTTTTTCCCATGAAATATTTCACATTCTCTTCCATTTTTTCATTCTTTTGGTTTTGTTTGGTGATTTCTTGGTTTCTCGTAAAGTCATTAGACTCCATCTGTTCCATTCTAATTTTGAGAGAATTATTATCTTCAGTGAGCTTTTGAACCTCTTTTTCCATTTGGCTAATTCTGCTTTTGAAAGCATTCTTCTCCTCATTGGCTTTTTGAACCTCTTTTGCCAATTGAATGAGCCTATTTTTCAAGGTGTTAATTTCCTCAGCATTTTTTTGGGTCTCCTTTACCAAGGTATTGACCCATTTTTCATACTTTTCTTGCATCTCTCTCATTTCTCTTCCCAGTTTTTCCTCCACCTGTCTAACTTGCTTTTAAAAATCCTTTTTGAGCTCTTCCAAGGCCTGAGCCCACCCGACATCCCCCTGGGATGTCTGGGGTACTGAGGCCCCGCCCTCCACGTCTTTCCCTGATGGCAAGAATATGTCCTTGTCGTCGTCAGATCCGAAAGTCGGGATCATTTGCATCTGTTCGAAAAAACTCTCTATAGTCTTATTTTTCTTCCCTTTTCTAGGCATTTTCCCAGCCAGTTACTTGACTTCTGAGATTCCTGTCCACCCCCGCCTAGATCCGCCCAGCTAGTGCTTGGGGTCTGAGATTCAAATGTGCTCTCCACGCTAATCAATGTGAGCTTTAGTTCTGGTGCTGGGGTGGGGGCAGGGCCGCCTCCCAGGCTCGGTTTCCTCAGGGGCTTTATGCAGAGACTTTCAGGAATGGAGCGGGTGCAGGGGGGGCACCTCCCAGGCTCAGCTCCCTCAGGGGCTTTATGCAGAGGCCTTCAGTGATAGAGTGGGGTGGGGAAGGGCCATCTCCCAGGCTTAGCTCCCTAAGGTTGTTTATGCAGAGACCTTCAGTAATGAAGATCCTGCCTGCTGCTGGGGGAGTCCCGGGGCTGCCACCCCCGCTGCCGCCCACGCCTCTGCCTCCGCCGCTTCCTGCCCCCGTCTCTGCCGCTGCTTCCTCCCGAGGGAGTCACGGAGACACTCCGCTCCCCTTCTCATCCAGCCCAGCCTTCTCTCTCACTGACCTGTAGCTTCTGTGGGCGGAGGGACTTTCCCGGCTGCTGGAGCTTCCATCCCTGAAGCCTGCTCGGGTCAGCTTCTCTGGGGCCGCGGCCAGGGCAGCGCTGGGGTGGGGTCTGCTTTCCAGGGCGCGACGGACCCTGGGGACGGCTCTCCAGGGCTCTCTGGAACGGAAATCTCTTCCACTCTGTTTCTGTACACCTTTCAGTGGTCCGGAAGTTATGGGGGTCTCTTTTCACATTAATTCTATGGGTTGTGGTTTCGGAGCTCGTAAACTTGCGTCCTTCTACTCCGCCATCTTGGCTCTGCCCCTGATTAAATAATTTTTGATACCAGAAACTGAAAGACTTTATGTGAATAAAATTAGTATAACTAGCATAAGAAGGGAAACAGTTTGATGGAAAGAATATTTTTATGTAACTAATTATTAATTAAATTAATTTTATTCAATTATATTATTTATGATATTTATATGCCAATAGGTAATAGAATAATTACATTTATTAATATGTTAACTAATCAAAAATTAAATTAACCTTTAATTAAATTTAATATCTTTAATAATGGTCTAATAGCCAAGACATAAGTAACTAACATAAATATCTAACACACGTGAACTCTAGGCTCATTGTGTCAACCCTAAGTCATTGACATGTTGGAGTCTCAGAACAAGGCTAATTTTTTTTCTTAGGATTCTAAATGTAATTCTAAAGGGTTGAGGGGTTCTCCTAGGCTTTTGCTACCAAGTCTCCTTCTGGTATGTCTTCCTCAATAGCATTGCAAGTTAATATCCCTGAATATAATCTGACTAGTGATTGTAACCTCAATATAATTTTGATCAATTGCTAATCAATCAATGAATGAACATTTGCCAGGCAGTATTGGGTATACAAGCATTGGAGACGCAAAAGTCAATGAGCATTTGTTAGACAGCATGCTAAGCACTGGGGATACAAATAAAGGAAAAAATATACTCGAAAGAGTCCCTGCTCTCAAAGAAAGGAAAGAAAATGGAATAGACATATGGAACCTATGACATGTCAGGCACTGTGCTAACTGCTTTACAAATATTATCTATTTTGATATAATTAAATATAACTTTTCTCTTAGGGCTCAAAAATAATCAATTGTGCAAATATAGGATGAGGGAGATATCATTTAACATTAATTTATATAGAGTTGACTTGAAGCTTTTAGTGAGCTACAATCTTAACATGAGACCACACTGGTAAGCAATAGCCAAAAAAATCTAAGCTAATTTTGGTGATGAAATGATTAGGGGTGTTTAACCTGGAAAAGGGAAGTCTTAGGAAGGACATAATAGATATCTTTAAGTTCATGAAGGACTTACGATGAGAGATTAGTCTTACAGTACATGGCCCCAATGGACAGAACTAAAGAAAAGGGTGGAAGGTACAGGAGAGAAGATTGCAGCTTTATGCTGGGAATTTGATTTTTTAAACAATTAGAGCTTTCCCTAAACTGAATGGATTGCCTTAGGAGGTGGTGAGAGTTTCCATTTGGGCCTTACTTCCCATACAAATCCCACATGGAAAAAACTGAGTACATCATGAGTAGAAAAGAAGATTCTTTTCTTTCTTCATCATAACATGTTAGAATTGAAAGGGCCCTTAGATTATGAAATGTTAGAGATAGGAGAGGCCTTAGAATAGGAAATGCCAGACCTGGAAGGGAGCTAGAACAGGAAATTTCAGATTTGAGAGGGGCATTAAAACAAAAAACTATTAGAGGAAATGGGTCTTCAGGCATCAACTGTTAGACCTTAGAATGAACCCTGGAACATAGTAGCAACAAGAACTCCAGAGTTGGGAGAGACCTTAGAACACAGAATGTTAGACCACAAAGAGACTTTAGAAAGTGGCAAAGACCTTAGTAATAGAACTTTGGAGATGGAAGGAAACATGGAATGTATACTAGACTTTAGAAGACTTCAAGCTAGAAGGGACACCCTCATTTAACAGATGAGGAAACTGGGGGAGAATAACCATCAGACAATGCCAGTCTGGGTATATAACCCCAGGCTAACTGGTATCTGGTACAAAGGTTCTGAGCCTAAATGTTACTTGACTCATTCTCCTTAAGTCTGCAACAAGGATGAAAAGCGAGGCAAGACAAGAAGACACATGCCTGAGGTAAAACAATCAAAACATGTTTGGACCTAACATGATGGGGAAATGTGGGGAAGGTTGATGGAGAGCCTCATGGTCGGAGGTAAGGACTGACTTGACAGGGAGCCAAGAGCTTCAGGGAGAGGTTAATGTGGGTTATCAACTGAAAGAGCAAAGGAGAGGAACATGTTGGCAGCTGAGAGGCCCCAACTTGGCCCCAGAGAGACAGAGAAAAAGAAATGGTGTGTATATGAATGTGAGAAGTACCTACAGCTTAGTACCTACAGCTGCCCTTTGAAAACAGACTGTCTTTGCAGCCAAGTATCCAAATACCAGTTATACAAGACAAGAATCTTTGATGGAAGTTTGGCATTTCTCAATATGGCCAATTTGTAGAAAGCCATGTTCATTTTCTGTAATTTGTCCAGAAAATGGTACCCTTTGACAGCAAAGGAATGGTTCCTAGACTGCAAAAGTGCTCTCTATCCCACCACCCAACAATTGCTTGATGGGGAAAGTCACTCTCTGCCACCATGTTGCCAAAGGACTAATTAGAATCAATCCAACAAAAATTTACTGAGTGCCTACTATGTGCACAAAGAACTGCTCTAGAGAGGATGCCATGGATCACGATTCAGTCCCCGCTCTGCCTTCAAGGATCTTATAGTCCAATAGCGGAGATTATCCCTGTATATCAGGGGTTCTTAACTCATCTGGGAATTTTTTTTTTAGCAAGTATTTCAATGACTATATTTCAATAGAATTGGTTTTCTTTGTAATCCTATGTGTTTTATTTTAAGTATTTAAAAATAGTATTGGGGGGTGGAGTCAAGGTGGTGGAGTAGAAGATTGGACCTGCTATAACTCTACCCCCAAAGCCCATAAAATATCTGTAAAAAATGACTCTAAACAAATTCTAGAGCAGCAGAAGCCACAAAACGACAGAGTGAAAGAGATTTCCAGCCCAAGACAGCCAGGAGGACCAACATGAGAGGTCTATTGCACCTGGCTTGGAAAGGAGTGCAGCCCAGCTTTGGCCATGTGATGTGGAAGGGACAAGACTGGAAGAAGCTTCAGAGTATGGAATCATGGTCAGCAGCTTCAGTTCCCAGATTTCTCAACTCACAAATGCCAAAGACAACTTCAAAGGTCAGTGAGAAAGTTCTTTCACATGGGTGAGAATTGAGCAGGGTCCAGCTGTAGCCCTGGGCCCAAGGCAGCAGCAGCCACTGCAGCACAACATCCATTTTAGGAACCCTTGGCCTAAGAACCCTGGGGGAATTGAGCAGTCAATCCGAGTCTCAGTTCTGAGTGGCAGTCCTGGGGTGAGGAGGACCACTGGCCTGGTGGAGCTGGTGTAGGCTTTGGAGAGGATCCTGGGCAGAAAAGCATGTGGTTGCTCCCAGACCAGAGAGCAGACCAGGAGAGGAGTAAATCCCTTTCCCTTGATTGTGCAACGTTGGAGGAACTGAGAACTGACAGTCCCCAGAGTATACCCTCCACTTAGCAAAGGACTCAAAAGTCAAGTAACTGACTTGGAAAATGACCCAAAAAGGGGGAAAAAAGTAAGACTATAGAAGGTTACTTTCTTGGTGAATAGGTATTTTCTTCCATCCTTTTGGATGAGGAAGATATAAAAGTCAAAGCTTCTGCATCCAAAAGCTCCAAAATAAATATACAATAGTCTCAGGTCATGGAAGAGCTCAAAAAGCATTTTGAAAATCAAGTAAGAGAGTTGGAGGAAAAATTGGGAAGAGAAATGAGAGGGATGCAAGAAAATTATGAAAAGTGAGTCAACAGCTTGCTAAAGGAGAGCACAAAAAATGCAAGAAAATAACACCTTTAAAAATAGGCTAACCCAAATGGCAAAAGAGCTCCAAAAAGTCAATGAGGACAAGAACATTTTAAAAAATAGAATTAGTCAAATGGAAAAGGAGGTTCAAAGCTCACTGAAGAAAATAGTTCTTTAAAAATTAGAATGGAGCAGATGGAAGCTAATGACTTTATGAGAAGCCAAGAAATTACAAAACAAAACCAAAAGAATGAAAAAAATAGAAGACAATGTGAAATATCTCATTAGAAAAACAACTGACCTGGAAAATAGATCCAGGAGAGTAAATTTAAAAATTATGGGACTACCTGAAAGCCATCATCAAAAAAAGAGCCTAGACATCATCTTTCATGAAATTATCAAGGAAAACTGCTCTGATATTCTAGAAACAGAAGGTAAAATAAATATTGAAAGAATCCACCAGTCACCTCCTGAAAGAGATCCAAAAAGAAAAACTCCTAGGAATATTGGAGCCAAATTCCAAAGTTCCCAGGCCAAGGAGAAAATATTGCAAACAGCCAGAAAGAAATAATTCAAGTACTATGGAAATACATTCAGGATAACACAAGATCTAGTAGCTTCTACATTAAGGGATCTAAGGGCTTGTAATATGATATTCTAGAAGTCAAAGGAACTAGGATTAAAACCAACAATCACCTACCCAGCAAAACTGAGTATAATACTTCAGGGGAAAAAAATGGTCATTCAATGAAATAGAGGACTTTCAAGCATTTTTGATGAAAAGACCAGAGGTGAATAGAAAATTTAACTTTCAAACACAAGAATCAAGAGAAGCATGAAAAGGTAAACAAGAAAGAGAAACCATAAGGGACTTACTAAAGCTGAACTGTTTATATTCCTACATGGAAAGAAAACATTTATAACTCTTGAGACTTTTCTCAGTATTTAGGTAGTTGGAGGGATTATATGCATATAGATAGAGGGCACAAAGCAAGCTGAATAGGAAAGGATGATATATAAAAAAATAAAATGAAGGGGTGAAAAAGGAATATATTGAGAAAAGAAAGGGAGAGATGGAATGGGGTCAATTATATCTCATAAAAGATGCAAGAAAAAGCTTTTTCAATGGAGGGGAAAAGGAGGAGTTGTCAGGGAAAAAATGAAGCTTGCAATTATCACATTTGGCTTAAGGAGGGAATAGCATACACACTCAATTTGGTATGAAAATCTATCTTACACTGCAAGAAAGTAGGAGAGAAGGGGATAAGTGTGGTATGGGGGATGATAGCATGGAGGACAAACGGGAGAAGAGAATAATTAGAAGTAAACACTTTTGAGGAGGGACAAGCTTAAAAGAGAGAATAGAATAAATGTGGGGCAGGATAAGATGGAGAGAAATATAGTTAGTCTTTCACAACATGACTATTATGGAAATCTTTTGCATAACTACACATATATAGCCTATGTTAAATTGCCTGCCTTCTCAGTGGGGATGGATGGGAAGGGATGAAGGAAGAGAAGTTGGAACTCAAAGTTTTAGGAACAAATGTTGAGAATTGTTTTTGTATGCAACTGGGAAATAAATACAGGTAATGGGGCATAGAAATCTATCTTGCCCTATAAGAAAAGAGAAAAGATGGGAATAGGGAAAAGGAGGAATATGAGAGAAGGGAGGGCAGATTGGGGGAAGGGGTAATCAGAATGCATGATATTTTGGGGTGGGGGAGGGGAGAGATGGAGAGAGTATTTGGAACTCAAAATCTTGTGAAAATGAATGTTGAAAACTAAAAATAAATAAATTTTTAAAATAGTGTTCTGAAAAGACTTTTACAGGATTTTCCAGATTACCAAATAAAAACTCTTTCCTCTAAAAAAAAGAAATAAAATATATGGTAGAACTCAAGAACATAGACAATCAATATATTCACAAGCATAAATTAACCACCTTCTCTGTGCCAGGTGCTGTGCTAGACATAAGAGGGTACAAAAGCAACAATGGAAAAAACATTGCCTTCAAGATGCTTACAATCTAGTAGGGGAGCTATAGGGCCACTAGGTGGCACAGTGGATAGAGCACTGGGGCTGGAATCAGAAAGACCTGAATTCAAATCGAGACTCAGGCATTTCCTATTTGTGCGACCTTGCCAAGTCACTTAACCTTTATTGCCTCAGTTACCTTATCTGTAAAATGAACTAGAGAAGGCAATGGTAAACCACTTCAGCATATCTGCCAAGAAAACCCCAAATGGGGTCACGATGAATTAGACACATGACTGAATTATGTTAACAAGGGATATAAGCCTTGTGTGTGTGTGTGTGTCAGAATACGAGGGAGAATTAAACAGCATAATTAATCAAGTATTTAATCCTTGAAATTAATTAATATTAGTAGGTAACACTGCTACTATGTGCCAGGAACTGTCCTAGGTCTACAAAGACAAATGTGAAAGAAGTGCCTGCCTTCAGGGACCTTACAGTCTACAGCAGAGAAAATACACACATCTAAGTCTATACAAAGTATATTCAAATAGACACAAGGTGATGTGATGGTTCCAGAAGTAGGGGAGTAGTGGTCAGGAAGAGCTTCATGTCCGAGGTGATGTTTGCTATACCAAATACAATGGAAGACTGGATATGCCTCGAGATGTATGTTCCTTAGATGCTGGCGGTGGACTGTCTGATGATGGTTTTGGTGGGTGATGAGGAAGGAAGTAAATAAACATCTACTATGTGGCCAGGCACTGTGTTAAGCATTTTCCAAGTATTCTCTCATTTGATCCTCACAATACCCCTGAGAATTAGGTGCTATTATAACCACCCCCATTTTACAGATGAAGACACTGAGGTTTAATGATTTGCCCAGGGTCATACAGTTAAGAAGCACCTAAGATGGGACTTGAATTCAGATCTTTCTGAGTCCAGGCAGAGTGCTCTATCTCCTGAGCTTCCTCTTTCACTTTCAATCCAGAAGTTTTTGCTTTGGTACATAGATGTGATCAGAGCAAAACCTTTGACATTCTGTTTTTCCTTTAAATGAAGCATTTCAATGAACAGCTCAGCTATTTTCCCAGTCATTCAAGGCTTGAGATTTTTGTTATCTTTGCCTTCTTCTCTGGCCGTGCTGAGTCTTCCCCCTCCAAACTTCCCCACCCCTGATCCAATCACTCTCCATTTCCTATTGATTCTCTTTCATCAATTTCCCTTGCACAGATCCCCTTCTTCCCATTCCATTTCCCACAGTCTTAGTTTGGGTCTTCATTCCCTCTTGCTGGATTATTGCAATAAAGTCCCAGTTAGGGAATGTATGCCTCTAGCCTCACTTCTCTGTCCCTCAAATCAGCAACAACTGATTAATCGCTTAATAATTATTTCCCTTCTCAAAATCTTCCCGTGACAAATACCATCTAACCTTCATGGTCTTGTTGGCATTCAAGGCTCTCCAGTGCTTGGCCCTAAACCATCTTCTATTTAGTCTAATCTGAGAGGATGCATGATACACTTGAAAAACATCAACAAAAGAACAACTGAACATGAAAACAGGAGAAACCTGGGATAAAATCCTTCTCCTGACATCTAATGACTGTGATTGGGGCCGGTCAGTTAATCTACCCATGACTCAATTTCTGTTATTTAAAAAAAAATGATCTTTCTCCTTATGAATTTAGCAGTCAACAATGTTCACAAACATTTCAATATAGAAAGGAGAAAAAAAGAGGATTATGTATGAAATTGTGTAGTATATCCATGTGCAATATGGGACGATAATGTCTATATTATCTACCACAGAGGATCAAATTATATCACACATATAAAACCCTTGCTGATAGATTTTGAAGAATGAAAGAAATGACTCTTATTGTTACTGCTTCCCTAGATATGATTTATGTTCTGACCTACCTGAATTACTCATGGCTAGCCATTTCCTATGTTCATGCTTCCTATAAAAGTTGGCACCTAAGTCAAGTTTTGAAAAAGAAGTGAAGCAGAGATGGTGGGGTACAATGCAAAGAAGAGAATGGACTTTAGAGTCAGGAAGTCTGGATTCAAACCTCACCTCTGACTATCCCTACCTGTGTGACATAGAGGAAGTCACTTCATTTCTCATGGCTTCTGTAAAAGGAGAGGACTGGATTAAACAGCCATTTCTCAAATGTCCATTTTAGCCCTAGATGTGTGACTCTAGAATACTTTTTTAAATGTAATTTAATTTTTTTCCAAAATCTAGTTTCTTTTTCTTTCCCCCCCCAAAACAAACAAACAAATCAAAACCCTTGTAAGAAATATTCACGGACAAAACAAATTCCCTAATTTTCCGCATCTAAAGGGTCTATGTTTGACCCTTACTTGTCACAACTCACCTGGGTGACTTTGGGCAAATCACTTCCCCCAATCTCTGCCTCAGTTTCTTCATCTGTAAAATGAAGGAGTTGGATTAGATTCACTCAGTTCATTTCAGATCTAGATTTGTGATTCTAAGAGGTAGAGATAAGAGGGCCTTCATTCCAGGCATGAGGAATGATGGTAAGAGATGGAATATTCATTCAGAGGAACATAGGAAGTTTAGCAAGAACAGAGCCCATAAAGGGGAGTAACATGAAATAAGGGTAGAAAGGTATGTAGGAACTAGTCTGGAAAGGGTTTTAAATGTCAGGGCTAGGAATTTGTGCAGTCAAGGTCAATGAGTCGGTGAGAAGATGAAAAAAAGTTTCAATATAATTGAAAATTAATTTCTTCCACTGAAACTTGGTATTGCACTTCAGTCTCAACCTTAATGGTCCAGCCTGTTGATGGAGGGAAATGGGTTTTTTATGATTATGAAGGTTACAGTCTTGGACTGATGCAATCTAAGAAACATGTTGAGTGCTGAGTGCTGAGTTCAAGGGAGACTTCTCTACCCTTGAACTCTAGCATGTCCAATTTTGAATAATTGTCCTATGGAATTCGGAACATGACTTAATACATTGGAACCCTGTTTGTTGCTGTATATCTTCTGGAAAGCTAAATAAATCACAGCTCCCAGGCCCTAATGGAATGGCAAAGAAGACTTTCCCCCTCCCTGTCTTGCCTTGGCCTGTTTGCATTGGACTGGCTTCCCATTTACTTTCCTTACTTGTCCATACCCGGTTCCATTAATTTCCCCCAAAGTCATTTTTCTTTCTGTCTTTCTTTCCTTTGCATATTTTCATTTGGGGGTGGATGAATTGGAGATATCAAGAGACTCTTTGCTCTGGGGGTTGTTAGCTTTTGCAATTTTATGGTTCCTTTTGCTAAATGGTTCTCTTAGGATAAGGGACCCCAGAGATTATCTAGTCTGTCTTTTATTTTATAGATGAGGAAATGGAGACCCAGGGAGATGAAATTAGTTGCCCAAGGTCACCAGGTTGTAAATGGCAGAGCTGAGATTTGGACCAAGGTTCTCTAGTGATGATAATGATAAAGCATTTATTTATTTATTATCATTTTCCTTATATACTTTATTTTTACAATATCACAGAGATACATCAAAATTACTCATTCTCAGTATTCAGTCGATTTGCTCAAGGACAGGCATGTGTCCCAGAACTTCAGTACATCTTATTAAAAAATATGGAGGCATCCTGATGTAGTGGATAAAGTACCAATCCTGGAATTGGAAGGTCTGGATTCAAATCCTACCTTTCACACTGATAAAGCATTTATTATGAATTTACTGTTTTCCAGGCACTATATCAAGCAATGGGGAGAAATATAACCTTTTAAAACAGTCTCTGCCCTCAGGAGGAAGACTTAATATGAGATGCATATGGCAGCATGATTTTGAAATGACCAGAAAGTGATTATGTAGGCTTAGATTCCCGAGGAGATAAGGAAGCTCACCTACTAGAGGGGCAGAGTCCCCATCCAATGCTCTTTCCACAGAAGAAAACATTCGGGTTCCACTTTTATCAGACCTGATTTCTTTTAGGCTTGGCCTCAGGCTCTTTCTTTCCCCCAAGAGGAAAATCAAGAGGAGATAGAATCTGAAGAAGGAGAGCAATCCCAGTCTGGTGGGGAGAAGGGGAGTTAGTAGGGGGATGGGAGCTGAAATGGGGAGAGAGCTGTTAGTAGGAATAATATAAAGACAGAAGGGGAGAAGAATGAGTTCATTTCCTTTTTGGAGGATTACTAGACTGACAGATCAGGGAAATACCATAAGCCAAACATAACTGGATTTCAGTAAGGTACGTGAAGAAATCTCTCAGGGAATTTCATGTGCTAGGGTAACTACTTTTTCTGGATCTGATTCTGACCAGTGAGGATAGAATGGATTTGCTAAAGTTGATGGGATCCTAGGGAGAGAGAAAGCAAGACATGGAATCCTTGGGAGAAAGAAGACAATATATAGGATCCTAGATCTATAACCAGAAGGGTCCTTAGGGGTCATCTCATCCAATCCCTTCATATTACAGATGAGGAAGGAAAGTATGGGAGAGAAAAGGTATTAGACTGACTACCAAGCTGAAGGTCTACAGAGCCATTGTGCTGACCTCATTGTTGTATACCTGTGGAACATGAACAGTCTACCAGCGCCATGCCAGGAAACTAAATCGCTTCCATTTAAACTGTCTTAGGAAGATTCTGAAGATCACCTGGCAGGATAAGGTACCAGACACTGAGGTCCTTACTTGAACTAAACTGCCAAGCATTAAAACTATGCTTCAGAGAGTGAAATTCCGATGGGCTGGTCACGTTGTTTGAATGTAAAATGTACACTTGCCAAAAAGGCTATTTTATGGAGAACTCGCAAAGGGCAAGTGTTCACATGGTGGTCAGAAGAAATAATACAAAGACACTCTCAAGGTCTCTCTCAAGAACTTCGGGATTGATTATATGACATGGGAAACACTGTCACAAGACCATTCAGCATGTCATGTTCATATCAGAGAAGATGCTATGCTCTATGAGCAAAGCAGAGTTGAAATAGCTCAAAGGAAATGTAGGATGTACAAAGTTAGAGAATCTACCCCAAATATTCCTACAGACTATTTGTGTCTGACCTGTGGTAGAGCATTCCAAGCTCGTATTGGTCTGATCAGCCACAGTTAGACACATTGAAACTTGACTCTAGCACAACCATGTCATTTTGGTCCTCTTCATTCGAGAATGAAGGACAACTAACCATTACAGATTAGGAAACTGAGGCACAGAGTTATACAGGTAGCAAGCAACAGGGCTGAAATTTCAACAAAATCAAAGAATCATAGATTTAGGACTGAAAGGGTCCCTCAAGGCCATTTATTCCAACCCCCTTATTTTAGACAAGAAGAAACTGAGGCTAAGGGAGTTGATGTGACTTGTGTAAAGTCTTACTCATAGTGAACATTACTGGTGGGACTTGAACCTAGATATTTTGACTCCAGGGTCCTTGCTTTTCCCATCACCCCATACCTGCTTCAAATTTGGGCATAATCTGTCACATGCCCTAGACTTTGGGAGGGCAGGTTGCTAAGAGTGCAGAGAGTGAATAGGCAAAATTCCTTTTTGAAAATTCGGAAAGGAAAAGTGACACATTTGGGACTGTGCCTCAGTGATTGGAATGGTCTTCCTCCTCACCTGTGCCTCTTAGCATCTCAAATTTCCTTCAAAGCTCAGCTCAAGAACCACCTGATACCCTCAACCACTATGGGGACCTGCCACTGATTTCTTTATACCTTTTATGTATTTTTATGTACATACGTATGTGCTTTTTTCTCTTAATCACAAGTAAGCTCCTTGAAGGCAGGGACTGTCTCTTTTTTCTTTGAATCTCTAGCTCCTTGAACACAGTGTTTGTCATACAGTACGGGCTTAAGAAATGTTTGATTGATTGAAGAACCTTCTGAATGTAAGTGCTAGGTACTGGAGGATAAAAAGATGAATAATGATACTGTCCTCACTTTCAACAATCTTATAATTTATGTACAAGTTATTTCGGGTACATGGAGGTGGCATGGTCTCATGGAAAGAGCTTTTTTTGAAGTCAAAGGACCTAAGGTCACATCTTGTCTCTGTCACTTACTAGCTGTGTGAGGTTAGCAAGTCACTTAACCTCCATGAACCTCAGTTTCCCCATCTGTAAAATTAAGGGGTCTCTGAGATCCCTTCAAACTCTAGACCTTTGATCTTAAGTCTAATACTTAAGTGTAATGTAAAGAATGAAGGGGAGAAAGGGGGGATCCAGTCAAAAGGCTCCAGGGAAATTTGAGGAGGAAGAAAGCATTCTCAGCTTGCGGGGGTTGGGGAGAGGTAAGGTTGTTCTCTTGGTAGTTGACCCAAGTCATTAGGTACTTATCCTGGGAGCCAAAATCTCTAGTTCCAGCTTGTGATAAGAGGGTCCTGAAGGGAAGAAAGACTGGATTCTGTTATCAGTCTTAGACCTGGTACTTAATACTTGTGTGACACTGGGCACATCATTCCCTTCTTTGGATCTCAGTTTCCTCATCTGGAAAATGAAGAGGTTGGATGAGAAGTCTTTTCCTACCCTAAATCCATGATCCTATGAGCCATTTAACAATCCTGTCTACTAGATGTTGACGTTACTGTCCTGGAATTCACTAGAACAGTAGGTCAGCTATGACTGGACTTGTTAGATTGATGTTAAGGAAGTTAGCCTGGTCACTCTCCACCCTGGAACAGGGTAAGCTTTCAGATGAGGAGAGCCCCTGCTCCCTTTTGGCCTCCAGGAAGATGGTGAGTCACACATTTTCTGCCAAACCTTATCCCCTCTCTTGGCTAATCTTGCCAACTCGTGGAGAGAAGTTGGCAAAGTTTTAATCATCTTGAATGAAGTCTGGAGCATGGGGAGGGCTGGAAGAAGCCCAGTGCCAACCATACCCTCTCTCTTCTAAACCTGTATCTTGTCTGATTCTGTTCCTTTGGAATTTGGGATTATCTGAACATGCTGGTCTGAAGTTTACCTTTGCTGGTCTGTGGGATGGAAAAGAGGGCAGGGAATTTATTTGCTAAATGATATAATAGTGTAAATAAAGGAGGCATTTATCAGCTGTCAGAGTCAAGGCCAACTAACTGTTTTAAAATCCTTATAAAACCACTTTAGCAGGGGTGTCTGCAGGGAAACAATGCATGTGCTAATTACAAATGATGCTTATCTACTTACTGAAGCACTTAAGAGATTCTCTAAGACAAACCCCACAGTCCATTTCCTCCTCGTCCTCCTCCCTTCTGTCTGCTGAGTAACTAGAGGTCCTTGAAAGCAATTAACATCCCAATTCTTTAAAAGCATTCTATGACTTTTCCCTCTGTCAGACTGGCTTTTTCTCCTCCTCTTCTAACTACCCTCCTTCGACCCGCTAACCATCCCCCCCCCATTCCCACACCAAATTGCATGTTCTGATGGGACAGTGGAGCAGCAGCTCTGGCATGTCCAGACCAAAGCATCCGAGGGAGAGTCATTCATGCAGTGTCTGAATCTGCTTGAGTGTCTACTACCTCCCACCCTTTGGTTCTCTGCAAAAAGTCCCATTTTTCTCTCCTCTTGACTGGCAAGCAGGCTTTGCTGCTGTATACGTAATTCTCTTCCTTTACTAGGCATCAAGAATGGTCATGATCACTCCTCCATGTGGCTTTTCTCATCTTCTCCCTCAAAGTTTCCTTAATTGTGCTGTACTTCCTTCCAGTCAACAATTCAGAGAGACCTTGGAGTCTCTGTTCACTTGTGATCAAGCTATCTCTTGGAGTCTAGGGTCTCATGGAAAATGTAGTTCTTGACTGGATGGATTTGTGTGTGTATCTCACTGGGCAATCCTCCTCCCATCCCTGATACATTCATGCTCTCTTTTCACATAGAAACTTAGCCTCATGTTTCATAGAGTTAAGAATTTCTATTTACTATTACTAATAATGGCTGACATTTATATAGTATTTTAAGGTTTGCAAAGTGCTTTATATATGCTAATTCAATTGATCCTCAAAATAACCTTTATTATTATTTTCATTTTACAGAGGAAGAAACTGAGGCAGACAATGTCTTACCCAAGGTCATACAACTAGTGAGTGACTGGAGGAGAATTCAAACTCAGATCTTAATACTGAGTTAATACTGAAAACAGGACTGTGAGCTCTTTGACAGCATGAAATCTAGTTAACTAAATTCTATACTCTATCACTTTGTGGCTGTTCAGTCATTTCCTATCCTACCTGGCTTTTTGTGACCCCATTTGAGATTTTCTTGGCAGAGACACTGGAGTGGTTTTCCATTTCCTTCTCCAGCTCATTTGACAGATGAGGAAACTGAGGCAAACAGAGTGAAATGATTCACCCAGGGTCATACAGGTAGTAAGTGTCTGAGGGCAGATAGGAACTCAGGAAGATGAATCTTCCTGACCTCAGGCACCCCACTGTATTCACTTGTTCACCCAGTATACATCATTGCCATTGGGGAAAGCACCTAAGACAACGCTTTGTCCTCAGTATGATGCCCAGTACATCTTCAGCAGTTAAACACTTTTTAAATGATCCACTCATTTTCATGACTGAAAAAAGCTTACTCCCTTTTATCAAACCTCAGTGTCAGGCAGTATTTGATAAACACATTTAAAATGAGTCAGCAGTGATAGATAAGACCTAACATAATAGCTCTCCAGAGGCTTGGGGAATGGGGAGAAGAGAAAGAACCTTAGAGCTAGAGGCATATTTTTTTTTTAAAGAGTTTTGTTTGTCAACAATGCAGACATGAAAGGGCTGGTTTAGGAAGGAGGGGTCTTCTGAATATACCTGTGGGTCGCTGTCAAATACACCCCAGCTCTGTCTTCATAACATCTACATAACAAACGCAGCTTTGGAGAATCTAATAGACTAACACAATAGATCAATTATAGGTTTATGAGCAATCTTAGCAAACATTTAGTTCAACCCTTTTATTTTAGAGATGAGGAAACCGAAGCCCAGGAAGGGCACATTATTTGACTCAGGGTCACCCAGAGAGTAAATTGCAGAGCCAAAATTTGAACCCAAGATTCTAGATTGAATATTAGCTTTACTCTGTCATGCTGATTGTCTCAGGTTCATCTTAAAGGTAAGTAGCTGTATTTCTGTAACTGTAGAAGAAGAGGTGATGCAGTGATTCATCTGTTGTATTCACTGGGGATTACTAAGATAGCCCTTCAAAGGTGGGGTAGAATGGTGTTTTTCTGAATTCCCATTATTCACAAGGACCTAAAGAGTCATAGACTATTGTAGTTAGAGACAGAAGCAGAACTAGGGTGAGGCAATCAGGGCTTTGTCCTAGGACCTCAACTTTTGAGAGGATGAGGTTTGGTTCTCTGGTCAGCTATCACTATCTCTTAGGGTCTTCTGTTGATTTTGGGTCATGTCTCTCCACATATTTGCTGTGATTGCTCCTTTTCCCTCCCCTGGCAATGGGCCACTAGATTGGGGTTCCCATTGCCATTATGATTCTCTCCCAGGATCCACTGCAGCAACCAGGGATGGGCAACCTGTGTTCTCAGGGCCACATGTGATCTTCTAGGACCTTGGGGACAGCCTTTTGACTGAGTCCAAGTTTTACAGAACAAATTATTTTATTGAGGGGATGTCATCAATACTAGCCTCTTCCTTTTTCTCTGTGTCTCTCTCCTCTTAGGGCTTTTGTGGTTAGGGTAGAGGTATTGAGCATCTGGGGGAGAGCTGCCTTTGCTCCAAGGTTGCCACCATGACCATGCAGACTGTATACCTCCTCATCAAAGAAGAAAAAAAACCCTGAATTTGCCTTAGGTGCAAGAATTGCTAGGTATTTCTCTAACTATAGAGACCTGTGAGTTCTTAACCTGGGGTTTGTGAACTTAAAAAAATTTTTTTTAATAACTGTGTTATTGTTAAGTCATTTCAGTTGTGTCTGACTCTTCATGACCCCATTTGGGGTTTTCTTTTCAAACATAGTGGAGGTTTGCCATTTCTTTCCAGCTCATTTTATAGATGAGGAAACTGAGGCAAACAGGGTTAAGTGACCTGCCCTGGGTCAAATAGTTAGTAAGGATCTGAGGCTGGATTTGAACTCAGGTCTTCCTGACTCCAGGCCCCATGCTCTAGCCACTGTGCCACTTATCTTCCCCTACTGGCAATACCTGAGTCCTTTGGTCATGTACATGGTCATACAGATGGGGCTTCTGAGAAGTTAATTGCCTCTCTCACACAGTGAGTCATTGAAGGAGCTGAGTGAACCTTGCGTCCTGGCTCCCTCATTCAAGGCTCCATTCAGTCCATCACAATGGTTCCTTGTTAGCTGAGTAATTAGTGATGTGATTCCATAGTCCATGTTGACCAAGTGCTTTGACCCTGAAGAATATTATGTAAATGTGAGGGCTTATTATTGTCATTATCAAAACAAATGAGTCTTTGAGAAGAGGGGCAAATAGCTTCAGTCACCAGTCTTCAGAGGAACCTCCACACTGCCTCTGCCCCCATCAGGATGTACGCCAGGCTCTGAACCATCACTTAGCCATGTTCTTGACATGCGTAGTCTTACCACTTTATAATGCTTTCATCAAGTTATGACTTATAGCAGATCTGGACAAGCCTGAGGAAAAACAGAGATTTATTCCTTTAGTGGAGCCCATCCAAGCCAACAAAAGAGCAGGCACCAAAGGCAACGTGGGGTATAATGGGAATGATTCTCCCTGTTTGATTTGGAAGGCTTTGTTGACCCCCAGTGAAAAAAAGGCCTGCCATCCAGAGAACATGGTAAATTAGGATGAAAGATCACTAGAGAAAGGCAGTTGTGGTTAATTTTTCAGAAGGAAAAATAATAAAAAATGAAGCCAAGACATGCCAGGTCAAAATATAGCCGCCTATAAAAGCTTTCACAATAGAATACTATTATAATATCACGAAGGCTGGTGTTGTGGAAAGAACGGTAGATTGAGAATCAAAGGGGTTGGGTCCAAATGCTGTGTTTTTTAAATTAAGACTCTTAAATTTTCTGGGACTATTTGCTCATCTGTAAAATAAAGAGACTTAGATGCTTTCTGAGGTCATCCTTTCTAACTTATCTATGATTTTATGAATGGAAAAATATCTCTGAAGACAAAAATTCCCAAGTCATTTGGCAATAAAATGAAGTTGATCATTTCTCAATAGTTGGATCATTTTCTTCTTGTCTTTCTCAGATGTGATTCATAATTCTGATAGGCCAGGCAACAGGAAATGACATTTATTAAAGAACTTCACAGTGTAGAACTTAACATGGCAGATCTTGTGGAGTTCCTTAGTTCTTATACTCTGCCTTTTCCATATAGCTGAATTCCTGTAACTCTGCTTTTGCAGGAGAGAGGATGATTAAATCTGTTAGAAATTATCATCGTCACATGTTCATCTCACAACTTCTGCCTTCTTCTAAAAGAACAAAAAGTCTCAGCATCCCAGGGTAGGCACACACACACACACACACACGCACGCACGCACGCATGCACGCACACAAAATCAGCATCCATTGGAAGTCTCTGCAGCTAGGTAGAGAAGGGAACGTTTTCTTTGACTTGAGGTGGACCTCTTTATAAATTTAAGCAGCTCTCCCAGAAAAGATGTTCTTTTGGGACTAGGTTCATATTTCACAATAAAATTCTACCTCCAAGAAAGCTCTGTGTTTTGGGATCTGGACAGAGAGCAGGGGGAGAGTTTTGAGGGAAGATCGTCCACTGGACCTGAACTTTTGTGATGAAGTTTGGAAAAACATACTTCATACTCTGGAAAGAAAACCAAACTAAGGAAGAAGAGTCAGAATATTGAGTTATAGGTTGTGTCTAGACAAGACAAACACACATACAATAACCATAATAACCAAACAATTGTGAAATTGATCATTAGAGAGGGAATATGGTTTAATAGACAATGTGCTAGGGTGGCAATGAGGACCACCTGGGTTTGAATCCCACCATGGATACTACTCAATGACCCTAGCTAAGTCATTTAACCTCTCTTAAATTCATGTTTTCTCTGTCTGGTCATTTACCCTTTCTGGAAAATATTAGTGTCTACCTCATAGTGTTGTTGTGAGGATCCAATAAGCCAGTGTGTATAAGAACTTTGTAAACCTTAAGTCACTTAACTGTGTGATGATACTGACATGGAACTTGCTCTCCCTTCTGCTTTTCCCCTCCTTCCTCCCCTCCCTCACCCCAGCAGCTACTGTCTGGGGTGCTGGTAGGTCCAGGATTTCATAGAAAGAACCACATACTTGGAATCCATTTACCCACAGGGGTTCACGGTCTCTGACATACGTATGCTGCGTTGTTTGGAAAGCTCAGAAGGTTTGGTCAAGGATGGAGTTATCGGTGATATGGTATCCTCATTGCCAAGACCTCCTGGCGAAGACCATGAGAAATGCTGCAATAGAATGGGTAGGGTATAGACTTGATGTCAGGAAAGTGAGTTAGAATTCTGTCTCAGACACTTACAAATTGTGTGACCTTTTCTGAAGATTATAGGGAGCCACTGAAATTTATTGAATGGGGAGGTGACAGTGCCAGGTTCATAGTCAGTGTTTAATAAATGCTTGGTGACCATTGATTTTACACACACACACACACACACACACACACACACACACACACACACACACACACACACACTATATATATAATATATATTATATATATATTTAATAAATGCTTGTTGATTGATTAAACACATGCTGAAGTCTCGGATGATGTCAAGATTCGAAGGCTTTGAGGCTGTAAGCTGTAATTTATTTAACCTATTCCAAAATTCAGTAGATCTGCTCAGGGTATATAAGAACACTCTTTTATTATCAAAATTGTCCAGTAATTGGCCTCCAAACACATACAGCTGTTCCCACCTTTAGGTATTGCATTGGTACTGCCTAAAATGTCTTCCCTCCCATTCTCCATTTAGCAAAATTCAACCCATCTTTTGAGACACATCTCTTCCTTGAGGGCTTCCTCAGCCAATATACTCCCTCCTTCCTCCAAAATCTCTAACTATTACAGTGGTACCTCTCAGGCATTTAGCCTATGCTGGCCTGGATTGTGAAATCTCCATTTATGATTGTACCTTGTCTTTCCAACTCTGAGATCTTTGAGGTCAGAGAATTATGGAATTTGACCTCGCCAGTTACAGAAAGGACCTCGGCAGCCAAGCAGCCCAACCTATACAGGAAAGGAATCCCACCTACTACGACATGTCCAGCAAGTCGTCAAGTAGTGCTCAATAAAGAGTGGTCCGAAATGCATCCCCAAAAGCCATCTAGTAAGCATTGCCCTCTGATAATCTAGGAAGACTTGAGTTCAAATCCCACCGTGGACACATATTAGCTCTAAGTCTGTCTCAGCACCCCGTAAAATGGGTATTATTATTGTACCTGCCTCCCAGGATTGTTTTGGGGATCAAATGAGACAGTATATGCAAATCCCTTTACAAACCTTGAAGCACTATAGAAATGCTGTCATTACTAGCTATTGTTAACTAGATGGGAAGGGAAAATTAACTTAAAGAAAGCACTGAGGTAGCAGAATCAAGTTAAGAACACATGCCAGACCACTTAACAATTTTGTGACTGAAATGAGTTTTTCTTTCTTTCTTTCTTTCTTTCTTTCTTTCTTTCTTTCTTTCTTTCTTTCTTTCTTTCTTTCTTTCTTTCTTATCCATTTCCTTTATTTTTAGTGGCATTTTTATTTTTCATGTAAAAATAAATTTTAATATTCGTTTAAAAATTTTGAGTTCCAAATTTTCTCCCTCTCTCTATCACCTCCCCTACAAGATAATAAGCAATTTGATATAGGTTATATATGTACAGTCATGTAAAACATATTTCCATATTAGGTTGTGAAAGAAGAAACAGACCAAAAGAAAAAAAAAACATGAAAAAAATTAAGAAAGTGAAAATAATATGCTTTGATCTGCAATCGGACTCCATCCATTCTTTTTCTGGGTATGAGCAATTTTCCTTATGAGAACTTTGGAATTGTCTTGGATCATTGTATAGTTGGGAATGGCTAAGTCATTCATAGTTGGTTATCATACAATGTTGCTACTATTGTGTACAATGTTCTCCTGGTTCTGCTCACTTTACTTATCATCAGATTATGTAAGTCTTTCAGAAGTTCACCTGCTTCTCATTTCTTATAGCACAATAATATTCAATTACATTAATATACCACAGTTTGTTCTATCATTCCCTAATTGATGGGCATCTGTTCAATTTCCAATCCTTTGTTTGATCCCTCTTGGGTAAGGGGGGATGGAAGACCAGGAGACAGTGTTAAGTGGAAAGTCAGACAACCTGATCCAGTTCTGGATCTGTGATCCTACGACCTTGTGATTAAACCCCTACTATGTGAAAGGCATAATAAATTCTAGCTCTGATATTATTTGTGTGACCTTGGGCAAATCTATTAAACTTTCTGGAGCTCAGTTTCATCATCTGTCCAAAGAGGGTGTTGGACTATACGACTTCTAAGCATCTTTCCAGTTCTAAATCTTTGGTGAAAGTCATGACCATGAATTGAACTTGAGAAAGGGTCCTTGGGAAAGGGTCCTTGTCCATAAATAGTTGCTATTTTTTGAAGATTATAAGATTATCAATGTAGAGATGATAATGACAGGAACTTTGGAATTCATCTGAGCCAATCCTCTTATTTTATGGATGAGGAAACTGAGACCCCAAGAGGTCATAACTTGACTAAAGTAGGTGTTATAGTGTAGATTGGAATCTAGGTCCTCTGATGCCAAAGTATAGAATTATATAATCATAAATCTAGAGTTAAAAGAGATCCCAGTTTGCCTCCCCCTACCATTTTACAGATGAAGAAAGTGAAACCCAGGAAAGTGAAGTGACTCTTGTGCTCTTTCAAATACAACTACATGAAGAGAAGGACGAGATCATGGTTTTCTGATTATTCCTATAATTTAAAAAAGGATAAAGTAGCAGTCCAGAGCCATAAGGAATCATTGACATTTTCTACGTAATTACAGCATACATAATTAATGGTAACCTAGCCAAACCCTGCCCTAATTGCTGGCCCATTACTGTGAATGCCATGTGGTCAGAAACTCAGGAGCTGGCACAGCCATTAGGCACCACAACCAGATAAGTGCTTGGCGGGCATACCCTGTGGTGCGCAATCATATTGCCCACTATGTCTCTGCCCTTTGGAGAAATCATAAAGAAATTTGATGGATATTTACACAGAGCCAAAGCTTGCAAGGAAGCCACATGAAATATTATAGAGATGAATAGTTCCATAACAGATGGGCACCTATGAATTAAGCCCAGGAGGTTGTCTTAATAAATGATGGCACAGAGGGAAGGGTGGATATGTCCTCCTCTTGAAGGAGTCTAGACTCCAGTGAGGTCTCCAGGGCTGCTGCACCCACCATATAGCCTATGTGGCTTGGACCACAAAAAATGGACAGATTCCTATTTTCAAAAAGCATGAAAGCAAGAAGAAACTTTATGATTGATTTGATTTTGGTGACTGTTCCCCAGCCATTGCTTCAATCACCAAGTGTTCTGAAATTCTATGAGAGCAGGAAATGGAATTCTATGAGACATCATAGAGACAGAATGCATAGCTGGGGCCATGAGAACTTTTGGATTATCTGTGTCCTGTGTTGGGCAAAGGTCATTTCAGAAGTCACTCCATGACCTTGAGTAGAGTCACAACCTCTCAGAGACTCCTTTCCTCATCTGTAAAAATGAATCGGTTGGGCTAGACGACCTTTGCAGTGCTAATCCTATGAGACCATGTCATTGACCTGCCTCAAAAACCATCTGTTATGACAAGACAAGCATATCACCTCCATCCTGGAAAGACATTTCAGAGAGGAAGGGAAGGAGCCTTAGATATTTCTCTGGGCATGAGCCTTCTAGACAGAAATTAGACCACCTGCACATGGTTTAGTGGAAAGATCAGGGAGTCAGAAGACCTGGGTTCAAATCCCTTCTCTGCACACTTACCACTCCCTAACGTGACCTAATTTATCTGGGTCTTGTTTTTCTCAGTTGTAAAATTAGGAGGAAATTCTTGGTGGCTTCTGAGGTTCTTTCCAATTTTAAGTAGAGAGTATTAGACTTGCAATCGGAAAGACCAGAGTTTGAATCTTGCCTTGGACACTTGCCAGCTGTGTGATTCTGGGCAAATGATTAACTTCTCTCAGTCTCAGTTTTCTCAGATATAAAATGGGGATAGAAGGCTGTTTGAGGACCAAATGAAATAAAATATATAAAATATTATATATATACACACATATGTAATATATATAATATATAATGTAAATAATATAGAAAGTGAAGTAATGTATAAATAATGTGTCAATGTTAGTTATTATTATGATAATATTAAACAATATATCACAATATACAATATGACAAGAACATAATACAAGTAGAATATTGAATATTAATGAATATATTAAGATGTAATAATATAATAGAGAACAATCGAATGTTATATAATAATATTATCGAGGTTTGCAAAGCACTTTATATATAATATAATAATGTATTACATTTATATGTTGATATAGAATGTGTAATATAGTTTCATTGGGTTCTCCAACAACTCTGTGACAAAATAACTATGTAAAGAACACAATAATTATAGTAATAGAAATAACAGAGAGCATATATGTTAAGCTAGATCACGCAGTGAATATAATGATTGGACTTGGAATCAGGAGGATCTGAATTAAAATCCCCCCTTGGACCCTGGGTAAGTCACTTAACCTCCCTGTGTCTCAGTCTCTTCATCTGTAAAATGTGGATAATAATAGCACCTACCTCCCAGTCTTATTGTGTGTAAAGCATTTTGCAAACCTTAAAAATGCTATATAAATGCTAGCAATTATTAATTTTGCTATTATTATCTTGTTTGAAATGTTAAATATAGACTACAGGTCTTCTTATCCTCATTTTACAGATGAGGAAACTAAGTCTCATAGGGCTAAACTGACTTTCCCTAGATGTTCCAGGTTCTTGTCTTATTACTCAACACGGCAGCTGCTTCTCCAATGAACAAGACCAGACTCTCAGGAGGGAGGATCTGGCTCATTCTTAAGCTGTGCTCAATGGGTCCCTTGATGATGCTTCAGCTTTTGCTTCTTCCCTTGGGTTTGAGGTTTGCCGCAACTCTCAGCCCACATCTCCACCTCCTGGAGTGTGTATTTTTCCAGTGTTGGCAGGTGTTCTGAGCAGGTGCTATGGCAGGTGAGATACGGAGGGGAGAGAGAGAAAAGAAAATCATATGGCAGGTGTATTTGTTCATTTGCCTGTATTTCCAAATTGGGAATGTGAAGAAACCACTTGGGAACCGTCTATATACTGTTCGGGGATGTTGTAATTGTATTTTCGGAAGTTCTCACTTCAGTCCCTTAACGATTTGTAAGTAGGTTGGTTCCCATTCTACCGAAATCAATTGTGACTCCTACTTGCTTGGGTAGGTGGCCTTTGAGACTCACTGTGGCTGGAAAAGTCATCCCCATGGCCAACCTGGAATTGAGTCTCTGGAACTTAGGCTAGCTTTTGGACAAAAATCTTACTAACTGAATCCAATATGCCTTGATAAGAAGTTCAAATCCCACTTCCATCACTTGGACAAATCTTTTAGCCTCTCTGAGCCTCAGTTTCCGCATCTATAAAATGGGAGGGGGAATTAGATTAGATGAAGTCCTAGGTCCCTTCCAGTTCTGGATCTGTGATCCTAGGACCTTATGATTAAACCCCTACTATGTGAAAGGCATGATGACACCATCACCCTCATCATAACTAGTATATAATACTTACTATGTTCCAAATAGTAATGCCTATGCCAAACACTTTACAAATTTCATTCCATTTGATCCTCATAAGAACCCTGTGTGGTAGGTGCAGTTATTATTTCCATTTTACATGTGGGGAAACTGAGGCAGGTAGCAATGAAGTGACTTGCTCAGGGTCACATAGCTGGTGAATGTCTGAAGCTGAATTTGAACTCAGGTTTTAAATCTGGAAATCTGAAAATGCTATATAAATGCTAGCTATTTTTATTAATCATAATTTGCAGTACAGTATAGTAGATGGAGAGGTGACTTCCCAGTCTGGAACACCTGGAGTCAGTTGCTGCTTCTGATTCGTTCTGTCTGTATGACCTTGATCAACTTACTCATGTTTCTCAGTAGTCTTTGGGAAGCAACATCCTCTCCATCAGGTGGATCTGGAATGAACTCCCTCCTCCTCAGCTCTATCTATTGGAGTTTTATTTGTGTTTCAATGCCCAGATCATAATTGCCCAGACAACCATCTAGGAGCGTAAGTTGTAGAGAAAGTGGCAACTTGTGCTGGTAGAGGGAATTGCCAGACCTGGAGTTTTCTGTCAATGAAATCACAGGGGACAGTTCCCATTCCTACCCTGCCTCTGATAACTACTTGAGTGATATTGAGCAATTAATTGAGTGATATCTTTTAGGGCCTCAATTTTCTGTACTGTGAAATGGCAGTGTCCAAGGATGGCCTCTGAGGTCCCTTCCGGATTTAAGCTGATGACCTTTGATCCTAAATCATTTGGAGGAAAAGCATCTGGAGCTAGATGATGGTCTCAAGGGATGCAATTCTGGGAATGAGGTGGCATAGGAATCATCTGGTGAGACCACATAAGCAAGGACATTTTGGTAGAATGATGTGGCCCTCAGTTTCCTCACAGAGAGATAGGGTTGTGTGTTCTTGTCCGAGGGAGGGGTAGAGGTCTCCCACTGATTACATTGATAAACCTTCTTGTGGGAGTTAGCAATGAGGGAGGAGGAAGAAGAAAAGGGGAAGTAGGGGGAACAGGGAGGAGGCTGATGTTTGGATATTGCCTTGGTTACAGGAATCTCCTCCCCTTTGATCAGTGCCTGAAAACCTGTTTTTAATTTTCCCTTGGAAATGGGATTGAGCCATGCGGCCAACCAGGATTTATGTAGTCAGCTGTTTTTTTTTTTTTTTTTTCTGAACGTTGGCCCCACTGGAAGCTTCATGCTCATGTTTCTCAGCAGTCTTTGGGAAGCAACATCCTCTCCATCAGGTGGATCTGGAATGACCTTCCTCCTCCTCAGCTCTATCTATTGGAGTTTTATTTGTGTTTCAATGCCCAGATCATAAGGACTTCCTTGTTCACTTGCCAGAAGTCATAAGATTATAGGATCAGTAAAAATCCCTTACAGTTATATATTTATAACCCTACATTCCCATGGGATTGGGGACAGAAGGAACAATTATACTTAGCACTTTGCCTTTTGGAGCCTTGGTTTCCCCCTTCATAAAATGGGACATTTGGACAACATAGCTGCTGAGATATTTCCAGCTTAACATCTTATGACTCTGTGGGTGCAGCATTTGAGATTTCAGGGTTACCTAACAATGAAGGGAAGTAACTACACCGATGGGAAATCAAACCCTTCTTCTGACCCCAAATCCAGGATGATTTCCCCTTATTCTTTTCTAGTTACATTTTCTTAACACATTCCAAAGACCTTACCCAACAACCACTCAACATAGGGCATTAGTTACAGAGGATGATGATTCATACCCTGGCCAGAAGTTAGCGATGGATGAGGTTCCTTCCAAACGGAGAGTTCTAAGATAGGTGTATCCTAGAGAACTCCATGGGGGGTGATGGTATGGGAAGGGGCAATGGTGTTGGAAGAAAGAGCTCAGGTGACTTACTGTGACATGTGAGGAGGGTTGCCAGCTCAAGCAAAGCTTGGGAATGTGGCAAAGGTTTTGTATAATATTTAACATTCTTGAACCCAAGGGCAGCCTCATTTGGTGTTAAGTTAAACTCCAAGAATGCAATCAGAAGCCCCCCTCAGACCAGAAGAAAAGCCGGGTTTTCTGCCTGCACCCAGGAAGCTCTTTTAAAATAACCACATCTCTGGAGTTTATTTTTAATTCCCCAAATAAGAGACATGATGGATCTTCAAGGACTAACCCTCAGAGCATTTTTTTTTTTACAGTGGGAGGCAGAGGTTGGGCTGTGGGGGCTGTGTAGACCATCCAATATACACGCCCTTGTGCACTGATGTTTTTGAGGTACAAAACCCCAGCTTGCACATCCTAGACACATATGTGGTTAAACTTTGTTTCTTCCAGAATATGGAGTTAGTGAAGAAGCACGGCATCCAGAAAGGGTGCTGGGGTTAGAGGAGAAGTCCATGCTCTTCTGTATGACCCTAAGCAAGTCACTTCCTTTGTCCAAGCCTCAGGTATTCATTTTTAAAAAGAGACGCTTGGACAAGATGACCTCTTATCTCTTAATCTGACCCCTTGGGGCAGTTCAGCTAAGCTTTAGATTTGGGATTTTATATCCTGGACCCCTTGGGCAGTCAGTCTGTTGAAGCCTGTGAATATGTTGTTTGTTTTTTCAGTGCCCAAAATAAAACACACAGGGCATCAAAAAAAGCCAAATATATTGAGATAAAATCATCATTTTTTAAAAAGCAAGCTCACAGCTTCCCCCAGGTTGAAAATCCCATGGGATAGATGAAAGTTTCTCTTCATTTTAGCAAGCCTTTTCTGAGATAACACAAATCACTAATTGGAAGTACTTTTATGCCATATAATCAAATGATCAGTAGTTGGGTCATAGATTGAATCATATAATACCTTAATACTAGCTATGATGATGAGATAATGGCAGTGGTGGTGGAGAGGCTGATCTCAGCCACGGAGAGATAGCTGGACATAGAGACAATAAGATCTGAGTTCAAGTCCTGCCCTGAAGGACCCTTAGAGGTATTCTAATATAACCTCATCATATTCCCAGTAAGGAAACTGAGGCCCAGAGAGGGTAGGGACAGTCAGGTAGTGTAGTAGACAAAAAGCCAGACTTGGATTCAGGAAGATGAGTTCAAATCCTCCTTCAGACACTTACTAACTGTGTGACCCTGGTGAAGTTATAACCTCTGTCTGCTTCATTTTCCTTATCTCTGAAATGGGGATGGGAATAGTTTTGTGGATCAAATGAGATAAGAATTGTAAAGTGCTTAGCACAGTGCTCAGCAGGTGTTAATACTATTGCTGCTATTATTATTACCCTCTGTAAAATGGGGCTAATACTGTCTGACTCTTTACGATCTCATTCAGGGTTCTCTTGGCAGAGATCCTGGAGTTGTTTGCCATTTCCTTTTTCAGTTCATTTGACAGATGAGGAAACTGAGGCAAACAGGGTTATGTGACTTACCCAGGGTCACACAACTGGGAAGTTATCTGAGATCAGATTTAAACTCAGTCTTCCTGACTCTAGGCTGGGCACTCTATCTACCGCACCAAGTCACTAATCAATAATAACAGTTTATATAGCACTTTATAGTACCTATAGGTAATTTATAACACTATGTAGCACAATTATAAGTAATAATACCAGCTGGATTTTACATAACACTTTATAGTAGCTATAAGTAATGTATAACACTATATAGTGCAATTATGATAATAATAACTACTCTTTACATAGCACTTTATAGTAGCTATAAGTAATTTATAACACTATATAGTACAATTATAAATAACAATAACTAGTCTTTACACAGTGCTTTATAGTCGCTGTACATATTACATAACACCATACTGTACAATTATAAGTAATGACAATAGGTAGACTTTATGCAACACTTTATAGCAGTTATAAGTGATATGTAACATTATATAGTACAATTATAAGTAATAATGATAGCATTTATATAGCACTTTTATATCTGCAAAGCTCTATAAATATTATCTCAGCTGCGTCTGTGTGAGATGGGGGCTAGTATTGTCCTCATTTTATAGTTCAAGAAACTGAGAAAGATGGCAATTAACTGACCTCCCCAGGGCCATATGGCTAGTAAGGGCTCATTTGAACTCAGGTCTTTTGCTTCTAGGCTCAGTCTCTGTCCACTGGGACACATAGCTGTAGGCACAGACTCTGAAACTGGGTTCTTTGTCTCCAAATCCCTGTGCTCATTCTCATAGAACAAGTGATCCTTAACCCCCTCAAATATGGTAGGAGCACTCATTTAATTAAGTACACACCAATTCTATGCCATCAACATGCCATTAATGAAGTTTATCTATTCATTAAAACATGTTCCCCTAAACCAATCTAAATGAATGAATGAATGTTGTATGCAATTTTAGGGCAAAAGCTCTGTCTAATTTTCCCATCTCCCCTTCACTCCACACTCCACTGCCTTTGCATTTCAGTGTCTCATGTTCCCAAGAATCCAGACTGTTTTTCCATCTATTCCTATTGAGGAAGGGCACTCTCCCTTCCGAGCTTCCTTTCAACCCACACTCCTGTCCTCACCCTTTTTCACATTTCACAATGAGGCCCCCATTAAATATTCATCAAATGAATGAATGAACAGCCCTTAGCCCCTTTCCTATAACTGAATCTAATTGAAAATTGTAAAACTACTCTTTCTTTTAAAAACAACAAAGGGAGTTTCTCCATCAAGAACAGGTCTTGTTCCAAAACTTTGTTCTTAAGTCAGTTTTTTTGTAAGTTTCCAAGCCCACTTCTACATAGAATTGGCCTTAGTCGTTCTGTGGAGGTTCCCAGGCCAACCAACAAAAGTAGCTTCCTGCATTGAGCATGTCCAGCACTATAGAATACAATCACCCCGTAGTTCACAGATCATAGGGTCAGAAGAGACCTCTGTGCTGGGTACACGTAGCTATTTGGACATGTCGATGACTATCATGTTGAAAATACAAACAACGCACAGCCAGGGTATCTCTCCTTTGAAGACTTCCCATGATGTGACACACTTTTAGTCTGAGTTAAATTTATCGAGCAAACCAAAAGGTCCCACGAGATTCAACAACCAATAATATCTATTAAGCACCTAATTATATATACAGCACCATGGTGTGTGTTCATCCTTTGTTGCCAAAGAAGACCATGCCATCAGAGAAATGATGACATGACTTGTATTTGACTTTGTTTTGAGGGAGGGAGGGCTGTGCAGGTCACCAGCCTGACTTCTCCTCCAGAGCCATCTGAATCCAGTGACTAGATATTCATCAGGATGACTAGAGATGACTCAGGATGAGGCAATTGGAATTAAGTGACTTGCCCAAGGTCACACAGCTAGTGAGTGTCAATCGTCTGAGGTGAGATTTGAACTCAGGTCCTTCTGACTCCTGCACTGGTGCTTTATCCACTACACCCCCTAGTTGCCCCAATACCATGGCAGATATTGAAGATTATTGTAAGCTCTCTCAGCCTCAGTTCTTCCATTTGCAAAAAAAGTAACAATATTAAGACCTACTTCACAGGGCTGTTGTGAGGATGAAATGGAATAAGAAACATAAAAAGCATCTTGTCAATGCTAGCTATAATGATGACTATGGTAGTGGAGAAGTAGATTAGAGCAATCAATAGATACCTGGAGGCAGAGACAGGATGCTTTGGGTTTCAGCTCTGCCTTTGACCCATATTAGTTGTATGACCCTGGGCGAATCATTTAATCTTTCAGTATCCCCCCACAACTCTCTAAGACCAAGGTGCACTGCTGTTTCTGATCTGCATTGGTAGAGAGATTTTTTTTTATCCTTTCTTCAATCCCCTCCAATTCCCTTATACTAGAGGTTCCCAAACTTACTTGGTCTACTGCCTCCTTTAAAAAAAATTACTCAGAAACACTGTATAAATCAACTCTTTTTTTTTTTTTTAACACTTTAACAGGTGTTTTTTATTGGAAACTTTCATTTCAAAAAAATATACATTTTTTATTTAAAATAATGTATCTTAAATTTATTGTAACTTTGGTGGTTTTTTTCCTGCATTAAAATTTTGATGATCTAATATTGCATCATGTAATTATATGGTATTGTATTGTAAACAAGTCATTACATGCACATATTCCTGTTGATGCATGCTGACCTTCCCTACAATATGCAACATACTTGCCTGCCAACACTTGCTTGTTAAGGCCTGTTGAGCGACTTAACCACTGATTGGTTATAACTTGCATTTTGTGCATTTATTTGGAAAATGATATAATCACTGTGAATTTAACTCTGTTACACAACAGATGAAACATGTATGAATGGTTTTTCAAAGTTCTCTTTTTTCCTTATGCTTCCACCATTCTCTTATTTTTGTTCAATGTCCCCCAATTGCTACTACTGCCCCCTCCCTCAGATTGTTCCAGTGCTCTGCAAGGATAGTATCACCCACTTTAAGAATCTATACCTTGTGTCAATAAAAGCAAAGGGCTAAATAAAATGATGATGATGGTAATGACAGCCCTCTTTCTGGACTTATTCTCCCAACTCCTATTTCCCCTGGCAAGTTCCCCTAGAAGGCAACTGACTTCTTCCTCTGGGATAACCCTGATGTGTTGGGGTTTTTAATACTATATTTCCTGAGCCCCCATCTAGTATGATCTCCATTAGCAATCAACTCTGTTGGCTTTTAGGAAAGGGATTTGCTAGGAAGTTATAACAAGAATGTAGTTACAAAGCATTTCCCATCCTCCACTGCTGATGCACTTTTCCTTTGCACACATAAAGTCACTTGGGAGAGTGGGTCCAGTCTTTAGGTACAATCACAGTGAGGCATAGATATAAAGAGCATGTCTGGGTAAGGGGAATCTCCTGATTCCTGGGCCTGGAGATTTTAAAATGTGAATCATTGTCATTCTCATCATTATTTTTGGGAGGACGGAGCTGATGAATGGAAGGTATGTCCACAGACAATGCTCACATTGGCCTTTCTAGTGGGTTATGGAGTAGTTTACTGCACTTCTGACTCATTTACCACCAGAAAAGAGTAGGACATTCCAGGTTGTCCCTTCGGTATGCAAACTCAGCTCTGGCTCAGCATCAACCATGTTACCATTTTTTTTATGACTCTGTAGGCTGTTAGAAAACTTCTCATCATCACATGGTACCTGCCTCTCAGTCATGTATGGCTAGAAACTTAACTTTCAAATTCCCATGTGTTGGATAGGAACCAGGCAGAGATTATCTGAGTATGTTCATGACCCACTAGAAAAGGTCAATCAAAGACTAAGGACCCTTCTCCCAGTAGTAATGTTGATGATGATGATTCATATTTTTTATAGCTCATTAAGACTTTAAAAGCTCTTCTCTCACAATAACCCTATAAGGTAGGCAATGCAAGAATGATTTTAGATATGGAAACAGAGGGGCAGAGAGATGCAGTTACTTAACAATGATCATTCAGCAAGGAAGTATCAGAGAAAAATATAAATGGATCATTTGATCTTTTCTCAAAGTGATCTGACAATCAAATGGGGAAGCTTGCTGTGTATTCTAGAACAGATTGTTGGAATCATTCATTTTTTAAAAAATCATAACATATGGCATGTTAAGAATTCCAAGTGAAGTGGAACAAGTATCATTTATCCCCATTTTGCAGATAATGAAATGGAGGCTCTTATTGGTTAAATGGTCTGTGCATGAGTACACATTCAGCACATGTTTGAGGTAAGATCTGAACTCAGGCTCTTTGAGGACTCAGGTCAAGGGCTACATCCACTAGGCCACATGTCAATCAACCAACCAGAATTTATAAATATTTATTACCTGTCAGGCACTGTGCTATGTGTTGGGGATGTAAAGAAAGACATGGTGCCTGATCTCAAGGAGAAAATATGTAAATAACTATGTACATACAAGTGTATGTAAAAGATAACACAACGCCTAGTACATAGTGTTTATTGAATTGAATTAAATTAAAGGCAAGGTGTAAGTTGGGAGGAGAATGGGAGAAGCATCCTGCAAAAAGGTAGGCTTTGAGTAGAGTTTTGAAGGAAGCCAGGAAGGAGGAGGGAGAGGGTTCCAGGTATGGGGTGCAGTCAATAACACACTCAATCAGGAGCTGGAGTGTCTTATGCTAAGAACAGTGAGAAGACCAGTGTCAATGAATAATGGAATAGTTGAAATTATGAATAATGGAATTTGAGGTGATTTGAGATAATTATGCATAGTGGAATTTGAGATGAAGGTGCAAGATGACTAGAAAGATAGAAAGGCACCAGGTCGTGAAGGACTTTATAAGTCAAACAGGATTTTATATTTGACCCCAGAAGGAACAGGGAGCCAGTGGACTTTAATGAGCAGGTAGGTTATGGTAAAATGTGAAGTTTAGAGAGATCACTTTGGTAGCTGAGTTGAACGAGGACACCGTGGAAGCAGGGAGACCCACTCGGAAGCCAGGCATGAACGATGAGGCTTTGTGCTAGGACAGAGGCTATGTGAGTGGGTAGATACTCACACGATGATGGGGGTGGGGCATGGAGGAGAGATGTTGAGAAGATAGAGATGATGCTTTGTAAGACAAAGGACTTCATCTCCCATTTCTCTGTCAGTGTGGAATTGAAAGCCAGCATGCCCACAACCTAACGGACTGAAGCCAATTAGAATGTTACAGGTATGAATCTATTTTACTTGTCAGGCCGGAGCAGTCAACAAGAGAGGCTGCTCACATTTGGCCATTATAGAGCCTTTCTTTGGCTAAATGAAATCCAATCTAGTCTTCCTTTATAAGCATCAGCTATGACCAGCAGAACAGAGAGCGCTTGTCCATGATGTGGCCTTATAAAGGCAATGGGCTTTTTACTGGGCAGCTTAACTCAGTTGGCATAGTTGATGAAGCACTGACTCCCTCTTAAAACTGTGTCACCCCAGGATCCTCCGAGATCATCCAACTGGTTTTTATTTGACAGTCATTATGTTGTACTAAAGATTTGGTCTGACCTCACCAGGAGGGACTCATAAGGATACAGATTTAGAACTGAAAAGGAAAACTCAGAGGCCACCTAGCTGCACCCTCTCCTTTTCCAGATGAGGAAACTGAGGCAAGAGACATCAAATGACTTGTCCAAAGTCACACAGATTGTAAGGGGCTAGCCTGTCTTTGAACTAACCTCCTGGGATCTAAAATTCTCTGTGTGTACAGTTGCAACAGGATAGAATCACTTCCTCTCTCATTTCTCTGGGTCTCAGTTTTCTCATTTGTAAATTGAGGCATCATAATAATGCCTCCTTTACAGGAGTGTTGTGAGGATTAAGTGATTTAGATATGTACAGTGCTTTGCATTGTACCTTACAGTTTTTGAAGGTAATTATCTTTAGAAGATAATCAAACTGAATATGAGCTATCCTCCTCCTCCACCTCCTCATCATCATATAGCACTTCAATGCTTCCAATCTATATTACACACGTTTATTTTAGTTGGTCTTCAGAAAGCTGAGTCTGAGAAATGTCTTTCCCTGTGTCATTGCATGTCCAAGGTGAGACTTGAACTCTGGTCTTCCTGAGTCACATAGTACTTTATAGTTTCATAGCGTAGGATTATAGACCTAAAGGTGGAAGGAGCCTCAGGGACCATCTAATTTCACCCCTTTTGTATAGGGGTACACTGAGGCACAAGGGAGGTTAATTGACTTGACTGAGGTCACAAAGGCATGAAAAGTTGGATATGAATCCAAGTCTTTTGACTTTGTATTCGTTGCACTGAACCATCATGCTTTCCCTTTGTTCCGGTTTCATTGTTGTACTATTGTGCTGAAATCCATGTTGCTGCCAGGCTTAATGGATGGGGTACTTTGGGGGAAGAGTGATAATCAGATTCCTTCCCTGACCTTCACAGAACAAAGGTCAACAGCAAGTGACTGGGTTGCCATAGCTTTGAGCAAACCAACAAATCCTTTGATGTGTTTTGACAGCAAGAACAGGTTTTTTGGTTTTTTCCCATTGGTGATAGCAGAGGCAGTGCAAATATTAACAGGTGGGTCCAAGGCCAGGTTTACTTTCCTGAGAACCAGGAGTCAGGTCAATGGGCCAGGTAGAGAAGGATTTGGCTTAGAAATTCTAATTCTGTCCACTCGTTGATTGGTTGTCCAAGTTGACACTGTTAGGTCAATTAGGTGAGTGTGTGATAAATATGGCAGCTAGACAGCCAGGGTCAGATTTATGGGCCGCAATCTTGCTTCATGGACAGAGCTTCATGGATTGGGAATTAGAAGACACCTGGTGGAAAGGTTTGGATGGCAGAAGACCTGAATATAAATTTTGCTTCTCTCATTTACTAGCTACATCACCTGGGGTAAATCAGTTCTGTTTTCTGGGCTCAGTTTTCTGGCCTTTGAATTAAGTATCCCTTCTGACTATGACTCTGCACCTTGGCAGAGACAATCTTTCAATATTGCATTCAATTCTCTGAGGTCAGTTATCAAGGGGTTGCTGTATCCCACACCAATAAAGTCATAGGTACAGACAAAAAGTGTAGCTAGGTGGTGCAGTGGAAAGAGTGTCAGGCCTGGAGTCAGAAAGATCTGAGTTCAGATATGGTCTCAGACACTTCCTAGCTGTGTCACCCTGGGCAAATCGCTTCACCCTGTTTTCCTCAGTTTCCTCATCTGTAAAATAAGCTGAAGAAGGAAAAGGCAAACCCAGATGGGGTCACAAAGAGTTAGACATAACTGAAACAACGGAACAACAAAACAGACAAAAAATGCTAACAGGCAATAAACATCACAATTTTAAAGCATTTTAAGGTTCACAAAGAATTTCCTCCACAGCAATTCCTTCCTTCCTTCCCTCCTTCCTTCCCTCCTTCCTTCCTTCCTTCCTTCCTTCCTTCCTTCCTTCCTTCCTTCCTTCCTTCCCTCCTTCCTTCCTTCCCTCCTTCCTTCCTTCCCTCCCTCCTTCCTTCCCTCCCTCCTTCCTTCCTTCCTTCCTTCCTTCCTTCCTTCCTTCCTTCCTTCCTTCCTTCCTTCCTTCCTTCCTTCCTTCCTTCCTTCCTTCCTTCCTTCCTTCCTTCCTTCCTTCCTTCCTTCCTTCCTTCCTTCCTTTTCCCAGAACCTTAAACCCAGTGCACTCTGAAGCCCATAGGTTGGACAACAAGAGCTCCCTGTCCAAGCTCCACTTCATGACTGCCTTAGAGTGCATACCAAGAGTAACAGTTTCTCTTTCCCTCCCAGTTTGATTTAGTTATTTTTTTTTCTTTTGCTCATTAAAAGGACCATTCCCTGACTTCTTCTTAAAGAGGCCTATTCCCTCAATGGGCATTATCTCCCTTGAAGTGAGCATGTCAAAAGACCTAGCCTAAAAAATCCAAGGTCTCCCATTGCATCCTGGACCATCTGTAGTCATCCTGATGAATATCTGGTCACTGGATTCCAATGGCTCTGGAGGAGAAGTGAGGCTGCTGACCTGCACAGCCCTCCCTTACTCAAAACAAAGTCAAGTGCAAGTCATGTCATCATTCTCTGATGTCACGGTCCTCTTCACAAACGAAGGACAAACACAACAAAATGTTGTCAGCATTTTTACAGAGAAGGAAACTGAGGCACAAAGACAAAGAGCTTTGGCACCAGAGTCACAAGACTCAGATGAAAAACCTGTTTCTGATACACTCTAGGAAATGCACTTAACATTCTTGGACTTTCCTGTTCTCCTCTATAAGAAGAGGGTTTTCAATTAGACAGCCCTTCTGGCTCTCAATCTATGTTCCTATATGTGATCTTGGATAAGTCACTTCCCTTTCTCCTCTATAAAAAGAGGAGATTGGATTAGGTAGCTTCTGAGGCTCCTTTCAGCTCTCAGTTTATAGTCCTGTGACTAAGTCACATTTATATAGAGCTTTAAGGTTGAATACATAGTCTACTAACCCACCACATCTTCTTTTCACCTGAATTACTTTCCAACTTTGCCTCTCTCATCCTGTTCTTGTAGAGCTGGTTTTTTTAAGTGAGTGCAGAATTTCACACGCATCCTCATTTTATTTTATTAGATTTGGCCCATCATTCTGACCTGTCTGAATCTGTTAGCATTTCATTCCAGCTTCCTGTCATCTGCAAAGTTGGTCAACGCGTGATCTACGCCATCATCCAAGTTGTTGATCACCATGTTGAACAGTTCAAGGCCAAAGACAAGACCCTTTAGGGTATTCGACTAGAGACCTCCCTGGAATTGACATTGGCCCAGCAACGCCTATTCTTTGGGTCTTGTCATTCAAGTACTTCTGAATCCAGCTCCATGTTCTCCCCCCTGGGCTGTATCACTCCATCTTCCCCATGAGGATGTCACGAACCACTTAGCCTAGTCTCCTTAAAGCATGTCACCTTTTTAAAAAAAAAAAAAAATTGTCTCACTCATTTGACTGGCTTTCTGGCTCTTCCATGAACAAAACATTCCATCTCTCAGCTCTGGGCATTGTCACTGGCCATCCTCCATACCTGGAATGTTCTCCCTCTCCATTGCCTCTACTGACCTCCCTGGTGTTTTTGACATCTGGGTTAAAATCCTACCTCCCAGGGGAGACCTTTTCCAACTCCTTTTAATTCCAGTGCCTTCTCTCAGTGAATTTATTACCTATTTATCCCATATATAGTTTGCTTTGTATATATTTGTTTGCATGTTGTCTCCCCCATTAGACTGGGAACTCCTTAAGGGCAGGAAGTATCTTTTGTCTTTTTGTATCCTCAGTGATCAGCACAGTGTCTGGCACATAGTAGGTGCTCAAGATGTATTTATTGAATTGCATCTAACCCATACTAGGACTGCTTTAGTGGTTTTTAGTGTCACCGGTGAAGGCAACCATTACTAAAGAAGTCCATGGAAAAGATGACCTAGATTGGGCCATGCTAGCTATGGCCCTCCATCTGAGAGAAGGGTTATCTTAGTGCCCCTAGAGGTCACACCTAGGACCCCTGGGAGGAAATTGGCTCAAAAAACCTCAATTCAATTCACTAACATTTATGAAGTGCTTACTGTATGCAAGGCACTGTGGTCTGTGTAGGGGAGACAGAGACAAAAACATAACACCTCCTTCCAAATAACTTACATTCTACCAGAGCAAGGGGGAAGAGCTTCCCCAAATTAGAGCTGCCAGGCTTTAGCATAGGGCAATATAAGAGCCAATGAATTCTGTATCATTAGAGATATTCAGGCTGGGACTGGATGACTAGTTTTCAAGGAAATTGGGAATTAGGATCCTTGCATGGGGTTGACAGATGACTTCTAAGGTCCCTTTCAGCCCTAAGAGTCTCTGATTCTATCCTTTAAATGTTAAGTGAAAAGAATTTCAAATGAAAGGAAATTTTATGAGCTGAAAACTATTCTTCTAGTGATTATTAATAAAGAAAACACAAAGCCTTGCCATAGAGCTGCCCATCTCCTAGTGTGCTGTTTTTTAAAATAGTCTCATATATACCAAACCATTTACAACAGCACTTTTTGTGGTTAAAAAAAGACTGGCAACAAAGTAGATGCCCTCAATTAGGGAAGGGTTAAAGAAATTGTTTACTTAATAGCTGGGTGACTCTGGGCAAGTAACTTAACCCTCTTTGCCTCAGTTTCTGTTAAATGAGTTGGAGAAGGAAATGACAAACCACTCCAGCATCTTTGCCAAGAAAACCTCAAATGGGGTCACCAAGAGTCAGGCAGGACTGAAACAAATCAACCGCAAAAATAAATTGTGGTACTTGAAAGGAATGGGATAATACAATTCAAAGTAACTTAAGTCCCGGTTTCTACTTTCAAGAACCCAATAGAGATTTCAGAGAAGCATGGAGAGAAATAAGTAGAATTAGGGGAAAAAAACTACCAATATGTAAGTGGAAAGAATGTTTAAAAATAAGAAAGTGGAAATAATGTAATTTCAATGATCAGACTTGACCCTGAAGAAGAGATTGGAGAATGCCTACTTTGCCGAAGTGGGGTTATAGGTACTGAATGCTGCATTTACTGTAAGACTTGGTTGATGCATTGGTTGATTTTTCTGAGTTCCTTTTTCTTCTTTGTTATAAGGGATGGCTCTGGGTAGGTGGAGAGGGATATATTGGAAAGTGAAGATAATATAAAACCCAAAAGATATCAAGCCAGAAAGCTGGTGGCTCCTCATGGAAGGATAGTGCAATAGCCAAAGACTTGGGAAAAGGTGGCATAAATTTATATGGCAGCCCTGCTGTGTGACTGTGGGTGAGCCACCTTTTATGTCTCAGTGCCTCAGCTTCCTCATCTCCGAAATGGTATTGCCCTATCTAGGTCACAGGTGGCTGGGAGGAAAGCGCTTTGTAAACCTTTGCCTTGGAAAACACATTGTTGATGCTGGTTAGGTTGTGCCATAGTGGAAGGGGTCAGAGGGCCTAACGCCAAATTCTGACTTTTTCATTTAATTCCTGGTCAAAGTCCCTCAACGTCTCTAGCCTTCAATTTCTCCATCTGTAAAATAGCACTTAGGACAGGGCCTGGCACTCAGTAGGAGGCCTATTGACCGAGTAAGTGATCTCTGAGATTCTTTCCATCTCTAGATCCCCATTTTTTTCTGTTGTCTTGCCTGATCACCACTTTCCTTTTCCTGAAAACAAAGTTTTCCCTCCGAAGGACTGGCCCTCTGATTTCTCCCTGGACTGCTGATTCTTCATCCCTGCTCCTGACAGCTGCCATGGGTGATTCTCATCCTTTCCCAGCCTCTGGACTTCAGGACGTGTGAATTGTACGATTTTGGAATTTCCCTGAAACAAACCCCAAGTGATACCCTTAGACAAAGAAGTTGGGCTTAAAAAAAGGAAAACCCAAGGAAAAGATCCCATTGGGGAATGACCCAACCCAGTGTTGGACAGCCGCTGCTGAGTGTGGCCAAGATGTTTTCATTCTGGTCTCTGTAGACCTCCTTGGAAGGGGAGAAGGCCATACATAGCCTGTGAAACCATGCTGGCTCTCCCACCCTGAGGTTGCTCTTGCTCCCCAGCCCTGCCCCAGATCCTGGTGGTCCCACTCCAGGGCTTACGTGGGTTGCTGTCTTCCATCGGTTACAAGCTTGAGATGAGGGAGGCAAGAGACAGCCAAGGTTGTCTGTCCATAGAAAAAGTAGCCACAGAACCTCAGTGGGAGGGCTCCACTGAATCACACACTCTTCTCCACTCTGGACAAAGGCTTCCCAGTGATCAGCAAACACAACATGTTATTTTCTCACTCTGTGTGAACTGGGGAAGGATCAAGACAGGAGGGACTTTGCTCAGAGGCCTCAGAGGCTGTACCCTGGATCAAACGACCTTGACTAAGTTGGCTGGATCAGGAATCATGTTTCCAGGCCACCAGATCCATGGAGCTCTAGTGGGTTTTCTCTCCCCACCTGGAAACTCCCATGACTTATAAGTCACTCCACCCCCGGCCCCCACTCAAGGTCACTGGGCAAATGTCCAGTTGCCTCTGATGAAGGCTGTCTTGTCTCATACTGGAAATCTCAGAGAGCTTTACAAATGAATCAATAGGAGATCCTCCCAAAATTCCTCTAGGAGGGGGGGTTATTATCTCCTTCCTGCCATGCCCAAGCCAAGGGAAAATGAAGTATATCAAAACTCTGCATCCTGCAACATGCTAGTCTCCAACTCCAAGTCCAAAAGAGGTTGAGGCAGGAGGAGGGGAAGACTATGTGAACAGAACATCTTGTCAGACATGCTGGACAGGGTCATGTGGTCCTAGGTTCCTAGAATTGGAGCTCAACAGCTAGAAAGGAGCTTAGGGTCCATCAAGTACAAACTCTTTTTTCTATAGATGCAGAAACTGAGGTCCACAGATATTAAATGATTCACCCAAGGTCACATTTAGTGTCTGAGGTAAGATCTGAACCCAAAACCTGTGACCCTTACTTTCTCTCATATCATGCTGCTGGAAAGAATCCAGTCTCAGGCTGACTGCTCCATCTGCCTCTTTGCAAGCAGAGCCAGAGGGCCAAATGCCAAAGCTTATCTGAACTCCAAATCCCCTGGGCCCCTGAAATGGTCAGTGATGCTTTTTTTCTGATGCTAGTGTGAGACTCCCATTTCCCATCCTTTCTGCAGCAGTGCAATGTAGGGAGAGCATAAAGGTAGGAAGGATAAGGTTTCTAAGACATTCCCAGGCTCCAGGTTCTAGCTTGAAACTTGGGGGAATGCCTAGCTGACCATCAGCTCCATTTTCATTGCCTTTAACTCATTACAGCCAGAACTCACTAAATAGTTATGATTTGGAACCATGTTCCAGATCTCTGAAACCCTGGCTTCCTCCAAGAAAGAATTCAAGAGTCACTCCAGGAAGGCTTTTCATATTCCTCCATTTCAAAATACTTGGAATTATTGATTATTTTAAAAATTATATTTATATCTTCTATTTCTTCATCACTGTCATTTCCAGACATATTTCCCCTTCCCTTTCTCTATTCTCTGAACCATCTTTGTAACAAAAAAAAAAATGAGGAAAAAATTTTAGCAAAACTAGCCAACTCGTAAATTAAGTCTGATAATATTGGTAATGTTTGATACACTCCTGTAAGAACTCACCTCTTTTACATTATTTCTAACGTTCTCTGTATTTCTCTGTGTCCTTATTATGTTTCCCACCAGACACCTCAGTAATTCAATTCAATTCAATTCAATAAATACACATTAGCATTTCATTTTCTTTTGTTTTTGTAATCTCCCAATACCTAGCACAATCTTTGCATACAGTAGGTGCTAAATAAATGTTTGTTGAATTGTCATATTAAATTTAAAGATTTAGTAACAATAATCTAATTTGATACTTATAATTCATTAAATTGTTTATTGAATTATAAATGAAATAAGTTAACACTTTTTGGGGTTTTGCAATCCCCAACACCTACCACATAAACCAGGTACCTAATGAAAGTTTATTAAATTGCATTGTGTTAAGCCCTGGAGAAGGAAGCAATTGGTGAAGTAAGGCAACACTTTTTTTTCCTGTGAGGCAATCAGGGTTAAGTGACTTGTTCAGAATCACACAGCTAGTAAATTTCAAGTGTTTGCGGCTGGATTTGAACTCAGGTCTTTCTGATTCCAGGGCTAGTGCTCTATTTTGTTTTTAATCCCCCAACACCTAGAAAAGTGCCTGGCATACAGTTGGTGCTAAATAAATGTTTATTGAATTGCATTGTGTTAGGTCCTAGAGGAGGAAGAGATTGTAAAGTAAGGTAATGTTGGGATTTTTGTTTGTTTTTATAATCTCCCCACATTTGGCAAATCCCTATATACAGTAGGTACAGAATAAATGTTTATTGAGTTACCTTGTATTAGACCCTGGAGAAGGAAGGGATTGGTAAAGTAAGGCAGTGTGTGTGGAATTTTTTGGTAATCCTCCAACAGCAAGCACAGTCCAGTATACATTACATGTTTAATAAATGCTTATAGAACTGCATTGTGGTAGGTCTGGGAGGAGGAAGGGATTGTTAAAATAAAGTAATATTGGGTTGTTTTTGTTTTTTGTAACCTCTGAGCACCTACCACAATCCTTGCAAACAGTGGGTGCTAAATAAATGCTTGTTGAATTGCATTGTGTTTGGGTCCTGGAGGAAGAAGTGGATTGGTAAAGTAAGATAATATTAGTGTTATTTTTTTGGTAATCTTGCAATACCTAGCACAGTCTCTGCATACACTAGGTGCTTAATAAATGGTTGTGTTGCATTGTGGGAGACCAGAGAGGTAGAAGGGATTGGTGAAGTTGAAAAGATAGTAATATTGGGAGACAATGACCAGAACATCTCAGGCTTCCTGACAGGTTAAGAAGGATTGGCCTTTGCTTTCCTAGTCTTGGATACAGGAATTCAATGATAAAAGGGAGGAGTGTGGTTTGACCTCGGCAACTCCCTCTTCCAGAACCTTCAGTGGCTCCCCTTTACCTTTGGGCTACAGTTCTCAGTCTTCTGTTTGGCATTTAAAGCCCTTTACAGTCTGCATCTAGCCTGTCTCCTAGGCTGATTCCTTATGACTCTCCTTCTTATACTCCATGAGTTAATTAAACTAAACCTTGCACTCCATAATGACTCCATTTCCCCTCCTTGGATTGTTCTCCCATCTTGAAGAACCCTTATTTTTCTTCCAGTCTTCAAGAGGTCTTTCCTTATTCTTCCCTCTGTTAGTCCTGTTCCCCCCACCCCACCACAAAATTACTATTTCGTCTGTTATTTCCTCATCTGACTCCCAGATGAGGAAACTCCCTTTATTAATGCGGGTAGTTGCACCTTTGTATAATTTATAGATTTAAAAAACTGCCTAGAATACTGAAAAGTGAGGAGACTTGCCCAGGGTCCAATAACCAATATATAGCAGAGACAGAATTTGAACTCAGGCCTTTCTGATTTTGAAAGCGGCTCTCTATCCACTGAACCGTATTATCTGGATGATATTTGATAGAAAAAATGTAAAGTCACACTTGGGCTCAAACAATAAGCAGCACAAATAGAGAATGGGGTAGGAGACCCTAGGCAATTCTACAAAGCAACAAGGGCTAAGGAGGGGTCCACAGGTTTGTTGTTGTTCGGTCATGTCCGACTCTTCATGACGCCATTTTGAATTTTCTTGGCAGAGATACTGGAGTGGTTTGCTGTTTCCTTCTCCAGTTCATTATACAAATGAGGAAATTGAGGCAAACAGGGTAAAGTGACTTGCTCAGGGCCACACAACCAGTAAATGTCTGAAGACAGATTTGAACTCAGGAAGATGAGTCTTTCTGACTCCAGGTCTGGTGCTTTATCCACTACAGCATCACCTACCTGCTCCTAAGTGCATGATTAGTGGATGACAAACTCAGGATGAGTCAACAGTGTTGCCTGATACCAAAAACAAGGAATGCAATCTCAGGCTATATGAATAGAAGCCTAGCATCCAGAAGAGGGAAGAACCCATCCCCTCAACTCCCAGGCTATTGTTTTATCAATTATGGTATGCTGCTGTCACAGGGAAAAGGGGTAAGGTTCTTTCTACTTAACCCCAAAGAATAATAGGTAGAAATTTCAAAATAGATTTATTTTTGATGTAATTTTGTTATTTATTTTAAATTTTAATTTATGGAATAAAACAACCATTTCCATAACATAGTATAATTTTTAAAAGATTGCATATGAAACTGCAAATCTATTATGTACAATGTGCTATTCCTTTTAAATACATAATTGCTATCTTGTAAATTTCTTTTTTCTTTTTATTTCTCTCTCCCTCTCTCTCCTTTCTTTCCTTCCTTCCTCCTTCCTTCCTTCCTTCCTTCCTTCCTTCCTTCCTTCCTTCCTTCCTTCCTTCCTTCCTTCCTTCCTTCCTAAAGGTAAATTGGAACAGAGGTGTTCAGCCAAAGGTTCTTGAGGATTTGGGGGACGATGTGGGGAAATTTTCATTCAAAAGTCAGTTAGATGAGGTGCCTTCCAAAACTCCTTCTAGCTCTGAGATTCAATGGTTCTTCAAGTTATTTAGACATGACTTGCTAGAAGCTGAAATTAGATCATTCTTCTCTTTTCAACTTACTCCATTCATCTGGGACCAGCACAAAGGCCAAACGGGACAAAAAGTCACTCTAGCAATGAAGGTTATGGCAATTTCCTTTGAGGCACAGCTGACCCTTCCTCTCCAGTCCCAGAGAGGGTTGCTGAATCCACTCCCCATGTTCTGGCCCTTGACATCACTTCTCTGGATTATGACAACAGCCTCCCCACATGTCTTTCCACCTTCCCTGTTACATTTTTCCAATTCAACATTCCCACCAGTGCCAAGCCATGCTCATATTGCTCACTGATCCAAGCCATCTAATGGCTCCCTATCATCAACTCTCTAAAATCTGAACTTCTTGGGCAATTGTTTATGACCTTTCACACATTTGGCCCTATGCTACCTTCTCCACTTTATTTCATACTTCTCTATCTAACTGAACTACTCATCATCTTCTTGTATGTCATATACTTTCCCACCTCAGTGCCTTAGCTGACATGGTTCCCTGTGCCTGGAACACCCTCTCGTATCTGTCTCCCTCTTTAATTATTATTTTTCTTTTAAAGAAATTTTATTGCCTCCATGAAGCCTTCCTTGAATTCTTAGTGGGATTTTTTTATCTTCTAGGATTTCCTATGTTTTTTTTTTCCCTTTCTTATGTACTTGTATATTATAGTTGCTTTTTATATATATCCTATCCACCTATTAGATGGATGTCAGCTCCACGAGGGCAGAGACTATATACCTTGTTTAAGTGCCAACTTTTTCCTCAAACATAGCCCCTTTTAGATGCCTTCTGAAAACAGTGAGTGTCTACTTAATGTTTGCTAAATGGAATAGCATGGAATTGAATATCCTAGCTGGATCAGATGAGAGATTGGACAATGAGATCATGGATTCTTTGAGGACTTTCCCAATTACACAGAGTGCTACTCCTTCATTTTAGAGATTTAGGGAATGGAAAGTGAGAGACAAGTTAAAATCCTAGAGTTCATCAATGGCAGGGTTAGAACTAGAACTTCCAATTCCCAAGTGGTACATTTCCAACTATATCCACCTTATGCAGGTTTTGGGCAGAGGTCTTAACATTTTTTTGTCATGGTGCTCTTGGGTAGTCAATCTGCTGAAGCTTATGGGCCCCTTCTCAGAATTATGTTTTTAAATGCTTAAAATAAAATAGAAAGGATTAGAAGGGAAACCAATTCTATCAAAATAGCTATCACCATCTTATCTATTCATTCATACATCTATTTATTTACTTTAGCAACAACAACAGCATGGTTAATAATTCCAGCCTTAGAGGTAGGGTGGTGGCCATGAATGAATGAACAAGTGAATGAGTGAATGAAAAGGCATTTATTAAATTTCCTACGTGTTAAGCACCATGCTAAGTGCTTTGGCACACAAGTACAAAAGTGAAGACAGCCCCTGTCCTCATAGAACTTATGTTTGATTTGGAGGATGAAACAATGCAGTTGGGGAAGTGGTAACCAGCAAGGGGTATTCTGATTGGGAAATCAGGGAGGATTTGAACTCAGGTCTTAGCTAGTTTGACTAGAATGTAAAATAGTATCTTCTATTTAACTATGGGGCAGCTAGGTGGTACAGGGGATAGTGGACCAGGCTGAAGTAAGGAAGATCTAAGTTCAAATCCAGCCTTAGATACTTACTAACTGTGTTCTCCTGGCCAAGTCACAACCTCTGCCTCAGTTTCCTCATCTGTAAAATAGGAATAATTATAGCATCTACCTCCCAGAGTTGTTGCGGGGATCAAGTGAGATTTACAAAGTGCCAAGCACTATATAAGTGTTAGTTATTATCACTGTTGCACTGTTGTGGCATAGACTTGTATTTATTCACTTTGTATTTCTGATGTACATAGTTTTTAAAATTTATTTTTTTAATTTTTCCATAAAGTAGTAGAATAAAAAAGATTTCAGATGAGAGTGAAAATCTATTATGTACAGCTCACTATTCCTTTTAAATATATAATAGTTACCATGTAAATTTCTTTTTTTTCTCTGTTCTTTCCCTCCCTGCCTTGGAGATGGCTAACATTAGACAAATATGTATACACACATGTATATACATGTACATACGTGTGTATACGTGTATACACACATATACACATACATACATACATGTGTGTATATACTTATATATATTATATGTGTGGGTATGTATATATATGTGTGTATATATATAATATATATATATAAATCTTTCTATACAAACTTCTATTTATCAGTTCTTTCTCTGGATCCAGATGGCATCTTCCCATATGACTGCTGTAGTTTTGGTTATTTATAATAGTCAAAATGACTTAGTTACCCTTATTAAAGGGTAACTTATTAGAGGGTACCCTTATTAGAGGCAGGGCTTATTTAATTCTTCTTACAACCCTGATAAGGTGTCCCATATAGCACCAGGAACATAGCACATGTTTAATAAATGCTTGTTGATTAAGTGCTGTAGAGTTGATTGATGGGATATAGAATCTGGGAAAGGGAACAATATTAAACATGTCTAAGAAGCTAGGTTGAAGTCGGATGTATTTAAATGCCAAACAAAGGAGTTTGTATTTTATCTTATAGATGATAAGTCATTAAGGCTTTTGAGCAAGCTTATGGCAGCTGAATAGAAGCCAGGCTGGAGAGGGAAGATACTGGAACCTAGGCATCCAAATGAAAGCTGGAGCAGGATGGGGACTGTGGCAGTGGAGATAAGGTGATCAATGCAAAATATTATGGAGACACAACTGGGTGTGGTGCCACCACCTATATGGGTATCATTTTTTCTTGAAGCCTTGGCAGAGGTTTTGTAACTCAAAGGCAAACTCAGATGATGGGTAGGTAATACCCTACTTCATTGTCTAGACACCCAAAGGGCTAGCTTAGCCATAACTCACTTGCTTTCTTTTTGGGTAACATTTGCCTCTCCAGGGTGTGACAAATGGACTGTTGTCTGGGGTAGTTTCTGTCTCTCCTAACTCAAAAGTCTATTGCTCTAGGAGTGGACCACAGAATCCCCCACAGAGATGGAAACACAGCCTGTCTCCAGTCACTGATGCAGCCACAGAATGGATGTCTTCTGACTTGTGAGGCTCCCAGGCATGTGGATTGCCTGTGTTTGCATGTGTTTAAGGCTCCATCTTTCAATACTTGGCTTCCCTGGGAGAGGACCCCAAGTCAGCAAGGCCTTTCTTCCAGCAGCCAGCTGGGTATGCTCTCCGGGTCCTATTTCAGCCAATAAAAACCTGGGATTCTCTCCCAGACAGCTCAGCATTTACTCAACGTTTATTACAGATTCCTTCCTTGGATAAAATATATCTTCCTTCCCTTTGGGGACCTAAGGCTAAAGACTTGACAGGCTTGAGAAGAAGTGGGGTTGAGATGGGGGGGGGTTCAATTCAGAACACCCAGTAGGCAATGGGGAGCTGGAACTCTCTGGACATTGGGGCCTATGCCACATGGTCAAGTGGGCTGAATACATCAGTAGCCCCAATATACAGGTGGGTCCTATGGCTCTGGACACACAGTCCCGGAATAGGGCAGCAGCTGGGACCCACACTGGGTTATCCTTCCTCCTGTCTCTCCCTTTCTTTTTTTAATTTTAGAATTTTCTGAAAATGGCCATGAGGGAATAAAAGAGAGGGAGATTTCAACAGGAGGGGAAGCTGCAAGGAAACCTCCCAAAGCCCAGTTTGATCTCCCTTCCAGGCGCATCCTTATGAACTGACACAATATGGTATCAGGCCTGAGGCTTGGTTGTCCAGCCCTACAGCCAGAAAGTGAAGACTATAATACAGAAAAACACAGTCTCTTACAAAAATAACAATCTGAACTAAGCCACAGAGCTCAAAAATAGCATCTAGTTCTTCTGGTAAAATGTCTTTCTTCCTTGCCAGGCCTAGCCCTGGAGACAGGCTCCTGCATTCCTGCTACCGTCCTTCCAAGTGGAAAAATGAGGACAAAAGCAGGATGGGAGCTGGGCGGGGGGGAGGACAGGAAGATGCTGTTTTGTGGGATGATAGAGAAAAGAAAGAAGAGCCCTTTGGTTTTACAGAGAACTGTCGGGAAGTCAGCCAGCAACATAACACAATATTGCATTCAACTGAATGTCAGGTAATTGTAATGCCTAAGCTCAGTCCCAAAGGAAAGATAAGAGAATGCACCTCTCTCCTGGCTCAGCAAAGGTGGGGAAATTTTAGAGGAGGGAGCGCTGCAGATGATGTCACACTTGACTGATATATTTGGCTAGTTGTACTGAACTTCCTTCCTCCCTTCCTCCCTTCCTCCCTTCCTCTCTCTCTTCCTTCCTTCCTTCCTTCCTTCCTTCCTTCCTTCCTTCCTTCCTTCCTTCCTTCCTTCCTTCCTCCCTTCCTTCCTCTCTTCCTTCCTTCCTTCTCTCCTTCCTTCCTTCCTTCCTTCCTTCCCTCCCTCCCTCCTTCCCTTCCTTCCTTCCTTCCTTCCTTCCTTCCTTCCTTCCTTCCTTCCTTCCTTCCTCCCTTCCTCTCTTCCTTCCTTCCTTCCTTCCCTCCTTTCCTTCCTTCCCTCCTTCCTTCCTTCCTTCCTTCCTTCCCCCCTTACCCCTTCCTCCCTCCCTTCCTTCCTTCCCTCCCTCCTTCCTTCCTTCCTTCCTTCCTTCCTTCCTTCCTTCCTTCCTTCCTTCCTCCCTTCCTCCCTCCCTTCCTCCCTTTCCCTCCTTCCCTCCTTCCTTCCCTCCTTTCCTTCCTTCCCTCCTTCCCTCCTCCCTTCCTTCCTTTCTCCCTCCTCCCTCCTTCCCTCCTTCCTTCCTTCCTTCCTTCCTTCCTTCCTTCCTTCCTTCCTTCCTCCCTTCCTCCCTCCCTTCCTCCCTTCCCTCCTTCCCTCCTTCCTTCCCTCCTTTCCTTCCTTCCCTCCTTCCCTCCTCCCTTCCTTCCTTTCTCCCTCCCTCCCTCCTTCCCTCCTTCCTTCCTTCCTTCCTTCCTTCCTTCCTTCCTTCTTTCCTTCTTTCCTTCCTTCCTTCCCTCCTTCCTCCCTTCCTCACTTCCCTCCTTCCCTCCTTCCTTCCCTCCTTTCCTTCCTCCCTTCCTTCCTTCCTCCCTCCCTCCCTCCTTCCCTCCTTCCTTCCTTTCTTCCTTCCTCCCTTCCTTCCTTCCTCTCTTCCTTCCTTCCTTCCCTCCTTTCCTTCCTTCCCTCCTTCCTTCCTTCCTTCCTTCCTTCCTTTCCCCCTTACCTCTTCCTCCCTCCCTTCCTTCCTTCCCTCCCTCCTTCCTTCCTTCCTTCCTTCCTTCCTTCCTTCCTTCCTTCCTTCCTTCCTTCCTCCCTCCCTCCTTCCCTCCTTCCTTCCTTCCTTCCTCTCTTCCTTCCTTCCTTCCCTCCTTTCCTTCCTTCCCTCCTCCCTTCCTTCCTTCCTTCCTTCCTTCCTTCCTTCCTTCCTTCTTTCCTTCCTTCCTTCATTCCCTCCTTTCCCCCTTCCCCCTTCCCCCTTCCTCCCTCCCTCCCTTCCTTCCTCCCTCCCTTCCTTCCTTCCTTCCTTCCTTCCTTCCTTCCTTCCTTCCTTCCTTCCTTCCTTCCTTCCTTCCTTCCTTCCCTCCTTTTTCTGCGAGCCAGTCAGGGTTGTGACTTGCCCAGGGACACAGAGCTAGTAAGTGTCAGGTATCTGAGATCAAATCTGAACTCAGGCCCTGCTGACTCCAGGGCTCTACTCACTGCACCACCTAGCTGCTCCTGTCTGTTCTAACGGATGGCTCTCTGCACGGTGAAAGGAGGAAGAAAATTTTTGTTTGTTCATTTTATTGTTTTTCAGAAGGACAGTTCCAAAACTGGATTCCTTGGAAATGGTCAGAAAATGCAACTTACCTCTGGAAACAACTCCTTTTAGAACTCTACCATTATCCTGTTTTCTCCAGAAATGGCTCCTAAAATAGAACTCCAAAGGGAAACTATTGCTCTCCTTTCCCCACCCCTCAATGTCCCTCCTTTCCTCCCCCCAAGACCTCAACCAACAAGAGGCAAATGTCAAACCCTTTGCTCTAAGCCATGAAAGCTTCAGATGTTTATAGGGTGTTTATCCAAGTCATTCAGGCTCCTACTGTTTATAGACAGGGACAGGAAAAAATGCTTAACAGCTTGCAGTTCTTGTATTTCCATACTGTAGCTTCCTTTTGCTTTTGTAAGAGTTTAAAGGGTGCAAATATTCAAGGATCGGGGGAGAGGGAACTTCCCTGAGTGGGCTTATATGGCATAAGACCTTCTCAAGGGAGAGGGGTTGAGTGGTGAGCACTTACGGTTCATCCTGTTGGGCAGCTAGGGGGTACAATGGATAGAGTACTCATACTGGAGTCAAATCTGGCTTCAGATGCTTATGAGCTGTGTGACTTTGGGCAAGTCACTTAAGTTTGCCTCAGTTTCCTTATCTGTAAAATTAGCTGGAGAAGGAAATGACAAACCATTCCAGTATCTTTGCCAAGAAAACCCCAAACGAGATCGCAAGGAGTCAGACATGACTCAAACAATTGAACAAAAACAAGAACAGGCTGATGAAGTTTCCTGGTTTGTTTGGCTAGGGATAACTCCTGCTCATAGAGGAGATGGGGACAGTTGTTTTCTTACAGATGGAGGCTCTTTGTGGTTCCAGAGTGTCCTCAATTATCACATTCTGCCAGTTTTTCCCTTTCTGTGTCTCTTGATTTGTCTCATTCTATTTTTGTCGCCATTGCCCTCCCTACTCTTCAAACCAATCAACAGGTATTTTATAAAGCACATACTATGTTCCAGGCATCATGTGAATTATTGGCAATTCAAAGAGCTCTCTGCCACCAAGGAACTTAGATTCTTTTCAAAGCCTCATCTATCCATCCATTTATTTATTCATGCATACGTCAATCTATCCACCCATCCATTCATTCAAACATTCCTCCATATATCCAGGGATTAATCCATTCAATTGAGTGAATAAACCCTACTATGTTCTAGGCACTATGTGAGTCAATGGAGGACCCAAGACAAAAATGACACAATCCCCACCCTCAAGTAACCACCATCAAACTGGTATGGCCTTGTATTGATATTTAAAGGTTTTGTGTCTTATCGTCTTATTTTCAAAAGAAAAATACATGCTTCTTGAGAAGTAAATTAACCAACCAAGCAAGCGATCAACCTGAGACAATAATGGGTTTGGGAGGACTGTGAGGCACTGTAGGGGCACATCATGATGGATACATTCTCCTTGCTAGAGAACTTGGGACAAAACAGTAAGAGGAATTGCTTGGATGACTTGGAAGCTACCATCTCCTGGCCATGACTTGTTGCAGACATAACACAGAGACATCTCACATGTTCCAGGTATCAAATGGAAGGGACTCATGGTGGAGGCTCTAGGGAGTCAGAGGAGTAAATGAAGCCTGGTAGAATTCCAGAAAGAACACTAGAGTTTGAGTCAGAGGACCTGGGCTCACCGTTCACTGTACCTGGTACTTGGGATCTGGGAGGGACCTTAGGAGATTATCTTCATCAACCCCTCCATTTTACAAATGAGGCAAAGACACTTAAAAGTCACACAGGAGGTAGTAATAAGAGCAAGAATTTAGATTGATGTCCTCTGACTCCCTGTCTAGCACACTTTCCCCTGACCCATACTGTTTATTGATAGGACCCTGCGCAAGCTCTTTTATTTCTCTGGGACTCAGTTTCCAAATTTATAAAAACAACTCAGAATCTCAAAGTCAGAGGGCCTTCAGAAGTCATTGAATGTAGTCCATAGCTACACTTTTCCTATGCTCCTCTCACCTTTCAGGGAAAATCTCCAGGGATGGGGAATGCCCTTTTCTTGGAATCTGGAATAGCCAGCAGAGTAGGTCCCAGAGAACCCCTATTGATCTCTCTTTCCCCCCAACATTCCTGGCAATGCTTCTTTCCCCTTTTTTGTCTTCTAATCCTAAATACACCCTATACCTCTCCTGATGCCTAGGGAGAGATTTCATAGTATCTGCCCAGTTCCAAAGGCTGAGAATGGTTTTTCCTTTGCCCAGTGATACTCAACATGGATACCTACATTTTCTTACAGGATGGGTACTGCTTTTCATGAGGCAACTAAGTGGTATTGTAGATGGAGTACTGGGCCTGGAGTCAGGAATAATTGAGCTGTAATTCAGCCTTAGATATTTAGTAGCTGTGTGACCTTGGGCAAGTCACTTAACCCTGTGTATCTCAGTTTCCTTATCTGTAAAATGAGCTAGAGAAGGAAATGGCAAACCTCACCAGTATCTCTGCAAAGAAAACTCCAGGTGGAGTCCCAGAGAACTGGACACAACTGAAATGACTGAACAAACAATTGCTAGAAAATTCTTCCTTGCATCAAACCTAAATCTGCTTTTCTGAAATGTATAGGATCACAAGGTAGGAGCAACCATCCAGAGCTGAAAGAGTCACCTAGCCTGTCTCATTTTACAGATGAGGAAACAGAGACTTGAAGGGACTTCTCTGAGACCACTCAGGGAGTAAGTAAATGGCCAAATAAAAATTGCCCCTCAGTCCCTGCATCTCCCACGGTCAGTTGCCTTTCCGTCCTGCCCTACGTTCTTTTCCCCCTTGCTGCTCATTCTGCTGTCTGAGGCCTCTCAGAACAAATCCATCCTAAATGAACTCTAAAGTTGCTTGCAGCACTAGATCTGGGGATGCTGTGAAGCCACACATCATCTTTGCTGAGGGGTCAGCCTAAGCTCTTCTGCAGCATTCCAGTTGTGTGTATTTAAGAGAACTAAAAGAGGAGGGGACAGCCAAAGATCCCAGAAGGGTCTCAGGCCTGAAGGCAGCAGTGTGTATGGTTTCCAGAAGCCTTCTAGGTTTCCTCCCTGCAAATAAAGATATTATCTAAATATCTTTATTTAGTGGACTGGAAGCGAACGAATGACCCAAACTCTTGGCCTTGGCTAATTTCAGCTTTCATGAAGACAAACCCCTCCCTCCCCACCCCTCCCCAATCCTTTTGTATCTGTATCCACAGGGCCTGGTATATGGTAAATGCTTAAATACTTCCATTCATTCATGCTCTCAGTTTCAATCCAAAATTCCCCTGACATCTTTTTCATGTAAGTAATTTATGCTACTAGGTAGCTAGTATACAGTGGAGTCAGGAAGATCTAAATTCAAATCCAGCTTCAGACACTTAATTAGCTGTGTGACCTTGGGCAAGTCACTTAACCCCTTTTTGCCTCTGTTTCTCATCTGTAAAATAGGGACACACTGGAGAAGGAACTGGCTTACCAAGAAAACACCATGGACAAGTCAAGAAGAATGGGACGTGACTAAACAACAGTCACAAATTCATGCCCTGCCTCCTCTCCTGTTCCTGACCAGTCTTGATGGTTTCCATGAATATACTTCAAGCTCCAGACTGAACCATGGGAAAATGAGTTAGGCTAATGAAACTGAGTAATAAGGGATTTTATAGTGTTTGGTACTTGGTAATCACAGCTAGGTGGCGGAGTAGGTAAAGTACCAACCCCAGAGTCAGGAGGACCTAAGTTCCAATCTAGCCTCAAGTGCTTACTAGATGCATGACCCTGGACAAGTCACAACCCTAATTGCTTTAAAAAGTCACTTAAAAGATTTTTCATTCATTTATCAGCAGAAGACTTGAGCTCAAGTTCCACTTGTGATACCAGCTGGGTGATCTTGGTTGGGCCACTTAATTTCAGGTTTCCTTTGTCTCATCCTCAATCTTGACATCTTCCATCTGTTGTCCAATGTATTTTGTTCGTGCAGTTGTTTGTATGTTTTTTCCCCCATTAAACTGAGTTTCTGGAGGGGAAGGACTGTCTTTTACCTTTTTTTGTATCCTTAGCACTCAGCATAGTTCCTGTCACCGAGTGGGCACTTGATAAATACTTGTTAACTGACTGTAAAGTGATGGGGTTGCACTGAATGGCCTCTGAAATCCCTTCCCCTTCTAAATCCATGGCCCCATAATCCAGGTATATTTAGGACTTTTGTTCGTATTTAGATATGCTTCATGACCCCATTTGGGATTTTCTCAGCAGAAACACTGGAGTGGTTTGCCATTTCCTTCTCCAGCTCATTTTACAGATGAGGAAACTGAGGCAGACAGTATGAAGTGACTTGCCCAGGGTCGCACAGCTATTATATGTCTGAAGCCACATTTGAACTCAGGTCTTCCTGACTCAAAGGCCAGTGCTCTATCCACTCTAGTTGCTCCATTTAGGGTTTTAGGTCAAGAATTCTGCTTAGGCAAAGGCCATACAAGGTGATGTTTGGGTTCAATTTGATTAAAATCCTGTGCATTTAGTCATGCATTTCCTTCTCATAGCTCTTTCATTAAGGACCTTGTCCAAAACGTGGTTCCTCTATCTCACCAACATTTCTTTTAAAAGCTCTCTTTGAAAGCTGGCTGCTCCCAACCAGTGCCCACACTGATGTTAGCAGGTTAAATTTATCCAATTGCTTTGCCAAACTCCCCTTTATTCCCAGGAGCTGACTCCCCAAGGCACAGCAATGTCTCCTCCAGTATATTCTGGGAGCTGTGTTGGCTGGGGGTGCTTTGCTAATGGCAGCTGATACATCCGGGCCTTGTGTCGGAAGGATGCCTTGTGTCTCCTTGTCTGGCACAGAATCTATTTCACACTTTATTTCCTTCAGGGCTCTCCGATGAATCCCATCGCTGCCCATGATTTATAGCATCTCAAGCTTCTCAAGTTGCTGGCTGCTTCCTCCCTGGGGACTCAGTCTCCACCAAGGTCATCTCTGCTTTCCCATAAAAAAGGCAGAAGTGGGGGGAAGAGGGTTGAAATAGGAATTTCCCCCATCACCCTTGACAGTCAGCACAAATGCTCGCATTTCTACGGATGGCTTTTCTGGGATTCACCTCCCCCTGGTAACTACTCATTTCCTTCCTAGGGACAGAGTAGTCCCCAGGCAGGAGTTCGGGAGTGGTCTGCTGGGCTTCCTTTGTTCTGCTGGTTTCTGCATCAGACACTGTCTTTTCATTCCCTTTTGCTTCTGGTTTTCACTTAGCTCAGCATAGACAGCATTATTCTCTCAGCCTGGGCCTTGGTGAGACCTCCTGAGGAAAAAGTAAAATTCTCTCCTGATGAACTATTAGGATTCTTTTTCTACCATCTCCTTCTCCCCTTCCCCTTCTCCCTGGACTTATTCAAGCAGACAGCTTGTTGTATTTTTCCACTCACTGAACTGGCTAGTTGTCTTGGTATCATGGAGAAGAAGGCTCAGTCTGTAGGGAAACTGATGTCACTGGGGGAGGGATCCTGTGGCTCTCAGACTTCTCAGACCCCTGTAATATCAGTAATCATAACTCACATTTCTGACTTGCTAGTAAAGTTTTTCTCTTCATATATTTGGAGCTTGAAGGGACTTTAAAGGTCATCGAGTGCAAATTTTCATTTTACAGATGAGGAAACTGAGTCTTAGTGACTTGGGAATCACAGGATCATAGAGTCAAGGCTGAAAGGAACCTTAGAGTCCAAACCCTCTCAAATGAAACCCAGAGGTTAAGTAATTTGCTTGAAGTCTCCAGATTAAGATGTGGTGATCACAGGATTATAGGCCTAGAGCTGAGCTTAGGGTACCCCTAATTCCCTACTCCCCTTCTGGTTCTGCTTTTGACTTTGCTTGTGTGTATGCCATGCTTCAACCATTGGCCTACCTTGGAATTCCTCTCAGAGCTGGGGGTCTCCTCCCCCTGAAACATCCTTTCATCCTTGGAACTTTCTCACCCTCTGCCATGCTGGTCCTCTTTTCTCATTGATCCCAAGAGGAATTCACCAAATGATGGGTATCTCTATTTTCTCCCTACCTTCAAATTTCTGGAATAATTATAACCTACATTTACACAGCACTTAGGGGCTCCTAGAACCATAGATTGAGAGCTGAAAGGGAACCCAAAAGCCATCTAGTCCATCCCCTGCTTTTAGAGAGGAGGAAATGGAGACCTAGAAAAGCAAAGTGACTTCCCCATGGTCACACAGGTAGTAAAACATTAGAGGCAAGGTTGAGTCAGATCTGAAAGTTCCTTGGCAGCATCTTCCCCTTTGACACCTCATCTCAGTCAATCAACAAACCTATTATTAGATTTTAAAAATGCATAAAATTAAATTGTCTAAATCCTATGGCCTCATCATTAGGAGCAAGCTCCTCTTTCATTGGTTCAAGGAGGGAACAGCTTGATTAACTAAGTGCAACCCCTGGAAGCTTTAAATAATTGAAGAAATTATAGCAGTTCCTCATTTTCGTGGTAGGTCAGTTAAGGGGTGCAGGACTCCAGGCTCAGGAGTGCCTTGAAGAAGCAAATCTTTGCATCTGTACCAGAGGGCAGTAAGCAAAGAATGAGCCTAGAGAGAGTACTCTACTCCTCCCTTCCCATGAACCATGTTGTAGGACAGATCAGACCAGTTAGAAACAATAAATTCAGCCAAGAGAAGAGAGGCATAACCAGGACAAATAGACACATATTGGTAGACAAACAGTATCCCAAAGGATGAAGTAAATTTAGATAGAACCATTCTTTGAATGAGAAAGGAATGCTGCCTATGGACTCAAGAGAGGAATTACAGTGACCAGGAGTTATAATTTTATCCTTTGACCATATATGTTATTAATATACTTTTCCTTTAGACTTGTATATATTTGTGGGTCAGTCTTCCTAAACTTTTAGAGGATGTTTTGTGCCAATTATTTGGCGCAAAAATTTTTAGGAAATACTTTTTGCTAAAAAAAACCCAAACTAATGTTCACTGCCTTATTGAAATGAGAAGGCTACTGGTGGGGGCTCATGGATGACAATATTAGAATCTCCACTTTTTCAGGGTTACCCTCAAGGGGCTTGCCTTCCAATACTAGTGCAAACTGGGAGAGTGGTGGAGGCAAGGGGTGCCACATTGTCTGAATACTATTAGATTTACATATATAGTCATGTTTCCCAAATCATGTTCCCTGGAATCCTGGGATTCAACACAGGGAGGAGAAAATATTTATATTAAGGATATTTTCCTATTAGAATATAAAATTATGTAAGTATCAACCAAATAATTGATTTTTTTAAAAGTTGAACAATGTCATTCCTAGCACATCATTTGTTAGGCAGGTGTCCCCAGTCCCCACCACAATACTGAAACTAATCTTTTGAAAGTCACTCATTACCTCCTACCAAATTACCTGCCAAAATCCATTGGCCTTACAAAATTCTTGATCCTCTTTGCTCCCAAACCCACGCATATTCCAGCTGTCTCCCAAGCCTGGAATGCTCTCCCTCCTGGCTTCCATGGGTTCATTCAGATCGCAGTTAAAGTCCCACCTTCTGCCAAAACCTCTTCCTGATTCCCCCTTGATATTGATGCTATCCCACTGCCAGTGAGCTCTAATTTGTCCAGTATATATTTTGTTTATGCAATATTGTCAGTGTGTTATCTCCTCTCATTAGATTGTAAATTCCTCAAGGGCAAGGACTATTTTTGCCTTTCTTTGCATCTCCCATCCTTGATATGCTGACTGATATATAATAATAAACACTTGTCCACATGACACCAGGTGTGGCAAATTTTCAGTTTCATCTCTGACTCTGCTTTTTTCCTGATGACAATCTGCCCCCTTCCCTATTCCAATCAGTTTTTATGAGTACTATGAACATAGTTTTAAGCAACAGAGTTTTCTATTGGCATGTGAATTACGGTACCCACACAGAGCTGTAAATCATCCCACTGTGCTTGGCATAGGGAAAATTTTTAAAGAAACACTTTTTAATTAATTCATCCATTTTTGTAACTTTTTTTCAAACCAAGTTTATGGTGTCATGGAAAGGCACTAGATCAAGGGGCAGAGACCTTGGTTCAGAGAGTCAGAGAATTTCAGTCTCAAAGGGAATTTAGGGATAAACTGATCCAAATTCTTCATTTTGTGGAAGAGGACACTGACCATGAGAGGCAACCTGTATAACAGAAAGACAGCTGAACTTATAGTCAGCAACCTCGTGGTTCACAGACCTCACTGTGACCCTTTTGAGCTGTGTGACCTTGGAAAATTCATTTAATCACAATGACCTCACTTCCTTATCTATGAAATAAGACTAATACCTACTTGGAAGTGTTTTAATGAAGATGAAATGAGATAATGAACAAAAAAATGTTTCCTATACTGAAAAGTCCTATAATTACATAAATTATTAATATTATCATTTCAATAAGCAATCACTTATTTAGTGCCTATTGCATGCTGGGTATTGTGCTAAGCTCTGGGGATTCAAAAAAAAATGCATAAACACAAACCTATGATTATTAGTGCAGACCTGTGATTTCATAGCCAAACCTCAAAGGGAACTTCTGGAAAGGAAACTCCTTTTGCCAAAGCTGCTCTGTGACTTCCAGTCTTCAGGTTGATTTACCCAAGATCATTCAGCCAGCATGCGTCTGAGAAAGGATTTGAATCTAGGTCTTCTTACCTCTGAGTCCAGCCTTTCTATATAGCATAAACTTATACAATTATTATCTAATAAGTGGTGTGCTGGTAAATGTTTAACAATCAGCTCTCTGGAGGGGGAAAATATATATATATATATATATATGTCAGACTTTTAAATTTAATCTGATCCTGAGATTAAATTTTTTCCATTACTTTCTTAAGTCTAGGCAATCACCAAAACAATAAATCAAGCACTGACTTGCATTATTTGTCCATTTCAGAGGTGTAAATGTTCACACTGAAAATTTAACAATTGGCTCTTGTGAGCTGGTCTGAACTGGCTCTGGCACACTCCTGGATCCTCCTATATTTTCCCTGGGGAAGGGGGAGCTTTTAGAAGGAATAGATAACATACTACAGACAACACTGGCTCAGTGCCATCCCAGAGCTACCTCACCATAGCATGACAGAGAGGGGCTGGGACTTTCTTAGGAAAAAAAATCATTTGAAAACACTTTGAGCAACGATCCTTGGAACAACTCAACCTGAGCTCCTTGTAAAACTTTCACATGATGTCAGGTCTCTGCAATCCGGCAGTGCCTGCCTTTGGGATTCCTGGCATGATCTCCATAAATCACCCATAAGGCATACCGGCCTGGGTGGAATGGTTCACATTAGGCCTCAGTCGAAGCCTTCGGGTCTAAAGAGATTTGAGCAAATTGGAGGTAGATCAAAAATGCCGGGGAGAGGAAGAATACAAATGCTCTGGCCTTGGCTCCAATTTTCCCCAATCATAGGTCGCTAAGTGGTTCCTGGTTTTCATTTGACTTGTAAAGTTTGTTCCAGGGAACTGTGGAATGAAGGGTCACCAAACCCCCATCCCTCTTTGCTGTTGAGAGTAGAGATTTTCCCAACTTATAGTGGGAGAAAAAAGGGTGAGAAATGATGGCGTAGGATTGGAAGAGGTTGGTGGCAGGTAGGTGTCCTTTAGTCAGTTAGCTAATCAGTTGACAAAAATTTATAAATAGCTTAGTATATTCCAGGAACTGGCCAAAGCTTCTTGATGTAAAGAGGTGCCTGAGGGCAGGGATAGTACTGGAGCCATAGCAAAAAAGATGATGATGATGATTCCTGCTTCGTTGGCTACCCTCATCATAGGTCATTAATGTATTACCACTCACTTAGTATTCCCTAAGCCCTCAGCCAGGACCTCCATCTTCACTGGAGTTACACGGAAGGCACCAATTTATTTTCCCTTTGGAAATTTCTGAGGAATTATTTTCTTCTCCTATGAGAGTTGGGTAGACTCCCCTTCCTTGTTGCTAGAAGGCAAGCCACCTCTTGACAATGGTTCTCCTTGGTCCTTCAAGCCCTCTCTGGGGAGAATCTGTCCAATGACCACTGACTAGGTATTGTACAGGTAGATAGATGATGTGAAACAGCCAATCAGATCTAAATTACATCAAACAAAGGGTCACCTTTGGTTTGCCTTTGCCCCTCTCTGCTGGGACCCATGAATCTTTCCATTCTGCTGCTCCTGAGACCAGCATCTTGGACCCCTTTGCTGTCACTAGGACCAGGTCTCTAGCTTGATGCCCTCACCCCTTCTGCTTGGGGCTCAGTCCCCTCATTTGGTAGATGAGGACACTGAGTCCTAGAGAAGTGAAATTGCTTACTGAATGTAACAGTTTTGTCATTGGTAAAGGAGAAGGTTGGGCTCAAGAGTCCCTTCCTGTTCTACCATGACATGTTTCAAGATTCTATACTAAAGACTTTTCCCTCTTGTCACAACTGTCCCTCTGTGTTCTAAGGTCCTTCCCAGCTCTGACATTTTCTGTTCTAAGGTCCACCCTGGCTCCAACTTCAGATTCAATCCCATGCTCTGGAGGCCTCATCTTTCTCCTCCTTAGATTCCCAATGCCAACTTTGACATTACTGCTATCTTCTTTGCATCTATCTTGTATGTACAGTTATTTGCATGTTATTTCTAGCCTTAGGACATAAGCTCCACACAGGCAGGGATCATATTTTTGACTTTATTTCTAACCTCAGTATTTAGCACAGTGCCTGGGCCATAGTAACTAGTTAAAAAATATCTGTTGACTGACTGACTGAGTAAGTGTTATTTGATTACCCTTGACCATTTTCCACTTTGCCTATCTCCAAATACAGTAAATAAAGGGCCTCTGCTATTTGTGCTCATGGAAAGTTGTTCTGCTGCCAGGTGAGGCAGACCTGTCAATACTGCATTTTCCATTGTCTCTTGTTGTTGAGACTGGTGAGCTGGAAATAGCTCCGGCAATGCCCATGACGGCTTTGAATAAGAAAACAATTTCCTTGCTAGGCTGTTATGGACACTTACTCCTTCCACCTGAGACCCTTTTTTAAGGGGGGTTCTTTTAGGGAAGCAGAAGGGATGCCAACCCCTATCCCCATCAAAGAGGAAAGACAGCAGAGACAGCTGAGGCTGCATATCTATATGGGAAGGGAAGAGCATTTCTCTTTCCAGACTTTCTGTTGTGGGTCATACGATGATAGATCTAGCATTGGAAAGGTCCTCAGAAGTCAGGTAGGCCAACTCCTTTATTTTACAGATGTGAAAACTGAGGTCTAGAGACATGACTTGAGTCAACTAATATCACACAATATGTTAAATGGCAGAACTGGGATTGGAATTCAGTTTTAAGACAAGGTAAGGATAGACATAAGGTTCAGAAGGACAAGAGAAAAACAGGATAATTCTACCTAAGATGGCAAAGTGTAGGGAAAAGAGTATTGGTCTAGAAATCATGAGAACTGAGTCTGAATCTTGGCCCTGCTGCTGACTGTTAGAGTGACTTTGGGCAAATCATTGGAGTTTTCAAGGTTTCCTTATTTACAAAACAAAGCAAATGGATATAGAGCAGCCTGGTGTAGGAGAAAGAGGCCCAGATAGGCATGGAATCAAGTACTGTCTCACCCATTTAATAGACTGTGACCTGGGTAAGTCATATTACTTCTCTTAGCTTCTATCTTCTCTACAGAACAGGGGTTTTGGTTATTACCATCTCTGATGTCTCTTCCAGATTCTGAGCTTCTGTTATCACCATCACCACCATCATCACTATCATCATCATCATCATCATCTTCCTCTTCCTTTCCTCCTCCTCCTCCTCCTCCTCCTTCTCTCCCTTCACTTTTTTCTTCTTCCCCAATGACATATGAGCAAGGAGAATGAGATCATGGTCACAAAGAAATATTCCAGTGTTTTGTTTCCTTACCTCAAGTCCTAGGGTTGAATGGAATTTCAGACGCTCCTCTAGGGAATGATTCTGGGGGAAATGGTAATTCTGGTGGTCTGACATTGAAAACACATTCTGGTAATTTGGGTAATTTGACTTGCAATGAACGAATCAATCAGCAAACATTTATTAAGCACCTGTTATGTGTTATGAGCTCTTTACTCAGCACTATGATACAAATGAACGAGGCAATCTTTACTCTCCAGGAGCTCTAGGATTTCATCTCATTTGCCTTGAAGGGGACCTCTAATACCATTCAGGTGTACCCTGGACTTGGACTCAGAGCACCTGGGCTCCCACTCATGTCTTCCCTCTATCTAAGAGTTTTCCTCTGTCTAACTTCGTGGAAATTGCTTCAATTTCCTAATCTGTAAAATAACTGCTTTTGGTCTAGATGACCTCACAGGGTCCTGTTCAATGAGCAGTTTGGTGGTGAAGTGGATAGATCATTGAAAAATGAGTTCAAATCTGGCCTCAAACACTTTCTTATCTGTATGACCCCGGGTAAGTCATTTAACCTCCATCTACTACAGTTTCTTCATTTGTAAAATGGACATCATAACAGCATTTACTTCCCAGGGTTGTTGTGAGGATCTAATGAGATAGTATTTGCAAAGAGCTTAGCACAGTGCCTGGCACATAGTAGATCCCATATAAATACTTACCTCTCTCCCCCCTTAGCCCTACTGCTCCTGCAATTTTATGCTGTTATTATTCCTACTTGGATAACCTTATGCAAGTAACATAACTTCTCTAGATCTCATTTTACTGACTGGTAAAATGAGGGACCTGGGTAAGGTAGATGACCTCCAAGATTCCTTTTGGCTCTAAATCTATGAAACCAAAACCAAATCTCTCTGAAATCATAGAACAATAGATTTCCAGGACAGTGGTAGTAGTGGGGGGCATCTTCACTCATCCTGATCCATATTGGCCACTGGACCTAGATGGCTCCAGAGGAAAAAGTGAGGCTGGTGACTTTGCACAGCCCTGCCTCACTTATATTCAGTTCACTTGCATGTCATGGCATCACCTTCATGATGTCATGGTTCTCTTTTGAAAATGAAAGACAAATGTCAAGGGCAGTAGGGAACTCAGGGATGTCTTGTCTCACTCATCCACTTTACAAAGAAGCAAACTGAGACCCAGGGTAAGAAAAAAATAATAGAGTCACCTAGTTCTAATCTCGTTTGGAGGACTAGAAGCTTGTGGGGCTGGATAGATTTGACGTTTCTTCCTTTACAAAGGATTTCCTGCTAAAAACTCTTCTTTCCAAAGCTGTCTGCTTAACACACGGCTTTGAGGGAGTTAAGACTCTAGGGAAATAAATCCACCCTCTTTTTTTCTTGAAATGGTATTATAATCCTGGCCTCCCCCTTCAGCCTTCTCTCAAGTTTTCTAGTAATGTATGCTTTCTGTGTGCATGTCATTAAAATACGATGTACCTTAAAAGTCATTCCAGCCTCCTGTGATGTGGTCCTAAAAATGATTTTGGCATTACTTAGCTCATTCCCATCATGTCAGATTTGAGACCGCTGCTAGATGAATCATGGGAGACATGAAATGCTTAAACAAAATGTTTTTCTTGCTGATTGTAGCACTGGGGTTTATTCGATTAAAGGATAAAGGGAAATTGATCAAATATGTGAGGCTCCATACTTTATTTTTATCTCTCCAGAGCAAATTTCAGACGTAGGGCTGTCTGATTAAACTCGCCTTTTATTCTCCTTGAGAGAGGAAGGACATGTGTCAAGTGTTTGGTGACCCAGCCATCTAGAAGGATATTGGCTGATTGCCACCTTTCAATTTCCAAAGCCAGCGGTTGAGGTTGGAGGGTTCTGATCAGTGGCAGGAAACCCCATTCCTAATAGAATGGTCCAGAGATTTTTATGATACACTGAGTTGGAAGCTTTCATGTAATGTGTGAAAAAAAAGTATTTGGTTTATCTGGCTAAACTCAATCCATTTTCTGTGAATATTCTTGTCTTTGACCGAGGAGAGTTAGTATCATGGTCTGCAGGGCTATTAACTTTCAAGAGTGGTGAGATTTCAGGAAATGGTCAGGAGGTTGAGGTCTAGGCTACAGGTGTCATGTCTCATCATGGATTCAGAGCTGGAGGTTATCAAGTCCAAATTCTATATTTTACCAATGGGGAAACTGAAATCAAAGGTCAGTGACTTGCCTAGAGTCACACAGAAACTGGCAGAACTAAACAGATCCTTCAACTCCAATCCCAGAACTCTTTCCACTGTACCATAATGTCTTTGGAGAATGGGGCAGAACAGAAGATGACAGGCTTTATATTCAGCCTTACTTTAATTCTACCACCAAAACACAGAATCTCAGGATAGTAAAGGCCATCTAGTCCAAACCGTGTCTGGAAAAGAATCGGCAGCAGAGTTAGCATGTGATCATCCAACTTTTTGTTTGAAGACCTCAAGTGAGATCTACCTAAGGCAGCTCATCCCCATTTTGGAACAGAGCCAATCATTAGGAATGCTTTCCTGATGTTGAGTCTGAACTTATCTCTTTGCAATGTCCACTCACTGTTCCTGACTCTGCCCTGCCACATAGTAGGCATACACACATAAATATATGCATATATACATAAATGCATACACATATATATGTGTTTGTGGCGTATATGGAATTGATTCAATATATGAGAACAAGAGTCATTCCCCAATGGATAAATAGCCAAAGGATAGGAGTAGGAAGTTTTCAAAGGAAGAAATCTAAGCTATCAATAGTCATACGAAAAAAATATTACGAATCATTGTTAATTAGAGAAATGCAAATTAAATCAACTCAGTTACCAGTCAACAATTTATCCCCTTTCCTCCTCAATATCCTTCAAATATTTGAAGACAGTGATTATACCTACATATGTCTTCTCTTCTACAGATAAAACATGCTCAGTTCTTTCAATTCATCTTCATATGCGACAAACTTGAGACTGGTGACCATCTTAGACAAGTAGGTGGTGGAATGTCTAGAGGGCTGGATTTGGAGTTAAAAGGATCTGGGTCCAAATCTTACTTCAGATATTTATTAGCTGTCCAATCTGGGCAAAATCACTTAACCTTTTAGCTCCAGGTTTCTTCATCTGAAAATGAGGATAATGACAATGTCTATCTCATAGAAGATCAAATGAGATAGCATACTTAAAATGCTTTGCAAATCTTAAAGTACTATATAAATGTGCACTATAATTATAATTATCATCCTGGTGATCATTTTTCCTTTTTTGGTTATTTTTGCCAATCTAATGGGTAAGAGTTGGTAACTCAGAGTTGATTTAATTTGCATTTCTCTAGTTATCACTGATTTGGAAAGTTTTTTTCATATGATTGTTGCAGTTTTGGTTTCTTCCTTTGAAAACTGCTTGTTCACAGTTATTGGCTATTTATCTTTTGGGGAATGACTCTTTTTCTTATATATTTGAATCAATCTGTGTGTGTGTGTGTTTGTGTATCTGTGTGTATGTGCATGTGCATGTGTGTGTGTATGCGTGTGTGTGTGTGCGTGTGTGTGTGATGGAGAAAGGGAGAGAGAAGGGGAAAAGGGGGAGAGAGAGGGGGAAGGGGAGAGGGAGAGCACTTTATTGGAGAAACTTGATGCAATGACTTCCCCACCATCTGTTTTCTTTTTGAATTTCATATAATCATAACTGATTTTATCTTCTGTGATCCACTATCTCTTACTTATTAAGAACTCTTTTATTCATAGTTGTGAAAGACATTTTTCTTCCTTGCTCCTCTGTTTTGCTTAGGATATGGCTTTTTATATTGAAGTTCTTTATCCATTTGGAATTTATCTTGGTACATGGTGTGAGACATTGGTCTATACCTAATTTCTGACAGACTGCTTTTCAATGTGCCCAGCAGTTTTGGCTGAATAATGAGTCCTTACTATAGTAGCTAAAGTCCTTAGGCTTATCAAGCACCATGGTACTACTATGTATGCCCATTTGTTTCTCTCTCTAATTTTTGACCTCCCAGTTTTAACAAGTGATTTTTAAGGATTACCACTTTGTAGCATAGGTTGAAATCTGGTACTACGATGCCCTCTTCCTTCCACTTTTTCCTCCATTATTTCTCTTTGAGATCTTTGACCTTTTGTTTTTCCAATGAAATTTATCATTATTTTTTTTCCAGCTGCATCAATATATTTTAATAATACATTAAATTTTTTTATCTCCATATACAAATTCTTTGGTAGTTTGATTGGTTTAATACTGAGTGAGTAGATTAATTTAGTTAGCATTGTCATTTTTATTATATTGGCACAGCTTCCCTATGAGCAATTAATGCTGTTTTAATTATTTAAGTCTGTCTTCATTTATTTACAAAATGTTTTATTGTATTCATAGTTGTATTCATAGAGTTCCTGTGTGTCTTGACTCTCAAATATTTTTATATATTCTATAATTATTTTGAGTGGAATTTTTCTTCCTAGATCTTTCTGCTGAAATTTTTTTCAATAATACAGAAGTGCTGATGAACTATGTGGATTTATTTTACATGCCACAACTTTGTTGGTTATTATTTCAATTAGTTTTTAATAGACTAGTTTGAGTTCCCTAGGTGGATCATTATAGTATCTGAAAAAAAGTAAGCCTTGTTTCTTGTTTGCTATGCTTACTTCCTGAAATTCTTTCTTTTTTGGTCATACTGCTATACCCAGTGCTTCTAAAACTATATCAAATGATAGCTTTAAGAATGGACATCCTTGCTTTGCCCTAATACAGTACTCTTGGAAGGAGACATCTAAAGGACCTGGGGAAAGAAGAAGGCTGCATGGATTAGTGGGAAGAGGCCCAAAATGGTGATTTGAAAGACCTAAATTCAAGTCCCAGCTCCTCCATAGATATATTAAACCATTCTGCAAATAGTTATAAAGTGCCTACTATGTGCTAGGTGCTGTGCTAAGTGCTTGGGATACAAAGAAAGGCTGAAGATGATTTCTGCCCTCAAGGAGTTTATAATCTAAAATGTAAACTCAATCAAGTCTTGCAATTTCATTGGGCCTCTCCAAAATGGGGGTGTAGAAGAGGTCAAATAAGGTGCTATCTGAAGTAATAGCAAGGTGGTACAGAAGATAGGGAACACTGGACTTGACATCTAGGAGAACTGGATTTGAATCCACACTTCTGAGCTGTGTGGTCCTAGGAAAATCACCTCTCTGTGCACACAGTAGGCATTTAATAAATTCTAGTTGACTGAAAAGTTGAGAGTTCATTCCCCTCAAGGAGCTTATATTCTAATTGGGGAGACAATAGGTTAATACTTATGTACATCCAAAATATATATATAGGGTAAATGGAAGGTGGGCTAGACCTTCCTCAGAGAAATGAGATTGGCATTGCGAGCAAATAGGAAAGACTTCTTGTAGAAGGTTATGTTGACACTGAGTCATGAAAGAAGCCCAAGAGTCCAAGAAGTAAAAAAAGAACAGCATTCCAGGCATGGAGAGTAGCCTGGGAAAAGGCATGGAGTTGGGAGATAGGGTGTTGTCCATGAGAAAAAGCAAAGAAGACCATTGTAGCTTAATCATAAAATGGAAGAATCAAGAGGATTGAGACTAGAAAAGCAGAAAGGGGATAGGTCTTAGAGAAGCTTTAAACGACCAATAGAGGAGTTTGTATGTTATTATTAATTAACAATAAGCCCTGAAAAGAATCCTCTGACCCCAATATGCCCTGAGCTGTGCAAGTTCCAAATGACCAGTAAGATTCAGAAGATGTTTGGTTTTTCAAATGTCATTAAAAGGGGAGAAGAGTTTGACCTGTAAAGGAGAGAAGATAAAAGACAATCTGGCAATGGTTGCAATGGCCAAGGTCAAGCAAGGTACCCAAGCAGGGTCCCTCCTGGCATAGACACGATGTAACAACGGCTCACCAGGCATGGGATGTCCTTCCCCCATGAGGAGCACATCTGTTGAAACACAAGACTCCTGCCGCCAGCCTGGCAGACAGCCGCATCTGCCTCCTTCGGAATAAATATTGTGAGGCCAGAGCTCCAAATGAATGAATATGGAGCCAATTCACAATCTGATAAAAATGTGATGGGACTGGGGCCAGAAAATATTCTTAGCCTGGAAATTTGTGTAGGGTCTAAATTTAACCTACTGGAATGCTTTCAAAGGTACCAGGCTAGGAGAATTTTTGCAATGAAGAGTTGGCCATTCAATGAGATTTCTGTCCATTAAGTTAGAATGCTATGTCCTTGGCCATGTCTCCCAAGAAGCCAAAATACTTTGTCCTAGTTTAGCTTCCATTACTGACACAAAGTGCAAAGATTCAAAAACACGATGGATTGGAGGCATATTTACATGTGACTCAATACTCATCATCGTCATCATTACTAATGGTTCTATGATGCTTCATGGTTACAAAACACTATCTATACATTACCTTACTGGAGTTTCATTATATATTCAAATGTATTATCCCATTTTATAGGGGTAACACTGTTCCTCATTAGATTATAAGCCCCTTGAGGGCAAGGACTATCTTTTGCCTTTTTTTTTTGTATCCCCAGTGCTTAGCATAATGCTGGGCACATAGTAGGCACTTAATAAATGTTTACTGATTGATACTGATAAAGAAACAGAACCTCATGGAAACTGGAGTGGGGGGATAAGCACCTATTTTGTGTCATTTCTATGTAGCACCTACTATGTGCCAGGTCCTTAACTTGACTTTGTTTGCCTGATATCCCCATCTGTAACATGAGCTGGAGAAGGAAATGGCAAATCATTCCAGTGTCTTTGCCAAGAAAACCCCAAATAGGGTCACAAGGAGTCAGACACAACTGAAACTACTGAACAACACATACCAGGCACTGTGCAAAGCCCTCTTCCAAATATCATCTCATTTGACTCTCACAACAGCCTAGGGAAGATAGGTACTATTATTATCACCATTTTGCAATTGAGGAAACTGAAACCAAGTTAATTGACTTGACCAGGATCATGCAGCTAGTGTCCAAAGCTGGATCTGAACTCAGGTCTTCCTTACTCCAGGTGCAGTCCTCTGTATCATCAGCTATCTTAGGTCAAGTCAAGAGATCTGAGTAAAATGGTAGAAATGATAGCTGCATTGGGAAGGATGGGCTTCCTAGACCATAACATGGTTTCAAAAGGCAGAGTATTTGTATCATGTGAACTGTAGTGTGGAACAGTAGAAATAGTTGTGGATTGGGCATTGGGAAGACCCCAATTCAATTCCTGGTGGTTTTCTATTTTCTCATCTATAAAATGGACCAGATGGTCTCTGAGGTCTTCTTTGGCCCTAGAGTCAGTCAATAAGCAGTTATTAAAGTGCTTACTATATGCCAGGTACTATACTAAGTACTGATGATACACAGAAAGACTCCCTGAAGGAGGAATAGTCTGAAGGGAAGACAATAGGGAAACAACTATGAAAGAGCAAGATACATAAAGGATGATTAGAGATATTCCCAGAGAGATGGATGGTCCTGGCCTTAAGGGGCCTCAGGAAAGGCTTTCTAGAGGCTAGGACTTTAGATGGGGCTTGAAGGAAGCCTGGAATCAGAGGTCCTGGAACTCTATCTAGCTATCAGAAGTCAAGCAAGTCTAGCTATCCGGCCGAAGATACAAACCAACATATAGGAAATTGAGGTACCTGTAGGTTATTTAGAGCTAGGAGCCCATGATCCCAAGTCACACCTTTGACAACCAGAATAGCTGAACTTCAGCACCACATTTCTTGCCCCCAAATCTAGTAGCCTACCTTCTCTCTCAGGTCATCTCTTGGCAAGAGCTTTGACAGGTGCCTCCTCTAGCTGCCTTTGGAACAATCTTGGGACCAAGATGATAGAACAGGTTGAAGAGGGAACAAATCTGAGCAGCAACAGGATGAACAGGAACGTCCATGGTGCTGCAATGGAAAACCACAGCTCAACATCTCAAAGGATTCTTGTGGAGGGGAGGGAGCCAAGATAGTGGAGTAGAAAGACACACATATGCTAGCTCTTACACCACAGCCCATAAAATAGCTGTAAAAAAGAACTCTCAATAAATTCTAGAGCAGCAGAAGTCACAGAACAACAGAGTGGAGGAGATTTCTATCCCAGAGAGACCTGAAAGACTGACAGGAAAGGTCTGTCGTGTACTGGACATGGAGCAGAGCCCAGCCCTGCCTTGGCCATGTGGCACTGAAAGGAGCAGATCCAAGCAGGCTTCAGGGACAGAATCTCCAGTGGCACCACAGATCTCTCAACCCACAAGCACTAAAGGTCAGTGAGAGAGTCTTTTTGGCTGGCCAAGAAGGGAGCAGGGTGTCCCCATAACTCAGGCCTCCTCAGGAGGCAGCAGTAGAGGCAACAGCAGACAGGGCTCCCAAAGCAGGCAGTAACTCGCATCCATTGTTGATGGTCTCATCGTAAACCCCCTGAAGGAACTGAGCCCTGTGTGGTGTCCCTGCCCCGACCTGAACAGCTGATCTTAATCCCACACTCAATAGTGGCCCTGCCTCCCCCTAAAGCCCCTGAGAGTTTGGAGCAGCTCATCTGAATCTCAGCCCCCAGTGCTGGCTTGGTGGAACTGGAAGTGAGGTGGTTGTCAAGAGGAAACTCAGAAGTCAAGTAACTGGATGGGAAAATGCCCCAAAAAGGGAAAAAAAATAAGACTACAGAAGGTTACTTTCTTGGGGAACAGATATCTTCCCCCGTCCTTTCAGATGAGGAAGAACAAGGCATACTGTCAGAGGAAGTCAAGGCCTCTGCCTCCAAAGGGAACTTAAAGTAGGCCCAGGCAATAGAAGACCTTAAAAAACAAGTTAGCAGCTTACTAAAGAAGAACTAAAAAAATGCTGAGAAAATAACAGCTTTAAAAAGAGGCTAACTCAATTGGAAAAAGAGGTCCAAAAAGCCAATGAGGAGAAGGAGGTTTTAAAAAGCAGAATCAGCCAAATGGAGGAGAAGGTTCAAAAGCTCACTCAGCTAAATAATTCATTGAAAGAGAGAATTGAGTTCAGGGAAATGAATGACTTTGAGTTAAACCAAGCAGTTAATAAACAAAACCAAAAATTTGAAAAAATAGAAGATAATGTGAAACATCTCATTGGAGAAACAACTGACCTGGAAAAGAGATCCAGGAGAAACAATTTAAAAATTATGGGACTACCTGAAAGCCATGATCAAAAAAAGAGCCTAGACATTACCTTCCATGGAATTATCAAGGAAAACTGCCCTGATGTTCTAGAATCAGAGGGCAAAGTAAATATTGAAAGAATTCATCAATCACCTCCTGAAAGAGACCCTAACAGAGAAACTCCTAGGAATATTGTGGCCAAATTTCAGAGTTCTCAGATCAAGGAGAAAATACTGCAAGCAGCTAGAAAGAAACAACTTGAGTACTGTGGAAATACAATCAGGATAACTCAAGATCTGGCAGCTTCAACATTAAGGGATCGAAGGGCTTGGAATGGGATATTTCAGAGGTCACAGGGACTGGGATTGAAACCAAGAATCACCTATCCAGCAAATCTGAGTATAATACTTCAAGGCAATACCTCAAAGACTGTTGCAAAGCCCACATTGTACAATTGGCGACATACAGGCTCCCTCCAAGAAACGCGATTAACAGAAACTGAAGCATGTCTGGTTTCCACTCATAAGAAGCCTTAATGAACAAAGGAAGCTCTTGGGAAACCCACATGGTAATTCTAGGTGTTGAAGAAAACCTATGAAAAGTTACTCCAAGATGGGGACAACTGAAGTCATTCTTTTTCATAGTTCAGGAGTCAGGCAGGGACACTGGCTTGGATGAAGATGGAAAAGGTTTGGCAGTGCCTGAAGGGCCTGAAATGAAAAATAAGAGGGAGGCACCTACTTTATTTATCTGGTTAGCTCTAAGAAAGTCTTAAAGCATCCTAAGTGATGTTCTGGCTACTGTGTTTTACTGTGTCCTGTTGGGGTACCCTGAGAAAGAGAATTTTTTAACCCATTAGCTAGCATTTATTGAGGGTTTATGAAGGGCTAAGTTTTGGATTTGGTGCTGTGGGTAACAGAAGGATGTCCAACAAGGTGTCTCTGACCTCAAATGAATTTGTAACTTGAGTTATGATGGCATGGATGTGCCTTAGTAATTGTATCACCAGTTGCTTTGCACACAGTAGGAGCTTAATAAAGCCTTATTAAGTTGAATTTGTTGAAGTGGGAACATATACTTAATACACATGAAACAGTAGTGAAAATATATTCTTTAATACTGCAAAAGACTTGTAATTTAATCAGTGAGGATATGTCTTTGTACTAATGTAGACCACAACTTCTTCATGCCAGAGAAGATGGTCTTCCCAAATTTCTGTGGTCAATACTATTGAACCCAATCCCACGCCACCTCACCCAAGTCAGTCCAACCCAATCTAAACTAATCCTACTTCATCCCATCCCAGTCAGTTCCATCCCAAGCATCCCATTTCAACCAACCCAATCTAACCTAAAATAATCCCACTTCAGCCCAGCCAAGTTTGACCTCTCAGTCAAACTAATTCAATCCAACTGGATTCATCCCCATTCCATTTTATTCCATCTCATCCAATTCAGCCCCACCTAATACCATCTAAAGCAATCTGATCCAATCTAGTACAATACAACAAGCATTAAGTATTCCAGCCATCTTCTTAGCATTGTTTCTGCCTACTATTACACTCCCTGGACCATTTCATTCCATGGCATCCATCTCGATCCTGTCCAACTTTAAATCTATGATCCTCTACCACTTTCCAGGGACCATGGTGCCACTGATCTGATTAGTCCTTCCACTGATGAGTATTACAACCCCTCTGTGCCTTAGTAGGTTGCCTTGAGGGTCATCACCTTAAGGATGATCATGTGGCTACGTAAACCAATCAGCCCACCAGTGCCTAGCCCTTCCTTGTGTGTTCCTGCTTTGCAACCATTACTTACTTAGCACTCAGGTTTCCTCCTCCTGTCTTGCCCTTAAATATTTGCTGTTCTGGACCAGAGCCAGAACTAGGAGGAAGCTAATAGATTTTGCCCCAAGGCACAGCAATTTAGAGGGTGCTGACACATGGGCACCCCGTTGGCAGGTAGAAACAGCTCAAGTTGGCACCTAGTTAGTAAGAATTATTAATCGACACACGAAGTTGCCAGGTGGTATGATTTCTCCTTCTTCGGCTGGGCCCAAGGTGAGCTCCTCATAAGACTGGCCCGACTGTGCCCCATTTCCTGTTGACCCAGGGCACAAATACCAGGGGCCATGTCTCCCCATGCCCTGAACTCCTTATAGGTTAGTGTCCTGGGGCATCTCCCCTCTCAAAACCGAATTTTTCTGAGTCTTAAACTCCCCTCAGCCCCCAAATAAATTTATTTTATTGCTTGTTGACTAATCAAAGCTCTTTTTGGTCAAGACAAGTTAATGCAGCCATACTGGAAAAGGCACTCCTTGCATCAGTTCCCCTGACCTCCAGCAACACCAACATTCTTGAATCTATGGATGCATGACTAGTGTTCGCTGGCAAAGGAGATCCATTGGTTTCTCTCTCAGGACCTCTGACCCTGACATTGACCCCAGCTACACAAAGAGCTCTATCTTCCAGGAATCCAGAGGGAGAAAACAGGCCTCAGCCCTGGGAAGCACATTCAGTCTGGAGGCCCCCAAGGCATGCCCTTTGCTGGATGACTGATGGAGTGATCAAATCTGCATTCCTGGGACCTGGAAAGGCATTACATCTCTAGGAGTCAAGTTCTCATTCAGGGAAAAGATCAGATCTAGGTACATGGTACATAAAAACACTTTAAGATTTGCAAAGCACTTTATAAATTATCTCATTTGACCCTTGCTACAAGTTTCTTTATTCTCATTTTACAGATGAGGAAACTGAGACAAGACAAGGGTTAAATGACTTGCCCAGGGTCACCCAGATACTATAGTCTAAGGCAGGATTTGAATTCAAGTCTTCCTGATCCTGGGTCCAGTATTCAGTCACTATGCATCTAGTTACCAATATAACAACATTAGATGGGAGAAGTCATGGGACATAGTGGAAATCCATTGGTCTTGGAACCTCAAGGGACCTGAGTTCAGATGCTGGTCTTAATTTAGTAGTTATGTGGCCTCAAGCAAGCTCTGACTTCTCTAGGGAGCAATGGGGCAAAGGGTATAGATTATCTGCATCTTTATCTGTAAAATGGGCATAATAACATGTATATCTCTGGTTCTCAGGGGTACTGGAGGAGAATGCTTGGTCAATCTTTAGCTGGGGCAAAAGGGTTGCTTCTTATTTTTATCATTCAGTTGTTTTCAGTCCACAACTCTCCCCTGATTCTCCTCTCCCTCATCCCCTCTCTTCACCCCCAACCAAGCACTACCCAAGAGTCACATTCTAGGTAACTCTACTGTACCATTTGCCACCATTGTCATAGACTCCTTGCTTCATGTCTCTCTCCTCTACAATTCTTCCTCCACACAACTGCCAAATAAACATTCCTAAAGCATGGATCTGGCCAAGTCACTCCCCAGCTCAGGAACCTCCAGTGACTCCCTCTTGCCACTATCATTAAATACAAATTCTGTTTGGTATTTGAAGCCCTTCCCAATCTTTGTAGGCTGATGATGCATGACTTAGATACTCTATATCAGCTTATTTATTATCACCTATACATGACGTTATGCCCTATACTATGTCCTCATGCCTAGATTTCTCCCCCTCTTTGCCTCACAGTAGCCCTCACTTCCTTCAGTTAGGTGCTTCTTCCTACAAAGTTGTTGGGGTCCTGTCCTCCAATTATAGTTACTCAGCATACAGTTCTATGTACTTAGCTGTGTACATGTTGTATTACCCTGAGAGAAGGTAAATTCTCTGAAGGCAAGCCTGTTTTCATATTTCTGTTTTTATCTGCAACACCTCCTCACAGCACCAGGCACACAGTGGGCAATTCAAGAATGTTTCTTAGACTTAACTGAATCTGCGTTTGTATCTTAAGACCTTAGTAGACTGGAAGCACCAGGAGGCCAGGACCCTGTGATATGGAAACTTTGTATCTCTTCAGTGTGCTGCACAAAATAGCTGCTAAAGTAACCCAGATCCCTTGACATCTGGCCCATCATTATTTCTATTATTCTGTGTTCCCTCGCTCCCTGCCGAGAGCTTTCATATGATGTCAATTTTTACTGCTTCTTAGTTGTCCCTGGGAGAGGCTGCCAATTTTTAACCAGGGTAAAGTCATCCGGGAGGTTTATGGAAAGTCATCAATAGCAGATTGTTTTAAACTCCCAGGCAGCAGTAGGGACGCCACCCTGGAAAAGCATTTAAGCAGAGGAGGCTCTAAGTCTCCTTCCAGACTTGGCAGGCACCGCTTGCCAGCCTCAGAACACTCAGAGGCACCAGGGAAGGAAGGTTTCAGCCTTGGCACGGAGGCCTTTATGCCCCTGATTCTGCAACTGGTATTTTAGTCTTTCAATCACTCAGAGCTCCCCACCCAAGCCAAGCAAGACAGTAGGATTCTAACTCTAGAAATGGAAGAGTCCTCACTTGTCCCAATATCTTCATTGTACAGATGAGGAAAACAAGGTGCAAAGAGGTTAACTACCATATATTATGGTTTAATCTTCCCCAGGTTACATAGGAACACAGAATTACAGACCTAGCACTGGTCCACCATCTTTATTTTATACGATCATAGGCCTAAAGCCTGACAGGACCTTACCTTATCCAATACCTTCATTTTACAGATGAGGACATTGAGACCTGGAGAGGTTAAGTAATTTGCCCAAGGTCACATAGGTACTAAATCTAAGGAGCTAGATTTTAACTGGGATCCTTGAACACCACGACTGGACAAAACAACAATTGCCCCTGCCTTCTTACAAGCTAAGAGTGGACATAGCATATAGACCAATATTTATGGTGATTTGGAGAGGAAGGAGATAGCACTAATGAGGGATATCATCAGTAAATGTTTATTGACTAACTAACCGAGTGGCATCAGGAAAGGATGTTCGTAGGAGGTGGCACATTCTTGAAGAAGGAAGGTGAAATCTTGTCTGGGAAGTGAAGTGGATTTAAGTGAGGCAGGGCTATGCTAAGTCATCAGCCTCACTTCTCCAGAGTCATTGGGGTCCAGAGGCAAGATATAGATCAGGACAACTGGGAATGACTGGATACAATGGGAGACCTTGGTTTTTTAAGCCAAGGTGTATCTCAGATCTCAGTTTGTCTGAGGGAAACCCCCCATTCAGTGATTAAAGGCCAGGTAAAGGTGGCACAGAAGTTGAGACTTGAAGGAAGAAGTACTCTGAGGCGTTTGAGTGTGGGTTTGGGGGTTGGAGCAGTCTAGGCATGTGCAAAGGTGGGAGGGAGGATATTAAGTGTGGAAAACAGCATGTATGGTACTTTGGCTGTAATATATAGAGTATGTGAGGGCGAGTCATGTGAAATCAGGTTGGAAAGATTGGGAAAGGCTTTAAATGACAAGCAGGAATTGGTATTTTATTATATATATATTAACAGGAAGCCCTGGGAGCTTCGCGAGGAGGGGAATGACTTGGTTTAGTGAATAGAGTAATGTGCCTGAAATCAGGAAGACCTGAGTTCAAATCCAGCCTCAGACACTTACTAGCTGTGTGACTCTGGGCAAGTCACTTCACCCTCAGTTTCCTCATCTGTAAAAATGAGCAGGAGAAGGAAATGGCAAACTACTGCAGTGGTCTAAATGGGGTCATGAAGAATTGGGCACAACTATAATGTCTGAACCACAACAAGCCATCCTTATCATCCACTTGCTCAGCATTTAACTTTTGTATTCAAATCATTTGAAATGATTTCAATAGAGTAGTTAAATATATACAGATGTGTGTATGAAATATATGTACATATATACATATATATGCACACACATATGCATGCACATATATGCATATACACATACATACATGTATATATATGTATACACACATATATGTATATATATATCATTAGAATGTAAGCTCCTATGAGTGAGGGAGCAGAGTGAGGAGACAATTTGGAACTCAAAATTTTTATTTAAAAATGAATGTTAAAAATAAATAACAAGTTTATTTTTTTTTAAAAGAATGTAAACTTCTTCCATTTTCAGTGGGGCAGCGGGAAGAAAGGTAAGGAGAGGGTTAGCAATAATGATGCCTTAATGTGCAGTAGAGAATGGAAGAAAGTTCAGAAGGAAGTATAGACAAATAGGACAGTTTTGAAAGTGACTTTTAAAATTGATTATATGCTTTTTAAAAAGTCAGCAGTTTTAAATGGAGATTCACAATTTTATATACAATGTTTTTTGTTCTATGCTGTGTGAATGGAAATGTTTTCTCTGGTTTTTTTTGGTGTTTAAGTTAAATTCTGAAAAAAATTAAAAGAATGTAAAAGCTTTTTGAGAGCAGGAATGTCTTTGCTTGCTTGTATTTAGTACAGTGCGTAGCAAACAATAAACTTTCCCCCAAATTTATTTGTTTTCAGTTTTCAACAATCATTTCCATAAGTTTGAAATTTTCTCCCTTTGTCTCCCTGAAACGACTTGCAGTCTTATGTGGGCTGTACACATACATCCTTACTAAACACATTTTCACATTAGTCATGTTGCATAGAAGAATTAAAATGAATGGGAGAAACCATGAGAAAAACAAAACATAACAAAGGAGAAAATAGTCTGCTTCATTTTGCATTTTGACTCCATAGTTCTTTGGATGTGGATAGCATTTTGCATCAAGAGTTATTTGGAAATGTTTTAGGTCCTTGCCTTCCTGTGGAGGATTAAGTCTATCAGAAACAGTCTTTACACACTGTAGCTGTTACTGTGTACAATGTTCTCCTGGTTCTGGTCACTTCACTCAGCATCAATTCATATAAATCTTTCCGGGTTTTTCTGAAGTCCTCCTGTTCAATATTACTCACAGCACAATCGAATTCCACTACATTCATATGCCACAACTTGTTCAGCCATTCCCCAATAGATGGGCATCCCCTCAATTTCCAGTTCTTTGCCAACACAAAAAGAGCTGCTAGAAATATTCTTGTACACGTGTATACCAAAGAGATCTTAAAAATGGGAAAAGGACATACACTAAGCCTTTAATAAATGCTTTTTCACTCATTCACCATAGAATGTTAGTGCTGGCTGGGAACTTGGAGGTTGGTCATTGAGTTCAATATGCTCCTTCCGTGGTTGAGGGACTGAGACTATAGTGACACAATTAGTAAGGGGAGGTGAAATTCAAGTCCAGATTTGTTGATTCACAGGATAATATATTCTGTCTCTGTTTTTCCATATCTAAATTGTACTTCCTCTTTTAAAAGGTGAGCTCCTTGAGGACTCTTTAAATTACCCCCTCTTTGCATGTATAGTGACTAACCACATGCTGCATACAGTAGACACTCAATATATGAGCACTGGGGTGTCATTCATTCCTCCATTTAATCCACTCAACAAATACTAATGATAGCACTTGGAATTATTTCTTTAAACAAAAAGAAAAAGAATTTTAATTGCTATGTTTTTGAACTTGTTAAATTTGATATTCAAAGGGGCCAGAGAAAAGTTATACCCAGAACTTGTCATCATGGAATCTTAAAGTTGGAAGGGATATCTTAAGTTCATCTATTCCAGTTTACTTCTGTGGCAAGATTTCTCCTTTCTGTAGCATTCCCAACAAAGGCCAATAAAGCCTTTTCTTGAATATTTTTATTCTCAAGGACCTCACTATATACTGAGATAAGACATTCCCCTCGTTCTTTTCTAAAACGTGTTTTTATTCATATCTTTTAAAAAAAAACCATCACCTCCATTTCCAAATATGTCTCTCTCTACTTTTTTTTAATTAGCAAACTATCCCCTGTATGAAAGAATTTCATTTAAAAATTAGGAAAAACATTTCAGCAGAATCAACATCCCCCCGTCATAATCCCCCATATCTGCGAAGTAGGGGAAGAGGCTCATTTTCTCATCTTCTCCATAGTGGCCAAGCTTGGTGGTTATTATTATATAGGATTCAGTTTCTTCTCCCTACCCCTTCACCTCATTCCCCAGTTACAGCACTGTCATAATTGAACTTCGTTTTTCCCAGTTCTGCTTAATTCACTCAGCTTCAGTTCATGTAAATCTTCTCTTGTTTCTCTGAATTCTTTATATTCATTTCTCAAAGCACAATAATTTCATTTAGACTCTACAACTTGTGTAGCCTTTCCCAATCAATGGGCATCTACTGTGTTTCTTGTCCTTTGCTACCACAAAAGTAGAAACATTTCATTCCATCGATTCTTAAACAGTTCTTGTTATGAATTAATTCTTCCTGAGTTAGGAGTATGAACCAGTTGTGCTTGGAGAGAAAGTGGGAATTCAGACTTTACCATTGCCCTCTGAAACCTAGCTGCCATCCTCACCCTCAGCTCCATTCCTTCAACCAACTAATCAATCTCTAAGCACATATTAAGTGTCTACTCTGTACCAGGTCCTATGCCAGGCACTAAAGATGGAGGGGAAAAAGTGAGATAGTTTCTGCAATATATGATAAGGATGAGAAGGCAGAAGAGCTTTAAATACCATACATATTTAATCCTAAAGGTTGGTAGAATTGGGTAGTCTTTAAAAAAATGGGACTAGGGGTTTCCGGATCTGAGATCCTGCGCAATCACAGCCTCCTCTCCAGGCTCTAGGATTAGGTTAAATTGGGTTTCAGCCAACCTGCTCCTTTACAGTTTTTCAGGTTTGGGAGGTGGAGGTGGAGATGGAGACCATAATAGCTACCAGATGGCTTACTTAAAACGGAGCCCACTTAATGTCATGTGGATTTAAATGGGGTGAGCTTTTAAGTAGGCCAACCTGCTGAGTAAAACCCCAAGCAGCAGGATATAGGTTTGGATGTGGGGCTTGCCCCAGGATCACTGGGGTCGAGTCCAGGTTCTAGAGGAGCTGGGTTTTCGGTTCCCTCTCATTGTGTTCTTTGCCACACTCCCTGGATTATTAAAAATACATTCCTGGACAGCTTCTCTCCATGTCAAATAGCAACCCTGGGGTTATTTGGCAAATGGAGACCCTGGTACCTGTACATACCATCTCCACTTCCTCTGCTGTTCTCTCCCTCTCTGTCTCTCCATCTCTGTTTTGTTCTGTCTCTCTTTATCTCTGTCTCTGTTCCTATCTCTTTTTGTCTTTCTCTGTCTTTGTCCATGTATGTTTCTCCCCCCTCTGTCTGTCCTCTTTGTCTTTATCTCTGTCTCTCTCCTTTCTCTCTTTCTCTCCTTTCTCTCTCTGTTCCTGTGTCTATCTCATTTCCTCTCTCTTTCTCTCTCTCTCTCTCTCTCTCTCTCTCTCTCTCTCTCTCTCTGTATGTGCGTGTGTGTGTCCCTGTTTCTCTCTGACTTTTTCTGTTTCTCTGTCTCTCTTTATTCTGTCTCTGTCCCTCTGTCTCTATCTCTGTCTTTCTACTTCCCCTCTCCCCTTCCTCTCCCTCCCCCTCCCTATCTTTGTCTCTTTCTCCTCTCTCTGGCTATCTCTGCCTCTGTCTCTCCTTTCATCCAAGGTTTTTCAGATCCCTAAAGACAGCAAGGGTTTGCTAATTATATTACCTTTCCTTTTCCTGAAAAAAGAAAGAACATACTTTGAAAAATTCAACTCAGAATTTCCCCCTCCCCTCTCCAGACTTCCTGTTCCTTAACTGAAGCCATCTCCCTAAAATTAGCAAAATGTTCCTTTTTTTCTGCAAAACAACAGTCCCTCTGAAAATTTCTATTTCCCTTTTGGACCAGGATTCATGTAAGAGTATCGGGCAGAGGGGAAATTGACGGGTTCCAGCTTCAGCCACTGCCTGTCTCTGGGTCCAAGTTCTGCATGTTATTTAGCCTCTTCCTGACTAACTGACACCAGCTTCAATACGGACCATCAGATGTTAGCGATGGCAGAAACCAGACTCCCTGAAATCCAGGCCTGAAAAAAGACTCCTGGAAGGAATTGGCCAGAGATCCTGAGCCTTGGCAACTGTCTCCTTCAGTTGGGAAAGAGAAACTGTTTCTTCAAGATTTAATTTACAAGGGGGATGGAGGAGGGAGGAGTTGGCACAGGTGGCTTGGGCTTAGACTTTTGGCTCCAGAGAATACTGTTCCATCCCATTCTCTCTCTAATGGTGGCTCACATTTCTCTAGTGCTTGAAGGTTTACCAAGCATTTTCCTCATAACTGTGGGGTGGGTAGTGTCAGTCAGTCGGTGAGCATTTATTAAGTGCCTACTATGTGTCAGGATTGTGCTAGGTTTAAGAGCTTATCATTTCTTATCATCTATATGTGTAACCCACGGTCCAGGACTTCAAGTTTAGGACTTACATGAACATCAATCAGTCTTAGGGCTGGACTTCATATTGTATCTCTTTGACTCATATCACCCCAATCCTCCCCCATCCAGAGTTACTTCTGGGCACCTCAAGTGTTTAGCTCTCCACAGTTATGGGTAAAAGGGCCTCAGTTTTCATGAAAGCACTCAAGGAAACAATGTATATCAGACACAGGACAGCTTTTATTTCACCTTGAAATAAAATTTCTTCTTGAAAATTCAAAACAGCATATACTAAAGGACTTACAACTTCCACCAAACAGAAGATATAATTTATATGCCCTTTCTCATGAGTCCCACTAACTTCCTCAGGGATCTATATCATCCCCCAGGCTTATAATACTAGTCTAAGGCTTTGGAATCCTCTTAGAAGGGGGTTGAACTTTGGATTGCTAGATAGATATGCAACCATTCCTGCTCTACTCAATCTGCTCTCTGCCTCAGGGACCTAAACTGGTCCCTAATCTTATAGTACTATCCAAAGAGTTTGGATTGGCTTTTGTACAATGTACTTCAGATTACTAGAAAGACAACTCTCAGTGAAGGACAAATGACAATATGCGAAGTCCTTGGTCCAGTAACTCTTGATATTTCTCCAGAAAACTGTTTCAAATTCCTACTACCCAGCCATGTGATATATGATTCATCTCTCTCTCTCTGTGTTTCTTTCCTTCTCCCTTCTGTCTGTCTGTCTCTCCCTCCCTCTCTCTCCCTCTCCCTCCCTCTCTCTCCTCTGTCTGTCTCTCTGTGTGTGTTTCTCTCTCTCCTTCTCCCTTCTGTCTGTCTGTCTGTCTCTCCCTCCCTCTTTCTCCCTCTCACTCTCTCTCTCTCCTTTGTCTGTCTCTCTGTGTGTTTCTCTCTCTCCTTCTCCCTTCTGTCTGTCTCTCCCTCCCTCTCCCTCCCTCCCTCCCTCTCTCTCTCTCCCTCTCCCTCTCCCTCTCTCTCTCTCTGTCTCTCTGTGTGTTTCTCTCTCTCTCTCTCTCTCTCTCTCTCTCTCTCTCTCTCTCTCTCTCTCTCTCTCTCTCTCTCTCTCCTCTGTCTGTCTCTGTGTGTGTGTTTCTCTCTCTCCTCACTCTCCGTCTCTCTCTCTCTCACTGAGGAGCTCTCAAGTCCACAAACTTGGGGGCCCAGAAGTTCTTGCCACTCTTGTGCAAGCACTCAAGGTAACTATGTATATGTCATAAAGGACAGGCTTTATTTTACCTTACAGAAAATGTAAAATGGTGTAGAGGACCGCCTGTGGTTGCTGCTGCCGCTTGGGCCCAAGAGGCTTTGGTGCTGCCTCTCTGACGTTGTCTTCTCTGAGGCTGAAGGAGAATAGATGTTTGTTTCTTTGTCTTGGTTGTGATAATATGCTGGCTTCACCCCCAGACACTTCCCTCAGGTCTCTAGTTTCTGTCTCATGCTTATGCATTTGTCCTATATTTTATAGAGAGTTTCTGAAGTTCTGAGCAGGATTTTTCTATCATTAGGGATGTTAATCTGGCAGTAGTATCTAGTCATCTGCTTGTCTCCCATAATGAAGTCAAAGAAAGCATATTTTCCTCCTTCAGTGAATACTTATGAAATAAAAGGCACAGATGCTCCCTCAGATGGCTTTCCTGTCAAATGCCAGCCATAATTTATGCAAATAAAACCCAAATTCCATTAGGGCCATTTCTCATACTGTTCGTTTGGTCCAAGCTAGGGCTGAGTAAAACCCATGGTGCTGATGGAGCCCTCTCCTGCTTGGGGAATCAGGAAAGGGATAGCAGGAAAGGCCCTTCAGGGATGAGACTTACCCAACCAGAATCAAGAAACAGTCAGAGAAGTCAACAGATAGACAAAGGAGTAAAGATGAGAGACAGTGCTGAAATCAGAAATTCCCAATGAAGTCCAAGATGAACAGTGCCAGGGAAGGTCCAGCATTCAGACTAGGAAGTTTTGGTATTTCAGGCTAACTGGCTGGGTTGTAGAAGAGGGACTTAATGGATGTTTCCCATATCAACTGAATGATAAGAGGAGCCATCAAATCGCAGAACTAGAGCTTCTGTTATGGAAGGCACTTTAGCGGTCCCTACTCTAACCGAGGAGGAAGCCTGAAGAGGTTAAGCATCACGCAGGCCATCAGCAGAAGAGTTAAAGTTCTAGGTCTCAAATCCAGATGCAACTGTGTATCTTCCATCTTTCCACCCTACCTGTAGGTTCTATTACCAGTTCCACCATTACTTAGCTATGAGATTTTGGACCAGTCACTTAGTCTCTCTGAGTTTCATTTAATTTCAATCAATGAATCAATCCAGAAGCCTACTGGGCACTAACTCCTGTGCTAGGTGTGAGGATATGGAGACAAAAATAACTCATGCCTGTCCTTGAGAAACTTTCATTTTATCACAGGCAACAACTACACATATAATGTAGGTATGAAGAAAGTATATATAAATGGAATAAAGATTACTTAGGTACCTACTATATACAAGAACTTAAACTGAATTCTGGGGGTATAAAGATAGAAAAAGATACAGAACCTGCAGACAAGTCTAATTTTTCATCTAATTGGATGGAAAGGCATGAGCAAAACTCACTGATACAAAGGAGAGGGAGAGGACTGTAAAAAACAGGTATGGGTGAAGAGTTACAAGAAATTAGAGGAGCAAGAGATCATTTCCTGAGGGAAGGATGCTTCACAGAAGTGGTGGCATGTGAGTTGGGCATTGGAGAAAGGGAAAGATTTCAGTAGACAGAGATGAGAGTAGGGAGATGGTTTTTGGTGATGGGGATGAATGTGAGTAAAGAGAAAAACAAAACAGTGTGATTAAATGAGATGGGGAAGAGTCCAGTTTGACTGGATACTTTAAAGGAAGTGGCATGCCATAGGACCGGTCAGGTAGATATCAGCCTCAGGTTTCGGAGGGTCTTGAATGCCAGGATCAGGAATTATTCTTTCACAGAAAATTTTTGCTTGAAGGGATGATTATTATCAGAGCAATGCCTAGGGATGTTCTTAAGGCAGGGATAGGAAGGATGAATTGTAGAGTGACCAGAATAGAGGTAGAAAAGGTAAATTATTCTTAAAATGATTCTTATGGTCAAGAAGAGAGCCTGAAGTGGGGAGTTCAAGAAGCATTGAGAGGTGGGGTGCAAGAGGTATAACAGAGGAAGAAATTGTAGAATTTGTCAACTGTTGATGGTAATAATATTACCAAAATGATAATAATAGGTAGCATTTCTACACAACTTTTCTTTCTTTGGTCCTCATAATAATCTGGTGAGGTCACTGCTATTATTAGCCCCATTTTACAGATGAGGAAGCTGAGGAAGACAGAGGTCAAGTGACTTGCCCAAGGTCACACAGTTAGTGCCTGAGCTGGTATTGGAATGTAGGTCTTCCTGACTCTCATCTGACACATGGGGGCAGGGCAGGAAAACTGAAGAATCAAAGATGATATTGAGGCTGCAAACCTGGGAGACCTGGCTGAAGGTCTGATGGGAACAGAAATGGAACGATGGGGTCAGATGTGGGGGGAAGGTGATGAGTTTGGATTTGGCCACATTGAGGTAAATCCAGGTGGAAACACACAGGAGGAAGATGGAGGAGACGCCCCTCTAGGCTGCGGGGGTTATGGCAACCTCTCCTAAGAAAAAATGGGGTTCATCTTAACTGATCCCAAAGACCCTTTCCATTTACCTAAAGGTTTTTTTTTTTGTTCTATACTAATTTAACTAAATTCAACAAGCATTTATTTGGGGCCTACTGTGTTTCAGGTCCTGTGCTGGGCAGTCATAGCAATAAAGACAGGGCCTGTTATTTCATTGGTATAGGGGATTCCCAGGTGTGAAAACACCCTCCACCAACGTAGACTGGCCCTTGCAATTTACCATTTTGGAGAGTTGTACTGGACACTGGGACATAGCCAGGACTTTACCCCAGATCTTCCTGGTTCCAAAGCCAGCTCTCTATCCATTAGGCTATAATGCTCTTTTAGAGCACCGATAAAAAAGACAATCAAAACCATCCCTGCCCTCAGAGGGTTTCCATTCCCTTCAATGATCTTCAGCTCCCATCTCAGGATACCAAGTCCCCTTAACTACTTGGTCACTTGGCACATATTTGACTTCCTTCCCTTAGTGATAGGAAACAGCACAAAGAGTAATAGTACTATCAGAAGAAGTGGGTTCAAATCCTGTCTCTGCTCTTTACCAGCTGTGTGACTTGGAGAAGTCATTTAATATTTCTGGGCTTTAAATTCCTCATCTGCAAAATGAGATGGCCAGCTCGGATGATGTCACAAATATAGGTCAGAGAACTGGAGTTGGGAAGGAACCTCAGAGACCATGTGGTCCAATCTCCTAATTTTACAGATGAGGAAACTGAGGCACAGAAAGGTCATAGGTCTAGAGGTAGAAGGATATCAGAGATCATTAATTCAACCATCTTTCCCTTTCATTTTCTTTACCTTCCCCTCCCTACTTCTATTGGACCCTGCTCTACTGATAAAATTATAGATTGTGTCAACAAAGACAACAAAAAGAAGACCACCACTTCTATCATGCTTTCCATATGCCATTTTATATGAACCTCACAACACCTTTGTGGATTATGCAATGTCACTGTTATTATCATCATCATTTTACAGATGAGGAGATTAAGTGAATTAGCTGTCCATGGTCATACAGCTAGATAAGTATCATGAGGGAGACTTAAACTTAGGTCCTTTGGACTCCAAGCACAATAAACTATTTTTTACACTGTCTTCTCCCCTCCTTGACACCAGCCAATAAAAAGAAATAATTCAGCCTGACATCTCATGCAACTTACCTTTAAAGTTCACTTAAAAAAACTCCCCATTTCCCCACCTTTTCCCATATATCAAATGACGAACTTGGAGTAAAGGATCTTTAGAGTCAAAGACTTACAAGGTCCCTTGCAGAGTTAAGGCTATGATTGTATGCTGTCTGGAGTCAGTCCATGGAAGACTGCCAGAGACAAACAGAGAATAGCCGTAGGATTAGGAGGCAAGGTCAGAAAATGTCATCCCTGAAATTGAGGCTAAATGAATACATGAGGATTTCTGGCTGCAGAACTAACCCATCCTAACAGATGGCATGTGAGTAGATTGGTAATGAGACGAGGCTATCTCCCACATCCAACAAAGGAGACTCAAGCATCTCTTAAATTATTAAGACCTCAGGCTTTGTCCCAAACCATTGCGGGAATGGGGTGTCTCTGCAAATCCCCTTGAGGACTCATAAATATAAAAACATACCTAACGTAAGAAAAATTGTGAGCGAATTAACCTTTAAAAGATCAAGGCAATAAGGGTCTATATTCTATACCAAGAAAGGCAGGGTGTATTGTGGATAGGATGAATGAAAAGAGCATTGATTAAGTACCTTCTATGTGCCTCACACTGTACTAAATTCTTTACAAATATTATCTCATTTAATTCTCACAACAACCCTAGGAGTAGATATAATTATTATCCCTATTGTGCAGTTGTGGAAACAGAAGCAGAGCTTTAAGAGTTGCCCAGGGTCACACAGCAGCGAGTAAGATATCTGAGACTGGATTGAACTCATGCCTTTCTGACTCCAGACCCAGCCCCTCTGTCTACTGTGTCAGCCAGCCACCTCTAGAGAGCCAGCGCTGAATGTGACACATACTAACTGTGAGACCTTGGATAATGCACTTAACTTCTCAGCACCCTAGGCAAGTTTAAGAGACTCTAAGGTATAGAGAAAGTTTTGCCTGCCTTGTAGAAGGAGTTTCTCACCTCCAGGAGCTCCCCATGCCAAGGAAATCGCAAGTCTGCTATACACACACACACACACATACACACACATACACACACATGCACACACACACACATATGTACACACACGCACACATACTCACCCTTCTTACAATAGTCCCTATAAATAGGTAATATAAATATTACTTCACATGTGAGAAAACTGAGAACCGATGAGTTGGAATAATTTGCCCATTGTCACACAGGTAGGATGCAAAGCTAGATCCCCTTTACTCCAGACCATGTACTCTTTCTTTTGTCTCTGCAAGGTGATGTCATAAGATAAAGATTCTTAACTCTTTTTGTGTCTTGGACTCCTTTGTTAGTCTGGCAAAGTCTACATATGAACCTCTTCTTGGAACGATATTTTTAAAGGTATAAAATAAAATCCCTAGCATTACAAAGTAAATCAATTATATTGAAATGCAATTACCAAATTAAAACAAAAGTTGGTGGACACCAAGGATAAGAAATTTTATCATGAGAGTCTAGAGAGAAAGCCAAAGAGGAAGATGCATCAGAGGGTCACCTACACTTTCCAGGGGAGGGTGTTAGAGTCTGGAGGACGAGGTCAAATTTCACCCTTATATTTACTAGCTATGAGATCATGGGCAATTCACTTAACTTCTCTGACTAGACAAAAGGAATGTTCTACTCAGCTTCTTAAATCAATGCCTATAGTGTAGATGTACCCAACATGCTTTGATATGACCATATCATTCCCAACTAAACATGGTATTACAGATGTAATGTAATGATGCTAGGATACAGTAAGAGTTGTACCCTCTTTGTTCTTGGGACTATGGCTCACTTAACAAAGCCTCAGACCGTGTTATCATCTTTCAGTTGTGCCATCCTATTGACATGTCAAGCTTGCTGTCAACTAAAACCCAAGGATACAATTTTATACAAACTATTGTCTCACCTTATGATGCTAATTGTTTGAACCTGGCTAGATCTTTACATTTATCCCCATTACATTTCATCACATTAAACTCAACTTTTCCCCCTCATTTTGTAGGTTTTTTTGGATCCTGACATTTTTAGCTAGTCTTAGTTTTCTCTCCTAACTTTGTAACGTGTAAAAATTTAATGAATAAGCCATCTTTGTCTTCAGTCAAGTCATTGATAAAAATATTGAGTAACAAGTATAAGGTCATGGAAAATTCCCTAGGCCATTCTATTAAAATTAACACCAGTACTGCCATTAGTAATTATTCTTTCTTTGAGTCTGGACATTTGACCAATTATCTATCCATTTTGCTGTCCATATCTCTCTATCTTATTTAGAAGGGACCTTAGAGATCATCAGATACTTTGTTGAAAGACAAATAGGCAATAAGTATACAGATTTACGGACCTTTGATCTACCTTACTAAAGTAAATGTCTAGTTAACTGTCAAAAAACAAAATGTCCCATAAAAGTCTAATAACCATTGGAAAAGAAAAGAAAGTTAGTCTGGCAAGGTGAGTTCATGTTGAATTTTAATAATCACTGCTTCTTTTTCTAAATGCTAGCAAATCATCATTTTAATCGTACTTTCTACAAGTTTGCCAGGAATCAATGTCAAGGATGGGTAGACATGGATGAGTTGCTGAGTAGATATTGAAGTTAAGCATTTGAGTTATCTCCTCTAGTAGAATGTCAACTCCCTGAGGGCAGGTATTATGTTTACCCGTTATATCATAGCACCTGGCACACACCTGGCATATGAGACAGTTAGGTGGCACAGTGGATAGAGTGCCAGGCCTGGAGTCAGGAGACTCATTTCCCTGAGTTCAAATCTGACCCTAGACACTAATAGCTGTGTGACCCTGGGCAAGTCACTTAACCCTGTTTGCCCCATTTTTCTCATCAGAAAAGTGAGCAGGAGAAGAAAATGGTAAACCACTCCATTATCTTTGCCAAGAAATCTCCAAATGGGATCATGAACAGTCAGGCACAACTGAAAGTGACTAAACAATGAAAACAACCTGGCATATAGTAGGCACTTGATAAATATGTGTTGATTAATTGATATCTGGACCCATCCTACTCTAACCCTTCCTCCATACCCAACCACCAGCTCCCCAGCCCCAAACACTTAGGACGCAAAGAACAGACTTGCCTTCTCCTCTGCATTCTTCAAGCAATGTGCCATTTCCTTTCCCGAAGTCTTGTATATGTAGCTGATAAATTTTATCTTCTGCTGACCCACTGAAGAGGCAGTTCAAGTACTTGGCCAGGTTTCTAAGAAGGCTGGTTGTCAGCAGCTGATATGTTAGTGCCATGCCTAGAAGACACAATCTGAGAAATGAGTAAAAGTCTTGCATCAGATATCTAGATCTGATGAAAGACGGTTCTGCACTGCTGGGTTTATTAAAATTCCAGTTGCAAAGGAAAGCACCTAGCTTCTCTCTCCACTGGTTCCCTCTGATCCGGCCTGTTCCCTGCCCATCATTCTATCCCATAAACTGTTATCACCTCCGTGTTAATGGAAGTTGCCGAGTTCCCTGGTTTTCACAGAAATCCTAGGGCCAAGTAAACAGAGCTAGAGGAAGGTGGGGAATTTGAGACAAACATGTAAATAACTAAGAAGAATTAAAAAGGGAAAAATACACGTTTCCTTAAATCTGTTGAGTGCGGAAAAAAGAATCCAATTATCAGAAACAGTTTTGAATTGTGAGGGCTGATTCTGAATTTGTTCTGTAGGTGGGTGGTTTTGAGATGGAGAATCCCACCTAACTTCTTCGTTCTCTTATAAATGAAGTCTAACAGATCTTTGAAAAAGGAAGAACCAACTTTCATCAAGATACATATACAACAAATGGAAGGTAATCTCAGAGGGAAGGTAAAGCATCTGGCTGGATCTGGAAAGACCCCCTGTGAGATGTGAGCCGAGTCCTGAATGAGACCTAGAAAGTCAAGAGGCTGAGATGAGGGGAGAAAGCAATTGTAGCGTGGGGAGAAGCCAGTAAAAAGGTCTGGCCTTCTTGGAACCAAAATGTTAATGGCTCCAAATGGCCTGAGTTATAAATCATAGATTAGGGCTGGATGACTTTATCCAGCCCCCTTTTTTTTTATGGGTGGTGGTGGTGGTGGTAATGAGACTTAGGAGATAACAAGTGACCACCCTAAGGTCAAACAACTGGTTTGGTGATTCACCTGAAGCTATCCCCAAATCTCTTAATGCCTAGTCCAGTTCTCCCTCCAAGACACCAGTACTTGTCAACCCAAACTCCTACACATAGGTAAAGTGTCTAGACTCACCACCTTATGCTGCTACTGGTAACTTGAAGGCAGAGACTAGGAGTCACAGAGAAGGAGGTGGCCAATGGTGGTGGAGGAGAGCTGAGTCTAATCATAGGGATAATTCACAAAATCATAGATTTCGATATGGAAAGGAACTTAGAAGTCCCTTTCTATGGTTGAAGAAACTCATTACAATTCAAAAATTGTTCATTAAGTATTTCCTAAGTGCCAAGTAGGGTCCTGATCATGGGGGACACAAGGACAAAAATAAAATGGCCCCTGCCTACAAGGAGCTTACTAGTGAATGAATACAATATGAACAAGAATATGAGGAAAAGGAGGAAGGAGTCATTTGCTCTCCAGTTTGCAAATTTCAAAAAAGTATGACTCCCTTGTTTGCATAAATGAATGTAAAAGCATTTATTAAGCATTTACTATTGCCAAGCACTATGCTGAGTACTGAGGATATAAATAGAAAAAGACAGTCTTTGATCTCAGGGACATCATGTTCTTTTGTTTTTGTTTTTTTGGAGGGTTTTGCTTTTTTATCTTCTAAACATTTATTTAATATTTTATTTTCTCCCAATTACATGTAAAAACAATTTTAGCATTCATTTTTACAACTCTGAGTTCCAAATTCTCTCCCTTTCTTCCTCCCCACCCCCGTCATTGAGAAGACAAGCAATTCCATATAGGTTATACATGTGTAGTCATGCAAAATATATTTCCATATTAGTCACATTGTGAAAGAAAATACAGACCAGAAAAACAAAACCTCAAGAAAAATAAAGTTAAAAAGTATGTTTCAATCTGTGTTTAGACACTTCTTTGTCTGGGTTGGATAGTATTTTTCATCATAAGTCCTTCAGAGTTGTCTGGGATCACTGTGTTGCTGAGAACAGCTAAGTCATTCACAGCTGACCATCTTACAATATTGCTATTACTTTGTACACAGTACATTTCATTTTTCATAAATTCATGTAAGTCTTTCCAGGTTTGTCTAAGAGCATCCTGCTCATCATTTCTTATAGCAGAATAGTATTCCATCACAATCACATACTACAGTTTGTTCAGCCATTCCTCAATTGATGGGTGTCCCCCCGATTTCCAACTCTCTGGCACCAGAAAAGAGCTGCTTCTAAATACTTCCATACATATAGGTCCTTTTCCCTTTTTTAAAAATCTCTTTTTGGATACAGACCTAGTATCATTGCTAGGTCAAAGGGTAGGCACAGTCTTCTAGCCCTTTGGCCACAGTCCCAAATTGCTCTACAAATGACTGAAACACTTCACAACTCCACCAACAGTGCATTAATGTCTTATTTTCCCCGTATTCCCTCCAGCGTTTGTCATTCTCCTTTCCTGCCCTATTAGCCAATTCAATAGGTATGAGGTAGTACTCACAACTGTTTTAATTTGCGTTCATCCAGTGAATAGTACTTTAGAGCACCTTCTCATATGCCTATAGGTAGCTTTGATTACTTTGATTTGATTACTTCCTCTAAGTATCTTTTGATCATTTATCAATTGGGGAATAGCTCCTTTTTTTATGGATTTGACTCAGTTCTCTATATATTTGAGAAATGAGCCCTTTATCAGAGAAACTTGCTACAAGTTTTTTCACAGTTACAATCACTAAACATATTTCCCTCCATCCTATCCCCCCATTTATTCTATTATCTCTCTTTTCACTCTATCCTTCATCAAAAGTGTTTTGCTTCTGACTACCCACCCCCTCCAATCTGCCCTCCCTTCTATCACCCCCTCTCTTATCCCTTTCCCCTCCTACTTTCCTGTAGAATTAGATAGATTTCTCTACCTATCTATCTATGTCATAGCCAGTTGTGAAGAGAGAAGGTTCACTCATTCCCCCTCACCTCCCCTTTCTTCCTGTAAAAGCTTTTTCTTGCCTCTTTTATGTGAAACAATTTATCCCATTCTACCCCTCCCTTTCCCTTTTTCCCAATGCATTGGAGGTCATGTTCTCACTGAAGTGCAGGGCACTTGGCAAGACCCAGGAATCCTTAGGACAAGTTTTGTGGGCCTGGAAACATCTGCTGAGGACTGACGTCATTCTCTGAATGAATGGCTGGGGAACACTGGGATTCTGTCTGTTGTCTCTTTGACATCCAACTAGGCATTCTCAGTCAACGGACAATGACAGTGAAGCAGACAACTAGGGAAATTATCTCACTCATTCAACCCCAAGCCCATAGTGAATTTTGTATTATCTGACTTCCAAATGAACTGTTATATTCCAGATAATTTAATATGAGTTTGAGAATGTTCATATTCGGCATATTGACATATTCAGCAACTGAATTACTTAAAATCAGTTCAATAAAGATACATTAGCAAGCACCTACCATGTGCTAGCTAGGCAGTGAGAGACATTGTAGAATAGTGGGAAAAGGGTTGGTCTTATAATCAGGAAGACCCAGGTTCAAGTCCCACCTTGGACCCTGGCTCTTTGATCCTGGACAAGTCACTTGTGAAAGCCCCAGGTAACTAAAACTGATTAGGCAGAAGGTGCCAACCTATGTTGGCAGAGAGTTTCTCCATCTGGGAGTTTTCTGTCTCAGTGAAATTACAGGTTCCATTCACATCAATAGCTCTGCACCTTCAATGTGACAAGCACTAGAAATATACAAAAGTATGAAAGAATTGCTACTTTTAGAAAGTCATACTCCCAATAATATACACATAAATGTCACAGGCTAAGAGCTGAACAGAGCTCTAATGGTCTAGTCCAAACCTTTATCTTACAGGTATTGTTGTGGTGTAGTTTGTCCTTCATTCTCGAAGAGGACCATGACCTCAGGAAGGTGATGAGAGAACCAAACTCCAGGGAAACTAAGGGACTTGCCAATGGTTACACAGATAGGTTTGGGATTGGAACTCAGGACTTGGGGCTCCAAATGCATCATTCTCTCCACTGATTCACATAAGAAAATGAAAAATATATAGTTATAAAAAATAATTTTGAGAAAAACATCAGCAATTGTGGGGGGAGATTAGGAAAGACTTCGTGGAGGAGATAGCATCTGCCATTGCTTTTCAATGAAGTCAGAAACTCTAAAAGACAGAGGTGAGGAGGGCTTGGGTGGGGACACTAGTGAAAAGGTAAGAATGTGAGAGGTTGAATGTGGTGTATGGAGAATGGCAAAGTAGGCTGCTTTGAAGGCCCCTCCAATTCTTAATCCTATGGTTCTGTCATCCAGGTCTTTACTCATCATTTGCCTAAAAAAATGGATCTTTTGCTCTACTGAGGAGCTAAACATTCATTCAGCAGACGAGTGAATGAATTAGACCCAGATAGCGGCCATTGGAATAAGGATTATTTGCGGATCTCAGTATTAGTACCACAGCCACGTTCTGGCTCATAGCTCAGGAAATGGAGCTGATCAGTTGTGTTTCCATTGTGAGGGGGCCCCTCCTTTCAAGAGTCCATTTCCCCACTCCTGGGACATAGAGGTGTTGGGCTGAGCCTATAGGTGACTGGACACAGATGTTCCCAAGCCTTTGAAGACCTCAGTGCTTTTAGTGTTGAAAGGATGAGCATCCTACTGGGCAACAGGTCAGCGAAAAGTTCACATTTCTGACCACTTGAGAACTCCCTGCCTCTGTGCTCCCCATATGAAAAGGGATTAGACCTCAGCTCAGCTCAGCTCTAGCCATGCTTCAGAATTGTGATTCATAGCTTGCCTTCCCCAAGTGATGGACAGCATAAATGGGCCCATTGTAGGAAAGGATAGGAACACAAAGCAAGATAGAACTTCAAAGGCCTTAGCAAGCTTGACTGGACAAGAGAGAAACCAGCAGGCTCTGTAGCTGCTAAAACTCCCATTTTCAGTTTATCTTTTTGATATTATAACCTGGATGTTAGACAGGATTCCCCACCTCTTCAATACCTTTAGACCTCCTGATAGTGCCTAGCCTACCCATGGTGTCCTAATGCAAGGATATGAAATAAGGATGGAATCTCCTTTCAGGAATATCAGTTCTTGGTCTATAGTTCTGGATGCAAACTCTATACTGGGGAGGGGGTAGATTCCTGGATTCTAATAATTGATATCAGGGGGTAATGTTTCTGGATTCAAACAATTTATTTGGGGAAGTGTGGAGAGATGGTAGAGGTAGAAAAGCTCATAGGCTTGTCAATTTAAAGGTGACAGAAACTTCTAAGGCCATCTTGTACTCTCCATTTCTTTTATTTTCCAAAGGAAGAAACTCAGGTCTGGACAGGGAAGGGACTTGCCCAAGGTCACCCAAGTGGTGTGCAGTAAAGCCAGGTTGTGAATCCATATCTATCATTCTTTCCACTAGAAGATTTCATAAGTTCTGGTTGGAGACAGTGTGGTATTGTTACTCTGGTTAGATTTCCATCACTCACAGTAACAGTGCAAATCACTTAACTGCCTCAGGTTTTAGTTTTCTCAGCAAGAAAGTTTGAAGAAATGGTCTCTGGGGTGCCATCCAGCTCCGCACCTAAGAGTTGCTCTTCTATATATTAATAAGACAACTGGCCAATGAAGAGCCAGTCCATAGGTTATAGGCAGTATACTGACCCACATGGAAGTCTGGTGAGTCTGCTTCTAGAACTGTGTGGTCCATAGAAGAGTCTCTTCTCTATCCGCTTGGGAGCAGGAGGAGGTATTTACTGACTTTCTCATTTGCTTACTATGTGGTGACAAAAAGCTTTTCAATTGATTGTTGAGCAAACTGAATGTGAATTCAAAAGGCTTCAACAGACAAGTATCCTGCTCTTTTCCCAGGTATGACTGAGGCAAGGACTGCGCTAAGCTTCCTGGTGGGAGATAAGGTATCAGCAAGGGAAGAGGCAGCAGCCTACTGTTGGGTGCCTCATCTCCTCACCCAGCCACCATGTGGCTGTGAATGCATGGTGCTAATGATTCTCTTCCACCTTTGTGTTCATTCATTCCTGATCTTGGATAAATGAGTGTCAGAGAGGGGACAGACTAGGTTGTGAGTTTGTGGACTTCAAAATGTCCAAAGAATCATTAGTGGTTGAGTAAATGGAGTCTGTAAAAGTCTGCTGGTAGCATCAGTAGCTGAGTCTAAATGAGGAAACTGAGATCCAGGTAGGCTAAGGGACTTGGGATTCTTTGGGAGTTAGATCTGAGGATCCAGCTTAGCAGTTAACTGATACAACAGCAAAGACATCACGTTGAGAGAGAGAGAGAGAGAGAGAGAGAGAGAGAGAGAGAGAGAGAGAGAGAGAGAGAGAGACACAGAGACAGAGACAGAGAGAGAGACAGAGAGAATGGGAAGTGAAATTAATGATCTATGTGTAGGCATGTCAATCCACAAAAGGTTAGGGTTAAGGGTAGAGGTGGGGAAGGATGTTTGTAATCACTATTTGCATGTCTGATCCATTTGAATCCACCTTCCATAGGGAGAAGTGTAGAAAAGAGTATACTCCCAGTTTGGGACATCAAGCCCTTTCAATCCCTTCTCCTTTTGTAAGAACTAGTTAAGATGAATTGGTTAATAATATTAGGTCAAATGATCCCATAAGTCATGTCTAAGCTTTAGTACCCTCCTCAGCTGAATGGGGGTACTGGGCTAGAATCTATTATCTAGCCACTAAATAATCTAAGGCTCCTTCAGGCTCCATGAAAGTTTTTATGACATCGACATAGAGTTGTCACTGAAGGAAATGAGATTTGTTCAGAAATAAACATCCAGTCTTTTCCTGTTTATTCTTCAGGGGTTTTCTTTGCCTACGCTGCATAAGCTCACACCCTGCTGGAGTATCTACTGGGCTTCTCTGGGACAAGTCCCACTTGGTACTTCAGCTTCCTTCCTTTAGGCAGAGGTGCTGACAATTGGTTTGAGAGTGGCTGGGCAGGATGTCGAGAGAGGAGTGCACACCCTACCCTTCCAAAGATGATTTTAGGGATGCTTTTTTGTGTTTGTGATTTTTACACCACTCTCTGTTCCTAACAACCCATCCCTACTCTATCCTTTACCCTAGGATATAGAACCTTTTCTGGTAAGAAAGAAACACAATTAAGCAAAACAAACTGTTGTAGCAAGTTGGTCTGACATGGTAGACAACATTCCTCATCTGGAGCTCACCAGCTCTCTCCCAAGGGCATCATAGGATCATAGCTCTAAATCTAGAAGGGACCTCAGAGGATCTGTCCCTCATTTTACAGATGAGAAAACTGAGGCCCATGGAGGTGAAGTGACTTTCCCATGATCACACAAATAGTAAATAATGGAGGCAGTTTTTGTACTTAGGCCTTTCTTGTCTCCAGGTCCAATATCAGGTTCCAATATTTCCCTTACATACAGGTAAGCAGGGTGTTGCTGAACCTCAGTGTAGGAATATTATTCATAATAATAATAGCTGACATTTACATAGTGCTTGAGGTTTGCACAGTGATTTTCGTATATTATCTCATGTGACCCTCTCAGCCTCCTTGAAAGTAGGTACTCTTAATATTTCCATTTTACAGATGAATAAATTGAGACAGTGAGAGAAATTAAGTGACTTCCTCAAGACCATACACCTGTTCATTGGGGTAGAATTTCGTTCTTGTCTTCCTGGATCCAAGTCCAGGGTTCTATCCACTGTTCACCCAGGGAAGGTAAGCAGAATGGCAAACTCTCTACCCATCAACAAAACACAAGGAATTTTATTTATAGGGTTTACTAAGCACAAGAATAGGTTTAAGGAAGAAGACCAGGAAAGTAGTCCAGGAAAGAGTTGTAGCCTTCAGCCTCCGAGGGGCCAAAAGAAAGCATCCTCCTCAGCTACCCAATCCCTAGGCTGTTAGAGCTCGTCAAAGGTCAAATCAATCAACCAATCAAAGGCATTTATTAAGTGCTTCCTATATTCTGGGCACTGTGCTAGGCACAAGGGATAAAAAGACAAAGATGGATCAATCTTTGTCCTCAAGGAGCTGACATCCTACAGGGTGAGGGGAGAGAGGGAGATGACATATGAAGGAGTATCATGCTGGACTTAGAACACTTGACCCTGAGTCAAGGAAGACCTGGGTTCAAATCTAGCCTTAGCTATTTACTAGCTAAATGACCTGGGCAAGTCACTCTGAGCCTCAGTTTCCCCATCTGTAAAATATGAAGATTGGATTTGATGGCCTCTAAAGTCCCTTCTGTCTAAATATATGACTATAAATGTGATCATGTGTGTGTATATATATATATGTAGAAAATTGTGTGTGTGTGTGTGTGTGTGTGTGTGGTACAGGTACTTGAAGCTTGGGAGGTTGGGAAAGGCTTTATATACGAAGTACATATGGAGCTGAGCTTTCCCAGAGGTAGAGGTGAGGAGGGAGTCAAATGCAGGTACTGGAGTCAGTTTACATAAAGTTGTCAAAAGAGGATGAAACAGAAATTACAGACAGAGACCAACAGACAGGGCTTCCAACTGTCTGACCATAAGCAATACATACATCACAGATCAACCGACAGATCCAACTGTCTGACCATTACATACATACATAGTTACCAGAGAGAGAAGTGCCAACAGCTGGGTTTTCAAAGCCGGGAGACTCCTTAGCAGCTGCCCAGAGTCTTATCCAGCCAAACAAACACTTCCAATGAGTAAGCCCCCAAAACAAAATCTCTCCTCAGAGTATATCTGTACTTTTCAGAGCCAGAGGGAACAACGCTCTGACCCAGTGCCTCAAAAGAAATTAACAAAAGGTATTGAGGCCTATTAATGGGTGGGGAAGATCTTTAACTCTTCCCCCACCCACCATTAACCTTTCATTAACATTACACCCTCTATCATCCATTCCTCTCTCCATTCATCTCTCCATCTCTCTTTCCATCCATCCATCCATCCACCCATCTCTCTATCCATTCCTCCCTCTCTTCATTCATCCATTCCTCCATCCATCCTTCTCTCCATCCATCTGCCTTGCTTCAAAGTTTACAAAATGCTTTTCTTGTGCATACTAATTGTTATTCTTATTATCATTAGAGAAGACAGGAGATTTTGTTGCGTAGAGCAATGGTATCAAACAAAAAGAAATGGGTGCCATTTAACTGTGCATAAGGATCTCTGTGGGCAGTATATTGACATTAAAAACCACAAGTTAACATTATCTATGTTCTACTGTATTTTTATTTATAACATAACAAATACAAATTTTGGTATCAGTTTGGGTTGTACTTGGGAGTGTTAATAGAAGCTTGGCACTTCTAGTATTGGGAGGAAATAACATAGGGAAAATGCTTTGAAATTTTTAAAGTGTTATAGAAATGTTAATGTTGTTGTCCTCACTATTGCAGATCTCATATAGTTCTGTCCCTTAGAGTCTTAGAGAATTGTCTGGGGCTCCCAGATATGCTTTTCCTTCTTTTATAGATGTGGAAACTGAGGCTTAGATTGCTGTGGACATTCACGTATCCAGGGAATGTCAGCCATGGGAGACAAAGCCTGGCATCTGCCTATACCAAGGTCAGTCTTCTTTCCATGACACCAGAACAGACTTTTGCTGTTAGGAGCCAACCCTGTACTTTCCCAGGGAATTTCATTTCCAAAAAGGAAAGGAAAGAATCATCAGGTGGGCTTGGGGGAGGGGATGGTGTCCTAAGCATTTGGTTTTAGCCACAGGAACAAAGATGAGCAAGTAGTGGGACAAAACGTTCTTGGACCAACATACCTTTCTTGTTTTCTCTGATTCCACCCCCCACCCCCACCCCCAACTCTTGACGCAGTTGCTAATTGCAGCTGCACACAGGAAATGCAGATTGGTCACTCGGAGTTCCACGGAAACACCCAAGTCTGTTTCCTTCCTCAGCTACACACGTGCCTGCTCATCACAGGGCTTGGTTGCCCCAGCCTGCCCCAAGGACTGATTGGTCTTCTGGCAGAGCCAGACCTGTCAGATGATAATCCTGAGCCACTGGGTCCATTATAATGGACATTCTGAAGCTACAGTCAGGCCACCAGCTGTCCCCAAAGGGAATATCCTCACTGGTCAACTTAAATTAGAGGGAAGGGGAATTTTACAAACTGTTCTCAGTCTCAAAGCCTCTCCCCTGCCCAAGCCCCCCACTCCCCCCTCCCTCCCCCGAGCTTTGCTTGAAGTTCTGGGTAGCCCATAAGGGTGCCAGAAGCTTCAACTGTGAAAGCAGGTTAGACAGCCAGTATCTGTCTTCTAGCTAGGGAGAGTAGGGCTGGGGCTGAGTGATGGTGAATATTTTTATAGCCCTCAATGTTGCCCCTGAGACTGGAGCTTGAAACTAGCTTAAGGTCTTACATGAAATGCATTTGCAGGTCTCAGCCGAAAACTAGGGGCAGGGGGCCAGGTGATTGAACATCTGGATGCTGAAATTCCATCGACCTGGCATTTTTAAAATAAAGTATGCCTTTATTTGATGGGAGGGAAAATTTCTACCTCTATAGCTGACTTGTTCTACCAACACCTGAATATACTTCAGAGAATCATAGATTTAAAGCTAGAAGAGACAGAGGCTGTGTACTCCAGCCCTATCATTTCACAGTTGAGTAAACTTCTTTCCACTTTAAGGGCCACAGTATAAATAAAGGCAAAATTATTGTTACTTATATTTCTACCTAGTCCTTCCTCCAGGGCACTCCAAGTGTTTTGTAAATGGTCTGATTTGTCATTTTATGTTCAGAAATTTGAATTCAGGATGGGGATTATAGGTGGGGGAGTTTGAGAAAGGGAGTAGGCTAGCATAAGGTGAATGGAGCTTTGGCCCAGGAGATGAGGGACTTTTTCCTTATCATGGCACTGCCTCACCTGACATCCCTATGGAGGGGCTGGTACCTCCAGGGTCCTGCTGCTAGTATTCCCCTTTCAAGGGACTGTGCTTCTCTTATTGTAATTCTGTTCTCAGCTCCCCCTCTAATAAATCTGCTCCAGATATCATTTTAATGTAATATGCTATGACGACTGGGTTTCTTCTGATGCCTTTCGTTCTACTCTATTACTTTTGATGTGTAGACTGCCTTGGAGGGTTTTTTCCTCCTTTCCCTTCCTTTTTTGTATTTATCCTTTCCTTTCTTTCAAACTCTAACAATGGATGAGTAATGGCCATAGCCTTAATATTTTCAGTTTAAAAATCTCTACCCACGTAACCTTGGACAAGTCAGTCCAATTCCCTGGGCCTCAATTTGAGTCCTTTAGTTTATACAGGAGGAAACTGAGTTTCAGCCTGGGAAAAGCACTTACTTGCCCAAGGTCTCACAGCCAGGTAGGGCATAGCCAGAATGTGGACCCAGCTCTTTTGTCTTCTAACCTAATGCTTTCCCCACTGTTATCCTTTTCCAACTCTTCTAAATCAGAAAGAAATTTTGTTTTATGAATCTCATCTAGATGGTGATGTTGAACCTACCTCAAAGGGGAGTGAGGCTCTTAAGAAATGCTTCATTGATCATTGATTGATTGCAAATTCTTGAAAAGATCAAATGAGATAATTCATGCAAAGTTCTCTGTACCTATGTGAGTATTATTCTGGCAGAGACACACCTTGACAGATTTGGTTTAGAAAACCAATACCATCTGGGTTGAGTCCCAGTCTCTGATACCTGTTGGCTAAATGACCCTGGACAAGTCACTTAACCTCTCAGTGCCTTCAGGCAACTCTCTAAATCACCAAGAAAGTGCCTAGCAGGGCACTGGAGCCAGCTCAAACCCAAGTCAACTGTGAAATTTTCTTTCTTTTTTTTTTTTCCAAGAGAGAAAAATCCTTCATTAAGCATGGCTACCAGGTGTAAGATATTGATACATTAACAAAGGAGAGTCATTGTTCATAGAAACAGAAATGATAAAACCAGAATTAAGTTTCTAGGGAAAAAAAAGGAAGCCTTTACACAGACTCATATTGCTTTCCTCCCTTTTCATTCTTTTCCTCTTCCTTCTTTTTCCTTTCTTTCTTTTTTCCCTTGTTTCTTTTCCCCCTTCTTTCTTTCCTTCCTTTTATTTTCTCATCCTTCCTTCATTTTCCCTTTTCTTTCTTTCTTTCTTTCTTTCTTTCTTTCTTTCTTTCTTTCTTTCTTTCTTTCTTTCTTTCTTTCTTTCTTTCTTTCTTTCTTTCTTTCTTTTTCCCTTCCTTCCTTCCTTCCTTCCTTCCTTCCTTCCTTCTTTCCTCCCTTCTTAAAAATAATCTTTCTGAGGATAAAAGTATTTTTTCTCCAGAAACCATTCCCAACACCAATTGTGAAAATTTTAATGTTAACATTTATACCTCAGCAATCAAATACTAAAACTGAAGCGTTATTTATTGTTTTGTTGGTTGTCTAGACTTAAGAAAGTGTTAATGGTAGAAATTAAACTTCAAAGTGTATCTAGTATGTTTGTGTGTGCGCATATATATCTATAGATGTATACATACATACATATATACATACATACATGTGTATCTGTGTGTATATGTATATATGTGTGCATGTATATATATATATATATATATATATATATATATATATATATATATACTATATATATAAAAATATATATATTTGGAGAGAAGGTTGTTAGACATTTGCCAGCACACCCCTTGTGTCAGCCTTCATTGAAAGAGAGGGTTTCTCATAGAAGAGATTTCTCCACCAGCAACATCATATGTCCAGTCCCTATCCCTATTGTTCCAGCAGACATAGGGCATATTTTTTGAAATATTCCTATTCTGGACACTGTTCCCATCCACTTTCCATAATTTAGAACTTGATAGAACAAAAGCTATTTTCTTTGCCGTATTTTCTCTTGCTCAGTCTTCCAAACATCACTGGACCTCTCTTTTTTTATTCCATTTTCAGAGTTAATCTGAAGCCAGTGGCGCCAGGGTGATGGGAATTTTGAACCTGAGGCCAGGGTGTCTCTCCTGGCTTGTATCATGATGGAAACATAAATACTGTTTGTAGGAGGGGGAAAAAACCCAAGCTTTAAAAAAAAAATACACAAGTAAATGACAAATGGGATTCATGGATCATTATCATACTGGTAGCTGACACTTCTATAGAACTTTAGGGTTTACATAACATTTTACATATATTATCTCATTTGATTCCCAGGACTGCTCTAGGAAGGGGGCAGGGTGGGAGTTTGTAGGTTCTACAGAAATTACTGGCTATTTTGTAAATGAGAGAGGAAGGGTGAGGGAAAGGAGAAAAATGGAGGGAGAGGAGCAAGATAGCAACAGAAACACTCAGAGTGGGGGGTAGAGAGAGAGAGTAGAGAGGGAGACAGAAGAGGGAAAAGGGGGAGAGAAAAGAGGGAGAGGGAGGGAGAGAGAGCTAGGGGGAGGGAGAGAGATGGGGGGACAGAGGGAGAGATAAATTCCAACATAACTGGTTGCCTTTATAATTTTCTGCATTTGATTTTATGTGCTTAACAACATGACAGAAAGGATCCATAGTCTTCACCACACCGCCAAAAGAGTCTCTGACAAAGAAGATGAAGAAGTCTTGATCAAAGCAAGTACCCTCATAATTTAGGGTAGGGGGAGGCTGGGATTTGAGTCCAAACTCCTCCTGAATGCACTTGTCACTACATCAGGACTTACTCCAACTCCTGTCTCCACACCCAGCCCTCTTTCCCCTGATTCATAGTACAGTGGAGAGAGTGATACATTTGGAGTCACAGGACCTGAGTTCAAATATTGGCTTTAGAATTTTCGAATTCCTCCTTATGTGATGTTGGACAGAAGACCATTATGACTGAGCTTCTCCTGGTTGTATCCAATAATTCAAGTAACATTTATAAAGCACCTACTATATGCTAGGCACTTTGCTAACCACTAGGGATATAATTAATTAATAAAAGACAGTCCCTGCTCTCAAGGAGTTTAGACTCTAAGCGGAGGAGATGACACACATAAGTAGATAGGGAAGGTGGAATAACCTGGAAAAAGGGGGCAATATAGTTCCTTGGACCTGTAACCAGGCAGAACAACAGAGCGGAGGGAGTCCCTTTTCCACACTCTATAAAGGGAGGCATTAGGAGGAGCTTGATACTCCACCCACTAACCCTCCAATCAGAGGTGAGAGGAGGCTGAGGTAGGTGATGTCAGTTAAGACTTGACTTTGTAGCAGGTGAAGAGATTAGAAGTGATGAGCTTAACCTGGGAGACCATCTTATTCTATAGAGTTGAAACCTGGCAGAGTAGCACATGAAGTGTAGAGTGACCCCAAAAGCCGCATAATCAGCATTAGTAATGATGATAATAGCTGGTATTTGCACATTATGCTATTGTTATAAACTGTTTTACTCATGTTATCTCAGTCTGGTAAAACTCTACCAGGTAATTGGTTTGTAATGAGTAAGACTTGCTCAATGTCCATCAACTAGGACCAGATTCTGTTAGAACTGGGGTCCCAGTTTACCAATTTTAAGTCCGGTGTTCTTTGAAGAAAAATACTGATATCTTTTGTTTTTATGTCACTTTCATTTTCAATCATTTTCCTTTCCTCTCACCTACTCATTGCATCATCTCTTATAACAAAGGATGAAAAAGAAAGACAATCCCCTCAGTTCAGCAAAGTCAACTAACCTCGTAACCATGTCTGACAAAGCATACAATATTTCATAGTCATAGTTTCCCCGTGTGCAAAGAGGGAAGATGGATGTCTTTTCTCAGCCCTTCTCTTGGACCAAGCTTGGCCATTCTAATCACACAGGGTTCTTTTTTGTTCTGTCCATTTTCCAGTTTTTGTCTTCCTCTTTTCCTAGTTCTCTTACTCACTCTACACTTCATTTAAGTCTTCCCATAATCCTCCAAATTATTCAGACTCTCTATTCATATTTGACATTTCTTAGAGCAAAGCAATATTTCATTGCATTCATGTACCACAGCTGGGCCACTCCTTAATCAATGGACATCACTTTGTTTCTATTTCTTTGCTGCCACAAAATGGGCTGCCAGGAACATTTTGAGGTGTATAGGTCCTTTCTTTATATCTTTATATATATTTATATAGTGATTTCCTTGGGGTATTCCTGGAAGTGGGGGCAGGGTTTGAGTGTTAAAGGGGATGGATATTTTCAGAATGGTGAAATCCTATCACAGTTCTACCAAGAATGTATCTATGTATCCCCTCCAAAATAGAAAGTCTGTCTTTTGTCATCTGTGGCAATTTATTGGATGTGAGGTGAAATCTCACAAACAGTTCTTACTTTCAAGGTTCTTAAAAGGCATAATTGATAGTCCCCTAGACTCAGAATCAGAAAGATCCAGGGTTCAAATATTGCCTCCAGTGCTTACTAATTGGATGACAATGAGCAAGTCATTTTCAGAGAGGTCAATCTATCAGTTCTCTCAACATCTCAGTGCCCTCATATGCAAAATGGGTATAAGAATGCCTGTCATCTCAATTTCCCAGGGTTGTTTCAAGGATTAAATGACATAGTTTGTGCTTTGAAAGCTTTAAAATCCCTTATGTATATCAACTCTTATTATTAGTTCTAAGGTTGACCACAGATTTAGAACCATGCTATGAATCTCTGGACTTACAAATTTAGTCCTTAATTTTACAACACTATACTTTTGGGGGATGGTGATGTTGAGGGTATAAGGGAGTGGGGATCAAGATTTTCTTTTATAGGATCTCTAACAGATAGTTATTAGTCACCAGGGCTCTCTAGTGAACTGATCCCCCACCTCCCACTTTTTTGCCCCTAAAGAATGCTTTACTAATTGAAAAGTTGGAAATCTACCCATTGTTTCTCCAAAGAAGAAATGATGGTGCTGGCATTCAGGAAAGTTTCTATCTTCCCAGCATCTTACTCAGGCTCAGAGACTGATGGGTTGGCACTTTTTTCTGGATGAAAGAAAAGCCGCACTGCATGTACCCAAGTGAATGCCTCCACCCCAGACCAACCACTCCCTGATCCTGGAGGCATGTTAATCAAACCCAGTGCATACCAAACAAGGGCCATGTCCTGTTACCCCAACCAAAGCTGATAATGAATTGTGTAAGTCTGACAACCCGGAGAAAAGTGTTTGGCAAAGGATTGTGTTGTTTCAAATCTAGATGGAAAACTTCTGTCCCAGGATGGGAAAGTAGAAAACAAGGAGTGGGGAAGGGAGAGCTCTTTTCTGTTGGAGAAATGTCTGTACTTTACAAGCAATGTGAGCTCAGTTTCTCTGGAACCCTGTGGCCTGCACCACCAATTTTCTCCAGTGGGCTTTGGCCCAGTGAAGGACAGCTGGAACTTCTTAGTATAACAGCCCCTTCCTCACCCCAGGAATGAAAGATGGCTGAACTCAGTATCCTGTGTATTGGTGGATGTGGTCCAGAAATCCCAGGGCACAGGAGAAATCTCTATTGTAACAATAATCTTTTACATCTGCAAAATGCTTTTAACTCCCCCCAAAGGCTTTCCCAGCTTAATAGATTTCATCCTTTTTCTCTATCTCTTTTTCCTCCTCTTATTCTCTCAATCCAGTTCAATGATGGAGGTCATGCAGGTGCTTGGGCACATTGTGATTAGATTTGACAGATGAGGAAACTGACTCCCAGAGAGGTTAATGGCCTGTCGATGGCTATCTACCTAGTGACTGAAGCAGGATTCAAGCTCAGGTCTTCTTTGACTTGAAGTCCAGCATACTATTCACCACACCAACCATCTGTCCTATAACTAGTCGGTATTCAAAAACAGAACTTGAATCATGTCTTCCTAACTCCAAAGCAGGCCACTATTCCAAGCTTCCTGTCAAAAGTTAAAGATTTTAAAAGCTGGTCCCTGAATGCATGCATTCTCTCCACTGGAAGTGCTTCACAAGTCCTTCTTTCCTAGGAGACAATTCCCTGAGTTGTAGGGGTAAGAAAAGGGTCACTCTCATCCTTGGAGAGTGGGACAACCTGGTGATGAACCCGTTTAAGCTAGCTTGGCTAATCAATCACTGGGTCATCCATCTTTGTAGAGCTCAGCACAATGCCTGACACAGTGATTGGTAAGTGATAGCTGACTTGATTCAACTTGGTAGACTCATGAACTCATAGATCTAGAATTGGTAGGGACCTCATACCCTCTGGTGTGTTCTGGGTTTGATTGACATGCCTCCAGGATCAGGAGTGGTTGTTCTGGGGTATAGATATTTACTTGGTTATATGCAGTAAATGGGGCTTCTCTTTCACCCAGAAAAAAAGTGTATGAACTCATAAGTCTCTGAGTAAGGTGCTAGGAAGACAAACATTCCAGGAAGTCAGCTCCATTATTTCCTCTTTGGAGGAGATAGAGCAGCCAGCTAGTCTTTGGCCACACCTGCTAAGGCTATGCTTAGCTGAGATAGCCCCCAAGGACCTCCTTAATATGGCATCAGAGTAGGGGAACACACATCGCTTTCTGCAAACTGTAATAGCAATTGCAGTGTGAAAACATGGTCATGAGACTTAAATTCAAATTCTGACTCTTATGCTCCCTGGCTGTTTGACTATGGGCAAGTAATTTTACCTTCTAAGCCAAGGTTTCTTCATCTCCAAAATGAGAATCATCATAGTGTCAGAACCTGTCCCATAGAATTGTGGGGGGATGGGGGGAACACTGAAAAAAAAATTTACATTGTTTATAAGTGTAAGAGATTGTTGTCATGGCAGTTGGATATACGGCATAATTGTGAACTCCTTGAACCTGGCCCACATGCTAAGAGCACTTGACGTCTCACTCTCTGTATTGTCAGTCTGAGGAGGGAAGTCTTGGGGAAAGTAGGAGGGAGTCGAGCTGAGGGCACTCACTCCTGGAACTGGTTTCCTACAAGTAAATATTCATTAAGATGAAGATGAAGAAGGAGGAGGAGGAGAAGAAAAAGAAGATGAAGAAGAAGTAAAAGAGGAGGAGGAGGGAAGAGAAGTAAAGAAAAAGATAGGGAAGTGGCAGGATAATGGGAAGGAGAAAGTAGAGGATGACAGAAGAAAAGGAGGAGAAAGAAGAAACAGATGGAAAAAGGAAAAAAGGAAAAAGAAGAGAAAGGGGAGGAGAGAAAAAAGAAGAGGAGAAAGTAGAAAGGAAGAGCAATTTGATACTGGAGTTCATTAAATATGGAGTAAGGAAGTGGTGACAGGGATAAACCTGCACTTTAGTAGAATCATTGGCGCTGAGGAGGCAACAGATTGTAATGGAAGGATGGAACAAAGGGTCAAGGAGACCCATCAGGAGGCTATTTAAATAGCCCAGGGTAGAGGTAACATCTCTCAAGTATGTCCCCTCCTCTCTTCTGATACTGCCACCACCTGGTGCCAGGTGCTCATGTCTGGGCCATTATAATTCAACTCCCTGCTTCAAACTTCTCCCCACTCCAGTCCATCACCCAATCAGCTAGCAAATCCATCTTCCATGTCTCCCTCCCCTCCCCCACTCAATAATCTTCAATGCCTTCCTAGTACCTCTAGGATTAAATATAAAATCTTCTGTTTAACTTCTCTACATCTTTCTCCCCCCCAGCTCCTCCTCTTCCTCCTTCTCCTTCTTCTTCTTCTTCTTCTTCTTCTTCTTCTTCTTCTCCTTCTTCTTCTTCTTCTTCTTCTCCTTCTTCTCCTTCTCCTTCTTCTTCTTCTTCTTCTTCTTCTTCTTCTTCTTCTTCTTCTTCTTCTTCTCCTTCTTCTCCTTCTCCTTCTTCTTCTTCTTCTTCTTCTTCTTCTCCTTCTTCTCCTTCTCCTTCTTCTTCTTCTTCTCCTTCTCCTTCTTCTTCTTCTTCTTCTTCTTCTTCTTCTTCTTCTTCTTCTTCTTCCCCATCTTAATGAACTTTTACTCATAAAAAACCAGTCTAAACTACGCCCCCACCTTTTTTAGATCTTACTCCATTTCCTCACCCCCTCACTCACACACACTATGTCAGCCAGTAACATAGACTCCTTTCTGTCCCTCATACAAGCCACTCCATCTCCCAACTGGATAGTTTCACCGGCTGTTGCCCATACCTAGAATCCCTTCCTTTTTCACCTCTGCTTCCTGAATCCCCTGGAATCCTTTAATTCTCAACTGAACAGTCTTCTAGAGGAAGCCTTTCCCAGTCCTGCCCTCTGAGATTACCTCCAATTCAGCCTGAATATGTCTTGTTTACATGTAATTGCTTACAAATCATCACCCAATTACACTGAGAGTGCATATCATCTTTTGCCTTTCTTTTTACCTCTAGCACTTAGCACAATACCTGGAACATAATATCAGTTTAATAAATGTCCTTTGCCTTGACCTGACCTGAACTAAGGCCGTGGCTATACGAGTGGAAGAAGGGGATAAGTACAAGAAACTTTGAAAATACAAACCAAAAAGATTTGATGATTGATTGGACATGTAAGATGAGAGAGAACAAGGAACAGAATGGGATCTCGACTTTAGGAGCCCTGGGGGTTGGGAGGATGGTGGTGCCCCCAGTAACACTAGGACAGTTTTGAAGAGGGAGGGTTGGAGGGAGAACAGAAGTGAGACTTACCAACAGGCAATATTAAATGGCAACTTAAGCCGGGTGGTTATTAAGTTCTACATTAGCATTAGACAAAAAGGGACAGGGTAGGGAGAGACTATGGTGAAGCCAAATGGAAAAAGACCACTGGAATGGAAGAGGTGACCTTTGATCTCAGTCTTGGACACTCAGAATTATGAAAGGTAGGGGAAAGAAAGGAAAAATATTTCATTCATGAGTCAGGCATCTACAAGCATGGACGTGTTGAAGGTGTGTTCAAGGAACAGTGTGACTAGGGCACTCTGAATGAAAGCAAAGGTTTAAGCATAGGAACAGTGGCGGGGGGAAGGGGGGACTTTAGAAGACTAAATTGGGGCTAGATTGTGAAGGATATTAAATATTTCAAATGTGGTTTTTTCTCTTAAATACACCCCTCTCCCTTTCTTTTTATCCTCCAATTAAATACTTTTGGTGATTCTGTGCTGTTGCTTGTCTAGGTTTCTAATGGGATGGTAATTGTGACTATCTAGATCCACAATGACCTTTGAATTTGTCCTCAGATGGGACATGTGAGCTAGACATAGCAGAAATTCCCTCCCTACAACATAAACCCATATCCTGGAGGGCCTGGTACACATCGAGCTCACAAGCTATAGGGAAATAGACTAACTTTCGTGGTATAGGAGGAGTTATATGGAGAGAAATTAGAGGCCTGAAGAACAGGTAGGAGACTATTTCTGTAATAAGAACCTGAAGGAGAGGGGAACAAAGAATGGATGAGAAAAAGGAACCAAGGAGATGCCATGTTGATTCTGGGGTGTAGTCAGGGAGGAGGAGAAGAGATGGGAAGAAAGTTATTAGGAAAAGAATGTGCCCCATTCAGTGTCTCAGAGACAGAACAGAGATGTGCTTCACAGCATGAAGATTTTGTTTAGGTTGAGAGAGTAATTTCGTTGGCTTGGGTAAATGGCAACAAATCACCACTGAACTCTCACAAGAAAACAAAGCGGAAGGAAGAGGGTTTTGGACATTAATCCTATGATCAAAGGGTGTCTGGTGTGGGGAAAGTTGGGGACTTTCAAAGGCTTACTTATACAAAGACGAAAATGAACCAGACCCTGCCCTCCAGGGGCGCAAATTCTGCTGGAATGCAGATAAACAGATTCTTCAGGTTGGAAGGAAATTTCCATAGATTCTTTGACTCAGATACCATGGCTTGCAACCTTGGTTCATCCAGATTAGATTTGTTTTTATATATTCTTTCCTCCTTCCTTCCTTCTTTTCTTTCTTCCTTCCTTCCCTCCTCCCTCCTTCCTTTCCTCTTTCTCTTCTCTTTGCTTCCCTTTTTCCTTTCCTTCCCTTCCTTTCCATTTCCCCCTTCACACCTTTCTTCCTGCCTTCCTCCAGACTGTCTAGTGGTACCAGTAATGAACTATTCACTGAAGGCAGATTGTAATCTCTTTGAGGACAGGGACTATTTTGCTTCACCCTTTGCATCCCTAGTGCCTCCACACAAATACAAAACCTTTATTGAATTTTGGAATTGAAATAGAATCGAACTGCATTTACAGCTCATTCTGATTAATTACTTTCCCCAGTCTCAGTTACTCTGATAACACAGACTATTTATAAACCTTCCAACTGATTGCTCCATATGGACAAACACACAATTGGGCAATCCCTCAGTCCTAATAAGGAGCTGTTTTATGGGTGGGTGTGTTTCTGAGTGTGGGTGTGGGTGACATTGCTGTCATTTTCTCGGGTTTGGTTTGGAAGTCTAGCGCTTGAGAAGGGGTGTGTTTCTTCTTGGTGACTTTATTTTTTTATAGCTTCATGGTCCAATCAGCCAGGATTCCTGTGGGTTCAGCTAACTGGTAGACACTGGCATATTTTTCCACTCAATTAGTCTTAAAAATAATAATGGAAAAGCAACTTCTTATTATAGCAACTAAACATGGAAAGGTGACTCCAGTGGCCCTTAAATGATCCTAAAATGCAAGAATTAAAGGGGGAGGTGATTTAAAAAAATAGCACTATAATGTAGTTCCTTTATTTTACATTACATACAATTTAGTACATTAATCCTTATTAATTCTTAATTTTATCAATCATTATTAAATCTAGTGTTGATTTTTATCCTCAAGTTTGATTAAAACTCACTCAGCATGAATTTTTTAACTTGCAGTCGAAAGTCCTATTCATGAAGCTTATGCAGCTGTCAGGCTTCAGGCCAGCTCACCTAAAAAGCCCTTGCAGCTCCTTCACATGTGTGGTTATGGGTCGGTTAGCTTACAGAAATCATCCTTGTGATTTTTCCCCCAAGACCTGCTGTTGAAATCATCCCTCAAGAAATTTTAGAGTTTTTCTCTTTCAACTTGGAACTAGAGAAAGAGGGGTATGTGTGACAAAAGACTCATCAGCTGGTATTGGGCAATCTAAATCTATCTAAAAATAACCAGAAAGAAAGGGAATGAGCATTTTTAAAAGCTCCTACTATGTGCTGTCACTGTGCCAAGTGCTTTACAAACACTATCTCAATTAATCTTCATGACAACCCTGGGAGGGTTAGTTGTTTGAGACATTTTTCAGTCATGTCTGATTCTTCATGATGCCATTTGAGGTTTTTTTGGCAGTTACTGGAGTGCTTTGACATTTCCTTCTCCCAGTTATTTTACAGATGAGGAAACTGAGGCAAACAGGGCCAAGAGGCTTGTTCAGGATCACATAACTAAGAAGTGTCTGAGGTCAAATTTGAACTCATGATGATGAGTTGGTCCTTGATCTGCTATGCAACTTACCTCTCCACTGCCTTGATGCTTTATGGGGATCAAATGAGATAATGTTTGTAAAGGTGCTTTGCAAAGCTTTAAAGCATTTTTTAAAAATTATTGTTAGGCTAACGTCTATCATCTATTTCAAGTTTCATCATTTTAATTGATGAGACAGGTAAGTGGAACATTGGACAGAGATTGAGAATTGGAGATAGGAAGACCTGAATTCAAATCTGCTCTCAGATTCTTACTGGCTGAATGACTCTGGGCAAGTCACTTAACCCTGTTTGCCTCAGTTTCCCCATCTGTAAAATGAGCTGGAGAAGGAAATGGCAAAGCCCTCCAGTATCTCTGCCAAGAAAATCTCAAACACGGTTATGAAGTGTCAGACTGAAAAATGACTGACTAACTCTAAGCCAGGGGAGAGGACCCTGCAACTTCAAGTCCACATGTGGCCTTCCAGGTCCTTGGGTGCAGCCTTTTGACTGAATCCAAGTTTTACTGGACAAATCCATTTATTAAGGGGATTTGTTCTGTGAAGTTTGGATTCAGTCAAAGAGCCATACTTGAAGACCTAGAGGCCCACATGTGGCCTTGAGTCTGCAGGTTCCCCACCACCGCTCTAAGCCTAGGGCCTCTATACACTAAGCCACTTAAACAGCTAAGAAAACCCCGCTTCCCTTCTCTCTTCAACCTTACCCCAGTGAGGAAAATTTCTCTATCAAAGCGGGTCAACTCCTTCTCTGTACCTTTAGAGAATTATTTGAAGCAATGGGATCAGCCTCATATAGAATTAAGGCCATTAAATCTTTCATAAGTTTCCCTTTGGGCCACATATTGACTTAGTTTTAAAATGTATTATTAGCTCTGTTTTATTGTACTTTTTGTTTATTCTGTTAAATATCTCCCCTTTAATCTGCCTTGGGCTGCATTTGGGAGCATTGCTGGGCATGTTTGACACTTCTGATTTAGAGTGTTAAAATCATGATCACATAGCTAGCATGGATCAAAGGTAGAACTGGAACCCAGGTCTTTAGAGCAGGCTTTTTATTCACTACATCATGGAAACCTTAAAACACTACAGAAACGTTAGCCTTTGTGTTACGATTCTCCACGTTGTAGCTATTGTTATCATCATTATTACTACAGTCACAATGTTAAATGGGAAACAATTTAATAAAAGAAATTGAGTTGTAGAAGCCACCAAGACATCAGACCTGGAAACAGTGACTCCATGACTGTTGCTAAAAAAAACACCCAAAACCCAACAACAAAACCCAGTGGAAGCCAACAGTATATGGATCGTGCAAATAGACACAGTAAGACCTTTGTCATACACATCACTTTCAATTTCCTGTGTTCCACACGTCATCAGAGTAGTGTCCAGGCAACTGAATTTGTGACACTTCATTCCCTGGACGTGTTAAGTGAAAGGAGATTACAAAGAGCAAATCTCAGAGCCCTGAAAACAATCCCTCCGTTGAACATGTGCCATTACTGGTTTTCAGTTTAAAGGAGGATAGAAGCTCATTTTCCTACAGGGGACTCATTCCTCACTCACAGGACCCTTTCCATTGGGCAAGGATAGTTTTTTAGGAGTTGGGTCACTTCTGTTCATCTTGTTCAAGTTAAATTCAGGATTAATGTCATTGAGATTCAAAGGGTTCAAAAGGAGCAGGAGAAAACACGAGGTCCCTACACTTCCCAAAGGGATAGGGATAAAGATGACCTGTAATCTCTTTTTTTAATAATATTTGATTTTTTTTTTCAATTATGTACAGAAAGTTTTCAACATTCACTTCTATAAGATTTTGGGTTCCAAACTTTTTTCTCTCCCTTTCCTCAATACAGCAAGCAATTCAGTGTAGGTTATACATGTACAATCATATTCAAAATATTTTCATATTAGTCAGGTTATAAAAACACAATTAGAACAAAAGAGAAAAAGCAAGAGAAACAAATAGACAAAATGAAAGTAGTATGCTTCAATCTACATTCAGACTCCATAGTTCTTTCTCTGATCTGGACAATATTTTCCATTGTGAGTCTTTCAGAATTGTCTTAGGTCACTGTGTTGCTCAGAAGAGTCAAGTCTAATAAAGCTGGTCATCACAGAATATTACTGTTACTATGTGCAATGTTCTCCTGGTTCTGCTCGCTTCAGTCAGTATCTGTTCACATTTTTCCAGGTTTTCCCCAAATCTGCCTACTCATCATTTCTTATAGCACAATAGCTTTCCATTACATTCATGTACCACAACTTGTTCAGTCATTTCCCAATTGATAGGCACCCCCTCAATTTCCAATTCATCACCACAAAAAGAGTTGCTATAAATATTTTCGTACAAGTGAGTCTTTTTCCCTTTTTTATGCTCTCTTTGGGACACAGACCTAGAAGTGGTATCGCTGGATCAAAGAGTATGCATAGTTTTCTAGCCCTTTGGGCGTAGTTCCAAATTGCTCTCCAAAATGGTTGAAATAATTCACAACTTCACCAACCATGCATCGGTGTCCCAATTTCTCCTATCTTTTCCAGCATCTATCATTTTCCTTTTCTGTCATATTAACCAATCTGATAGGTATGAGGTGGTACCTCAGTTTTTTAATTTGCATTTCTCTAATTAGTAGCGATTTAGAGCATTTTTTCATATGATTACAGATAGCTTTAATTCCTTCACCTGAAAATTGCCTGTTCATATCCCTTGACCATTTATCAATTGGGGAACAGTTGCATTCTTATAGATTTAATTCAGTTCTCTATATATTTAGAAATGAGACCTTACCAGAGACACTGGTAGTAAAAATTGTTTCCCATCTTTCTGCTTCCCTTCTAATCTTGGTTTCATTGGCTTTGTTTGTGCAAATGCTTTTAAAATTTAATGTAATCAAAATTATCTATTTTGTATTTCCTAGTGTTCTCTATCTCTTTTTTGAGGCATAAATTTTTCCATACTCCATAGATCTGACATGTAAACTATTCCTTGCTCTCTTAATTTGCTTATGGTATTACCCTTTATGTCTAAATCATATCATAAACCCATTTTGACCTTATCTTGGTAGGATGACTTGTAATTTCATTGGTACAGAGAACTCCCAGAAGGGAAAACTTTTACCAGTGCAGATCCAGACCTTCTCCCAACTTAGAGTCTTAGAGAATTATCACAGAGGTGGGGAACCTGTGACCTTGAAGCTGCATGTGACCCCCTAGGTCCTCAAGTGCAGCCCTTTGATGGAATCCAAACTTCACAGAATAAATCCCCTTAATAAAAGGATTTGTTTTGTGAAGCTTAGATTCACTGAGAACTATGGAATAAAGGAATTCCCCTATGAATACGGGAAGTTAACCTCCCATCTATGACTTGGAGATCGGAAGAGTTGCTTGGGGGAGGGAGGGTACTAAAAAGGACTTGGCCATGGCCACAAAGCCAAATGTGTCAGTAACAGGAGAAACTTGAACCCGGTCTTTTCTGGTTCTGAGGTCAATTCTCCCTTTCTCTCTGTCTCTCTGTCTCTGTCTCTCTCTGTCCCTGTCTCTGTCTCTGTCTGTCTGTCTGTCTGTCTCTCTCTCTGTGTCTCTGTCTCTGTCTCTCTCCCTCCCTCCATTCTTTCCTCCCCCCTCTCTCCTATTTATTTATGCAGATAACTAAGAACAAATGAGATCAGGCTGAGTCAGTAAGAGGAGCCCAGAAATGCTCAGGGGAAAGGATTGAACTGTCATCAAGGGTTCGGTGGAAGTTTCATGGAGGAGGCTTCTGGATCTTGGAGAAGGTGTAGAATGTCAAAATGTAGAGATAGGGGGATGGAAGGGGGATGATGCTGGGGAAGGAATCTTAGGTATAGGGAACTGTTTGAGCAAAGGTGCAGGAAGAGGAAAATTCCACCTGTCTTCTAAGGAGGGCAAATAATCAGGTTGGTTTGCAGCATGGAGGAGGTGAGGGAGAGTAATGCAAGCTAAAGGTGATAAGGTAAGTTTGGGCCAGACCATGAGTCTAGGCAATGAAGTAAGATCTCACCGTTAGTCATTCAGCTTCTGTCAGCACTTGACAAAGTACAGTGGGAAAGAGACGCTAGAAGTCCCTCACGTCATCACTCTTCTGCCTTCTTCCTATCTACAGAGGGTCTAGACTGAAATAATATTGGTGTTATTAAGCCTGCTTCACCATCTTCTGATTGGTTCAGCACTCTTCTTTGGCCATCCCAGGAGATTTCTCACCACCGCTAATGACCAGCTCAAGCATGGATTCCCCTGGCTTTGGAGTACACTGAGTCCAGCAAGTAACTCCTGGGCTGTGATCGAATTAATGGCCAAGAGTAGATTTGCTGTTTGGTTTTCAAGGTGGTGACAACCTGCTCCCTCATGTTCGTGTAAGCCGGCATTTCTTTTCTGAGGTCTAGCCTTTGAAAATAGAAGGCATTCCAGAGAAGTGGAGAGTTTGGTCTCCAGTTGTAAGTTAACTCATGCCACTGAACCAACAGATTCCATCTGAGCAGGGGGTTGTGGGTAGGTAGGAAACTGATGGTTGTACCTCCACAGGTAATCTAGGGCTGGGATAAAAGCAAAGGCTCCCCTATCAGGGTCTGATTTCAGAAACTCACGAACCACTCCCCCTGGAGGAAACAGCTCTAAGGGTCAATGGGATATGGGTCCAGGAAGATATTGAAATGGAACCAGGACTAGAAGAAGCTAGTCCAAAGAATTCTACTCTCCCACAGTTCCTCAATCTGATTTTGCCTGGACTACCTGTCTAGACGATTTTGATTTAGATTTAGAGCAGGAAATGACCTCAAAAGTCCTTTAGTTTCAACTTCTCCTTTTAAAGATGTGGACACAGAAGCACAGGGAAGTTAATTGTCATATCCAGGGTCACACAGATAGTGATTGACAGGGTTGGGATCATAGGACCAGCAATCTAGGAGGGGCTTCGAAAGCCATCCAGTCCACTCCTCTCATTTTACAGATGGGGAAACAAATACATAATACATACTATATATATACACAAACACACAAATATATATATATATAATATATATAAAATATTTATCTTTTTGTTTACAGGTTGTATCTCTCTAGTACACTATAACTCCTTGGTGACAGGGGCTGTCTCACTGTTGTCTTGGGTTCCTAGCATTATAGCCTGAATTGGCACTGGTGTTTTAATACGTTCTTGTTACTTTGCAAAACATCTTCTCCAAGGTCACTCAGGTAAGAAATATCAGAAACGGAATTTGATTCTTAGATAACAAATCTAACATACTTCCCTCTATGTCCAACAGTCCAACATTGCTTCCATGTCATTTTTAGTCAACCATCCTTCTCCCCAACCTTTACACACACACACACACACACACACACACACATGCACACGCACACGCACTCGCATACGCACATGCACTTTTACTTTTGGCTTTAGCATAGACAGGCTTGCAAAGATGCAAAGTCCATGGCAAGGGATGGAAGAGGGGGGAAGTTCGAAGTAGGAAAACCAGCTAGGAAGTCATTGCGAAAGTGAGAAATGATGAGGACCTGAATATGGGTAAAGATGAACAGGAAAAGTATGGGGGTGGAAATGACAAGATTTGTCAGTTTCTAGGCTGCATGGGCTAGCTCAGGGTGAAGGATGGAGGTTGCTGCCTAGGTGACTAGGACAGTGCAGTCTTCAAAGGTAAAAAGGAGGCTCAGAAGACAGGTAGGTTTTTGAGAGGAAGACAATGAGTTCTGCTTTAAATATATTGTATTTCAGGTGTCTATGGAGCTTTCAGTTCAAAATGTCCAAAAGGCAACTGCCTACATGGGACTGGAGATTAGGAGAAAGACTGGGGCTGGATATGTTGATCAGGAAGTCATCTGCCTAGAGATAATTTTAAAGAAACCTGCAAGGAATAATGAGGTCATTAAGCAAAAGAGTATACTTGGAGAAGAGGCTTCTAATTAGTGCACATCATATAGATGATGAGTGAAGGAAGGTGACTGAGGAATGGTCAGACAGGTAGGAGAAGAGCAGGGTCATGAAAACCCAGAGAAATAAGAATTAACCAATAGAGGAAGGTGATTGACCATGACAAATGCCAGATTGAGTTCAAGAAGGGAGAGGAATGAGAAAAGGCCAGCATATTTAATAATTAAGAAATTGCAATCTGAAGAAATTGAGGCTGAGAGCAGTCAGGTGACTTGCCCTGGGTCACCTTTAGTTAGTATCAGAGGCAGGATCTGAATCCAGATTCTCTGACTCCAAAGCTAGGGCTCTTTCCATTATGCCATCCTGCATCCAAATCAGACTCTTGTAACTGTATTGTTTTTCATTATTATTAAAAGGGCACAGAGCACTGGGCCTGGAGTCAGGAAGACCTGAATTCAAATCACTCCCTAGTTGTGTGACCCTGAGTAAGTCACTTCATCTTGTTTGCCTCAGTTTCTTCATCTATAAAACGAGCTGGAGAAGGAGATGGCAAAACACTCCAGGATCTTTGCCAAGAAAACCCCGGATAGGGTCACGAAGAGTTGGATATAACTGAAATGACTGAACAACAGCAAAAATTATTATTAAGATGTTGCTGCTGGAAAAAAAAAACACCCAAAAATCTTACTGCTAGAAAAAAACCAAACAAACCTGTTTCTGTCGTGGGAAGGTCATAGGTGGTCATGGAGATGCCTTCCACCTCAATTACGATCCTATAATTCTACACTGGGCAGTGCATTTCATTTCCTTAGGTCCTAGACTTAATGGAGAGGGGTTCTTTTTTGGAGGGAGGATACTATTAAACTGCCCTTCTTACCCCCAAAGGGCAAAGGGTTGAGCTGCCACAACTCGGAGTCATCATTGTTATCCATTATTGATTTCCATCCATAGCATGATAAACAATAGCAGCTATTTTAAATATTATAATGGACAAAAGGAAAGAAGGGGTTAAGTCAGCCCAGGGAGCAGGGAGGGTGTTCTGGCTACTCCCCACCTCTCTTCCCACCCCTTGCCCTTTAAATCTTATTTCTTCCCAACATTTCTTAATCTTTCCTTGAAGCTCACTCAGGCTGCTGCCCGCTGAGCCCCAGACAGCCACTCTGGTGAAAACAACAACAGAGCCGAAGCCGTCAGAGGAGAGATGTCAGGGGCATTTCATGCTGCCTCCCTACTGAATTCAGCCCTAAGTCTAACCTCAGGAACACAAAACCAATGGAAACTATGCACAGCCCATATTTTGATTCAACTCTCCCCTGATTTGTTGGTTTGGACCCTGCCAATGCAACCCCCTCCCTCTTTTGTTTCCCTTCTCTTCCTTCTTTCCCCTTGCCCCGATTTCATTCTTGACTGGCATTTTCTTTCCTTTTCTCCAATTCCATTTTTATCATTTTGGTATACACATGAATTTTTAGCCTCTTAAAAGAGATGGAAATAATGACCATTCAGAGTCAGTGAGTTCTCTTTGGGAGGGGGTGATTTCATGTTTCCAAGAAGATGCCAATGCAGGTCTCTCAGTGATGATAGTATCTCATCACTCGCAAACACAGATCTCTCACATTAAATATTTTAAGAGAAGTCCAACCAGAAACTAGAATCTTAAGCACAGCATATGCTATAGTGAATGTCAGGTCAAGGAGAGGAAGTCATAATGATACAAGCACCTCTGGAGAAGCTCCCTCCTTGGAGAAATGGTATCTTGCTTTTTTCCCCTTCAATTTTTCCAAATGGAATTTATTATGAGAAGGAACATCTACTAGGAATCCCATCCTCATGTCTCAGAGAAATCTGGCTGGGCAGATTTGGCTTTGGGTCCTGAGAAACCTTAGAACTAGAGAAGGGGACCACTGACATATGGAGATGTGGCATGAAGTGAGTCCACTTGTTGAGCCACTAAATTCTATTGAACATAGGATTGGAAGCCCTCTTGACTCTTAAATCCATTGCTCTCCCTATTAAGCCTCACACTAGGGTTGTATGGGGTGTTCACGGAGGACTAGCCCTGAGCCCTTTTCAGGACTACTCATTAACCTTTGGTGTCCACCTCTCATTCAACTCTCACCTGTGGCTCCAAGAAGCTGGAGCATCCACAGTGACCGTACTCCAGCAAACTGTCTCAGCAGACAAACCAGTCTGAGGGTAATGGACAGGCCTCAAATCCATCATTGAGTTAGGGGATGTCTACTCTAAGCAGGTGAAGACTTCCCTTGATGGGTAGATGAGAACATTTTGTTTTAATAGCCATGAAGGCAGCTCTGTGGAACACTCAGAATTTGATCAAACATCAAAGATGCCAGGGTCATCCATTGCATCCTGGGCCATTGTCAGTCATCTTGACTTTTGTCTTGCCCCTGGGCTTTGGAAGACAGAGTGAGGCTGATGATCTTGTGCAACTCTGCCTCATTTAAATTCAATTTATGCACAAATCAATGACCCCACCACTTTATGGGTCCTCTTTGAAAATGAAGGACAAACAGCAACTGTCTATCCATGGCACATATCCTTACTTTTTAACTCCTATGAGCATACATCCCATCTTTTGCTCATTTCCTACCTAACTATACTCATCTGGACTTTATCGTGCCTCTAGGAACCTCATCACTGAGAAATAGTAGCTAATAATAATAGCTAACATTTCTAAAGTATTTAGTCAGGCACTGTGCTAAGGGCTTTGCAATTATTATCTTATTTGATTCTTACAACAACCCTGGGAAGTAGGTACTATTATAAACCCCATTTTATAGATGAGGAAATTGAGGCAAACAGAAGCTTTGTGACTTATCTAGGGTCACACAGTGAGAAAGTATCTCAGGTCAGAATCTCACTTTCCTGCAAGACTGAATCAACCTTGTTCCTCATATCTCATCAGTCACCTCTGCTCCTCAGATTGGGGGCAAAGCCAGTAGCTCTAAAAACCTCACTTAAAGAGGAGTCTCAGCAATCATCAAAACTACTTGGTATTGGCTAAGAAAAAAGTGTTGGATCAGCGGAATAGGTTAAGTATGTAAGACGTAGTAGTCAATGACATAGTAACCTACTGTTTTATAAACCTCGAGCACTTCAGCTTCTGGAATAAGAACTCACTATTTAACAAAAGCTGCTGGGGACACTGGAAAATAGTACGGCAGAAAGTAGGCATAGACTACCTCACACCCTATATCAAGATAAAGCCAAAATGGATACACAATTTAGATACAAAGGCTGATACTATAAGCAAACTAAGTGAGCAAGGAATAGTTTAACTGTCAGATTTATGGAGAACAGAAGAATTTATGACCAAATAAGAGAAAGAGAACATTATGAGATGCAAAATGGATAATTTTGATTACATAAAATTGAAAAGGTTTTGCACAAACCAGGCCAATGCAGCCAAAATTAGAAGGGAATCAGAAAGATGGAAAATAATTTTTACAACCAGTGTCTGTGATAAAGGCCTGATTTCTAAAATATATAGAGAACTGAGTCAAATTTATAAGAATACAAGTCATTCCCCAATTGATAAATGGTCAAAGGAAATGAACAGGCAGTTTTCAGATGAAGAAATTAAAGCTATCTATAGTCATATAAAAAAATGCTCTAAATCACTATTGATTAGGAAAATGCAAATCAAAACAACTCTGAGCTACTACTTCATACTTACCAGATTGGCTAACAGGAAAATGATAAATGTTGGAGAACATGTGAGAAAATTGGAACACTAATGTATTGTTGGCGGTATTGTGAATGGATCCAACCATTCTGGAGATCAATTTGTAACTAGGCCTAAAGGGTTATAAAACTGTGCCTATCCTTTGACCCAACAATACCACTTCTAGTTCTGTGATCCTAAAGAGATCATAAAATGGGAAAAGGACTCATATGTACAAAAATATTTATAGCAGCTCTTTTTGTAGTGGCAAAGAATTGGGAATTAAGGGGGTGCCCATCAATTGGGGAATGGTTGAGTAAGTTGTGGTATATGAATGTAATGGAATATTATTGTTCCCAAAGATATGATGAGCAGGCGGACTTTAGAAAAAACTTGGAGACTTACATGAACTGATGCTGAGTGAAATGAGCAGAACCAGGGGAACACTGTGCATGATAACAATCACAGTGTGCAAGGACTGTTTCTGATAGACTTAACTCCTCTCTGTAATGCGATGATCCAGGACAACTCCAAAAGACTCCTGATGGAAAATACTGTCCATATCCAGAGAGAGAACTATGGAGTCTGAATGCAGATCAAAGCACACTATTTATTCTCTCTCTTTTGTTGTTTCTTCTTTCTCATAGAGCCTCCCATTGATCCTAATTCTTCTTTACAATATGACTAACGGGAAAATGTTTAATATGAATGTATATGTACAACCTATATCAGATTGCCTGCCATCTTGGAGAGGAGAAGGAGGGGGAGAAAATTTAGAGCTGAAAATCTTATGGAAGTGAATGTTGAAAACTAAAAATAAATAAATAATTTTTTTTTAAAAAAGAGGAGACTCTTCATTTCCCATCTGTTTGCACTCCTATGAACTTTTCCATCATTCTCTAAAACTCTAGTTTTCATCTCCCCTCCCTGCCTCCTCTTTTCTTCCAGCTTCCTTTCATCTTTCCCCATCAGATTGGTGGCTCCTTGAGGAGAGAAACTATCTTTTTTCATATCTGTATCCCTAGGGCTTAGCACAATGCCTGGCACATAGAGGTTGCTTAAAAATGGCTACACTGGAAGCTTTTAGAGGACAGAAACTCTTTTACACCCAGCATCCACTGTAGCACATAACACAAAGTAAGAGGTTTGAGATCTGAGAAGCCCCAGCCTTAGAAAAGAGGACCATTGGGAGCTGTGGCACAATGGCTAGCCATCTAGTATATGGGGAGAGGCCATGTTTGGAGAGTAGGTAGGACAGGCTGACTTCAAGAGAATCACACGACTCTGACAGAGACTGGGCAGTCCCCAGCATGTAGAGGAAGTGTGACTTTCCTTATCTATCAAATAAGCGGCTTAGACTTGATGACTCCTGACCACCTTAGTCTATCATGCTATTATAAGTGAATAGAAAATAAGTGCTAATATAATAATGGAACACTAAATATATAATATATAAAAATATATTTTATTATTTATGTTATGATTATTTAATCGATAATATAATTATTCTGTTATAATTATTATGTAATGCTTATAATACAATTATAATATTGTGATGGAATGCATAATAACAGAATATTAAAAGGTATTGGAAGGTAGCAGCAGAGAAGCAACAAGAAGAGGAAATCAGGACAGGCTTCACATAGGAGGCAGTCACTGAGCGTGCCAAAGTGTAGGATTGAGGAGGTTGGGCATTCCAGGGACTGGGGGTGAGGAAATGGAACCCAGTCTGTTCAAAGACATAGAGGCTGGAAACAAAATGGTTTATGGGAGGAAAAACATGAGATGGGGCCAGGTTGACTAGAATGTTGTGTGACCGAAGGAGCGTAATGTGCATTAAACCTCGAAGGAAAAACTGCAGCCAACCTGTGAAGGGCTTTAAATCCCAAAGAAAGGATTTTGTGTTTTATAATCAATCACCAAACATTTTGAATCATATTTTTATTGCAAACTCTAAAAAATCCACAATTGATATACAAAGAAAAACAGAGAAAAGACTACACAGGGAAACCTGAATCATTCAGACCTTTTTTTTAACATTAAACTTAGCACAATCATACTTATACCTCCTTGTTCTCAATAAACATTTATTAAGTGACTGCTATGTTCCAATCATGTAAAGTGCTGGAGGACAACCACTGTCTCATTTTTGTCTTTGTATCTCTAATACCTTACAACACTTGGCACACACTGGGTGCATAATAAATGCATATTGATGGATCAATTTATCCTAGAGGCAATCAGGAACCATTGAGGCTTCTTCACTATGTGCCGAGCACACAGTAGGCACTGAATGAATGTTTATTGATGGATTGATTTAGTAACATAGTCACTCCTATTTCCTAATTCAGGAAGGAATCATCATCAAACCAACAAATCTCAGATTTGTCAGGTGCCTCTGAAGATACCGAGTATATCCCTTAGCACAGATCTTGGCTATATGAATGTTCAGATGACTGATTTTAGCCCTAGTTGAAATGATACAGATACAATATGGTCAAAGATTTGAAAAAGGAAATGGCCTGGCAGTTTGGAAGGATTTTTTCCAGAGTTTGTTACATCCTATACTCAAGTTGATCATAAAAGTCTCCCAGAGGGACCCTTCTAAAGCTGTTCCATTTTTTTAAGAGGCAAATAGACTCCCCCAGCTGCCCAGCATGAACCCTTTCCTTCCACTCAAATGCTTCTTTTGTCTGGGGCTGCAGAGGACAAATTCCTGGTCCCCTCCCCCTGCCTGTCCGCCTTCATATTTCTCCTTTTCTATGAAATAGTTTCCCATCACAATCAGCTGGCTTCTTTAGCCACCGTTAAGCCCTCAGCATTCACTTTCAGGAACTACTAATGACCCCATTAGGACCTGCAGATGTATGCTTACACAGCCGGCTGAGTGTTTGGGTCTCATGGGAGTTAAGCCAATCAGTGTGAGTTTCCCATAGGACTGAAGTGAGTACTTCAGTGGGATGAACGCATCAGGGTTCAAATCCTACCATTTGTCTAGACAAGTCACTTCAACTCTTGGATCTGCTTCCTCATCTATAAAAATGGACTAGATTGACTCTGAGGTCCCTTCTACCTCCACTTCTATGATCCAATGATTCTGTAAAATCCTTTCATTTCCCTGGGCCTCAGTTTCCTCTCCTGTCAAATGAGAGGGTTGAACTAGATGACCTCTGGGATCCCTTCCAGCTCTCAGTCTACTATTCTATGACATTTGCCTAATGCAGACCTTCCTTTCTATCCCACTCACGCAAGGTTCGGCAGCAGATATCATGTATCATTTTCTTTTGGGCTTCTGTGAGTGTAGCGCAGATCCCTCCCACTGACTGCCAAGCAGGGCACAACCTTTATCTGAGGACAATTCTAAATCTGATGTCATCCTTCTCAGCAGCATTTCTATGCTGTCTCATTTTTTACCCATCTGTCCCCACCTCTAAGGCACTTGTTCACACTCTGTTTATTTTCTGGTTGGATGACTGCCACCTCTTATTGTCTGGATGTCCTCTCTTCTCCTTTCCCTGCTTCAGTTCTGGCCTAGTCAAAAACTTGCTCCTGATCTCTTGATATCTCTTCTACCTTCAGATTCCCTTCAGCCCCCTTCCTCCATTTCTATATCATTTTGTTTTTTCTAGGTCAGAAAATCACAGGTTGGATTTTCCTTAAATCCACATAAAACGCAATGTGGCATGGTGGCCATGGTTCTAGGAATGAAGTCAGGAAGACCTGAGTTCAAATCTTTCTTCAGAGTCCCACTAGACTTATTCTGGATGTCTTTCAGTCTCAGTTTCTTTGTCTGTAAAATAAGGCTAATATTGCAAGACCTGCCTCATAAGATTGCTGAGAGGATCCAATGAGATCATCTATGTGATATGCCAACCTTACAGCACTATATGGATGTGTACTACTCAACAGTTAGTGCTACTATTATAATCATGGGGGTATACTAGAAAGAGGGCTGAATTTGGACTCAGGGCCTGAGTGTGAATCCTGGTTCTGCTACCTACTATTGGGGCATGTTACTTGACTTTTCTGTGCCTCAGTTTCCTCCTCTGTAAAACAAGAGGGTTGGACTGGCAATTCAGGTACCTTTTAGATCTTAATCTAAGATTTTGTTGTTCAGTTGTTTCAGCTATGTCTGACTCTTCATGACTCCATTTGGGGGTTTTTGGCAAAGATAATAGAGTGATTTGCCATTGCCTTTTCCACCTCATTTTACAGATGACAAAACTTGAGGCAAACAGGGTTAAGGGACTTTTCCAGAGTCACACAGCTAGTAAGTGTCTGAGACCAGATCTGAACTCACGAAGATGAATCTTCCTGACTACAGGCCTGGCACTCTGTCTACTGCATCACCTAACTGCCTAATCTAAAATACTATGGTTCTTATTGGCTGCATGACTAAAGAACTCAATTAACCTCTCTGGGCCTCAGCTTCCTCCTTTGTAAAAGAGAATATTGGATTGAATGTCCTCTATGGTCCCTTTCCAGTTCTCCATGTATGATCCAATGCCTTTAATACTTCCTCTTTATGGCCGCCCTTTGTTGCCTTATTCATCTATTCGCATTCTAATTACTTCTCCTTGTGCCCCCCTCCAAGAGCAGTCTACCATGTTCTGTTTGTTTAAAAATAAAAGGATCTCTCCTCTCTCTAGAAACTGATACCCATGGATAGCTGAAAACCTAGCCCAACAAGAGGGTCTGAGAATTTTCACCCACCAGTCTGGGGAAATAGATGCAAAATAGACCTCATGTCTTAGAAATCGATGCCTCGGGAACCCCAGCATCCAGCAACGTGCTGGTACTGTTTGTTTTGATCTCCTCAAAGAAAAGTATGCAGGAGCTTGGCTCCCAGCTCCCCTCCTCCTAAAGTTGGGCTGACATTCCATTCTTTCTGACCATCTGGTCTCCTCATTTCCCTAGGCCAAGCACAGCTTGGCTCCCCTCCTCCACCGCCACGGACCAAAGAAGAAAAGGAGTCCCCTGTGCTGCTATAACACAGTCTCAGATTTCCATTCAGTGCTACTTGAGGTGAAACTAACCAACCGAGGGATGGATTTCTAATATTTTGCTAAGGAAGTGAGATTTGAGAGGGGGTAGGGAGGGAAAAAAAAGAATTCATTCACAAATGAGACAGAAAAGAAATGGTTTCAGGATGAATAATTGACCCTGTTGTCATCTGCTCTGGTTGGGCCACATCTGGAGTTTGAGGTTCAGTTTGGGGTGCCACAGTTTAAAAAGGGGACCCTAACTTGGGAGCATATAGAGAGGAGAGTTACCAGGATGGTGAAGGATCTTGGGATTATGTCCTAGGAAGGTCAGTTGTGGATATTCCCCAAACAGAAGAGAAGGCTGAGGGTGGGGAGGGACAGTGGAGAACCCAGAAGAGTAGTAGTCTTATAACCTTTGAAAATCTGTAAGAAGGGAAGAAGGATGAACTTTATTCCACTTGGCCATAAAGAATAGAATGAGGAAAAATTTATGGAAGTCACAGAAGAGGAAAATTTAGGCTTCATGGAAAGAAAAATTTCCTAACAATTACAAGTTTTCCAAAATGCATACCCATAGAAAGAGAATGACAGAGAAAAACTAAGGAACAGAGACAGAGAGAGCCAGAAAAATACAGAGAGAATAGATACACAGAGAAACAGAAACACAGAGAAATAGATTTCAGAGAGATAGAGAAGAATAGATGCGAAAAGAGAAATTGTTAGAGAAATAGAAACAGATGTACAGAGAGAAGTAGACAGAAATGGAGAAAAAAAATTGTAATCAATAGATACAGAAAGCAAAGAGATGAATAGAGTGAATGAATAAAGTATTTATTAGTGCTTGTTATGTGCAAACCATTCTGCTAAGCGCTGAGAATACAGTCAGAAAAGTCGGGCAGTCTCTACTTTGAAGAAGCTCACATTCTAATGTGAGAGACAACACAGATGGAAGGTTTCAGCCTCAAATTCAGTGGAAAGGTTCCATGGTTCTTAGGGTACATCAGCAAAACAGATGAGATTACCCCTTCCTTAATGTCATTTCCCCTGATAAAATTACATCAATTTCTATAGAACCATATCACAGGAGCAAGGACTTTGGTGGAAAGAAGTTTCTTTTCTCGGTCTTCAGTAGCTGTGGTATAGCCCAAGGAGGAGCAGTCCTCAGACTGCATCTCCACAGGGGTTGCACAGCAGGGTGATGGCTGAGGTCACTGAGCTAGAAGTATCAGTATTCCAAGGTTTGTGAGATCTGGATTCTAGGTTGTCTCTATCAGGATCTGAGGAGAGATTGTGGTTCAAGATGGTGATGGTGTTTTGACTTTTCTGATACATATTATCTCCTATCTCTCCCCCAGGATTCCTTGTTGCCTAAGCTAAGGTAGTTTGCCTGCCCTTGTGGATGGCAGGTGGTTAGCAACTGGTGGGGATAACTGGCTCCTTTTCCACAAGAGTTGCTTTTCTAGATTATGACTGTGAGGGCTGGGCTGGAAGCAGGACCAGTGGTCTGGGAGACTGATTCTCAGAAATGGATACACAGAAAGAGAAGACAGTCTTCTTTCTTCAATCTTGTCTAGAGAGAAGTAGATAGTACAGAGAGAAACAGATATACAGAGAAACAAAAAAGTACATGCAAAAAAATTGACACAAAGAACTAGACCCACAGAGCAATGACTAGATAAATAGATACAGAGAGAAGTACATAAAGAGACACAGAAATAGATAGATACAGAAATACACATGAAAAGAAACAGAGAAATAAATACAGTGACACAAGCAAAGAAATAGATACAAAGAAATAAACAAATAGATATAGAAAGGCACATGCAAAGAAATAGTGAGAAATACACACAAAGAAATAGACGCAGAAATAGATACATACAGAAAGAGGAACAAAGAAATAGACACAGAGAGAAGTATACTCAAAGAAATAGACACAGAAATAGTTACAGAAAGACACCTGCAAAGAAACAGATGTAAACACAATGAAATAGACACAGAGAAATACTTACAAAGAAATAAACACAGAAATAGAGAGAAATACACCCAGAAAGAAATTGATACAGAGAAATTGCTAGATAAATAGATACACAGAGATATAAACAAATGGGATGGAGGGAAAATTGCGTATAGGACGTAAAGCTAGAATCTTAACTGAGGTAGGCTGAATGATTTTGTTGCTTGAATGCTAGATTTAGAATGGCCTGAGTATTTATTTTTCTTTAGGATCATAGAAACTACACAGTTTAGCAAACCCTCTTTGATATGAATAGTTAGTTAAGATGAGGCAGCTAGGTGGTGCAGTGGATAGAGCACCAGTGCAGGAGTCAGGAAGACCTGAGTTCAAATCTCACCTCAGACACTTGACACTCACTAGCTGTGTGACCTTGGGCAAGTCACTTAACCCCAATTGCCTCATCCTGGGTCATCTCCAGTCATCCTGATGAATAACTGGATGCAGATGGCTCTGGAGAAGTGAGGCTGGTGACCGGCACAGCCCTCCCTCATTCAAAACAAAGTCAAGTGCAAGTCATATCATTGTTTCTCTCATGGCATGGTCTTCTTAGGCAATGAAAGATGAACACACACACAGTTAAGATAAGAGAGCTGCAAGGTAACGAACTGGGTTGAGATCTTCCCCTGTCTTGGATAAATGGGTTCATTTGCTCCTTGATATATGTGATCTTTGTGGAACTAGCATTTGGTAGGAAGGGGAAACAAACCTTAGATATAGCTTAGCTCCTCTCCTTGAAAGGACAGCAATCTGGAGTACATCCTGAACTAAAAACTTATTTCCCCTAGACTGGCTGTTTTAAAAGAAACAGACATATATAATTCTAGACTGATACCCTCTTTCTGAAGAGAGCAGAAGGATCAGTCTCTGGAGCCAATCGCTGGCTTCCCCTCCTGGCAGGAATCAAGGTCTCCCTTGGAGAAGGGTGGGTAGAGGAGACCACAGATACCTATTCTTGCTTCTTTTTCAAGTTATACTTAAATAAACCTATGTAGACATACATATCTTCTACATAATTATAATAGCTGTGATGGTAGCTATTACAATTATTATATTTATTTTTTATTACCTGACCATCCCGTCTACTCATACAATAGAAAAGGACCTAGTTGTTCATTTCTTGGTCTACGAAGAATAATGACAGCAGGTCCTTAGGACTGCCTGGTTTCAAATCCAAGAAATAAAAAGCACTTAGTGTCCCTGAAAGATTTCCATCTAACTATTATCCTCAGAGCCCCTATGGGCTGGAAAGGAATGGCCCTAGACTTCAGTCCTAGATTGTCTTTCCAAGAGTCTTAATGAGAATGCTGGTCTTTGGTCTCCATCCAACATAAAAACTTTCTCTTGTGAAAAGGCACTGGGGACCCAGCAGATACAATGCAGGTACAATTACTTAGGCATCGCTCATTCTTGTATCAAGAGGCCATCTTCTGCTCTTGACTTTTCATGATTGCTGCCTGTTTATTTAACCCTGGATTTCAGAAAGGAAGCCAGCAGGGGTCAGAAACTGGCCCAGAGTTCATGGCAATGGAAGGTACTGTGCTTCCTGGGGGTCCAAGGGCTGAAGAGACTGCATGTTGATGGGCCTGGAAGATTTTAGGATACACAGTTTCTTCTGTCACATAGGAAGGTGCTGGCATAAAGTGATAATAGCAACATACATTTCTTTAACTCTGAAAGTTTGTAAAGCCTTTAATATATTATCTCAAGAAAGCCTTGGAATGACCAGCTCAGCTAAATGAGTTAATATGAAAAGTGCTTTGGAAATCTTAAAGAACACTATATATGACAGTTGTTGTTATTATTACTCCTACTGGTGTTGCTACTATTTGACAGAGGAAGCTACTGAGGTCCTCGAGGCCATGGGCTGAAATCTAGCCTCTGACACATACCATCTGTGTGACCTTGGGTAAGTCATTTAACATCCTTGGGTCTCAGTTTCCTCAAATATAAAATGAGAAGGGGGCAGCCCCAGAGGTCCTTTCTGGTTCTATGGTGAAAACTAGCTAATGAGTAACAAGAGGCAGAATTTAAATCCTACTTTTCCTGTTCATCATATTTGCATCCCTAGCATCACGGGCAATTAAAGAAAAAATAATTCTTAATTGATTGATTGATTTTTACAGATGAAACTGACACTCAAGAAAATAAAGTCACTTACTCAAGATCACAGAGCTAGCAGAATATTAGGGAAAGGAAGTTCTTATGGAATTTCCAGGGGTGATATTTAAACTCAAATGTCTCCTGACTCCTACTAGATTCTAAGACCCTAGAGAAATAAATACAAAGTGACACAAGCAAAGAAATGGACACAAAGAAATAAACAGATATAGAAAGGCACATGCAAAGAAATACTCAGTGAGAAATACACACAAAAATATACACAAAAATAGATACAGAAAGACTGCAAAGAAATAGACAGTGAGAAATACACACAAAGAAATAGATACACACAGAAAGAGGAACAAAGAAATAGAGAGAAATATACACAAAGAAGTAGACAAAAATAGTTACAGAAAGACACCTGCAAAGAAACAGATGTACACACAATGAAATAGACACAGAGAAATACTTACAAAGAAATAAATACAGAAATAGAGAGAAATATACCTAGAAAGAAATTGATACAGAGAAATTACTAGATAAAAGATATGTAGAGAGATAAATGGGATGGAGGGAAAATTGTGTATAGGAGGTAATGCTAGAATCTTAACTGAGGTGGGCTGAATGATTTTGTTGCTTGAATGCTAGATTTAGAATGGCCTGAGTATTTGTGTTTCTTTAGGATCATAGAAACCACACAGTTTAGCCACTTTCTAGTTAAGATGAAGAGAGCTGCAAGGTGATGGACTGAGTTGAACTCTTCCCCTGCCTTAGATAAATGGCCTCTGGGTATCTCGGTGTTACAGTGGGTGGAATGCTGGGATTGGAGCTATGGCGACCTGTGTTCAAATCCAACCTCAGGCACTTACTAGTTAAATGACCCTGGGCAAGTCACTTAACCTCTGTCAACCTCAGTTTCCTCAAATGTAAAATGGTGATAAAAATAGCACCTACCTCCCAGGGTTGTGGTAAGGATCTGCTTTTGTAAATGTGTTAAGTGCTTAACATAGTTCCTGACACATAGTAGGAGTTTTAAAAATGTTTCTGCTCTTTTCTTTTTCCCTACTTTCCCAATTCATGACACATTTTTTTTTTTTACTCTTTATCAATTTGATCTCTCTACTGAAGTAGACCAAAACCTCTCCTAGCCCTCATTTGGCTGTGGAGGTAACCTCTCCCCCTTTACAAGACTTCTGTCTATGTAGGGGTGGCTTTGTAAATGGTAATGAGAGATAAGGGAGGGTCCAGCGAAGAAGAGAGAGCACAATAAACTGACTTGGGAATTCTACTTTGCTACTAATTTGGTGAGTGACTTTCAGCAAGACTTTGATTTCTCTGAGATATAGAAGTACTTTACTTGTGAAGTTAGGAGCTCACCGACTTTATCAAACATCCAAGGCAGACCTCCTGCTTATAGAACACTGTGCTGGATATTCATGGATTTCTTAGTTTAGTAGAGGAAATACAAAAACAACTGGTCTACAAAGTCTGGAGGGGGAAGTATTGGCAATAACTAGAGGTGGAGGAGAGGAGAGGAATCATGGAGAGCTTCCTGGAGGAATTAGCACTTGACCTAAACTTTAAAGGCCAAGTAAGAGTCTAACAGTCCAAGATGGAGAAAAGGCATCCCAGGTATAGGGAACATCATGACTGAAGGGATGAGGAAGGACAACATGGAAAGTATTTCAATAACAGTGAATCATCCAGTTTGGTTGGAACATACCAAACAGGGAGGGGAAATAGTATGAGACACATCTGCTTGTGGGGGCCTTGGATATCAAACCAAGAAGTTTCCTCATTTATAAAATGAAATTCTAGGACTAAATACTCTCCCTGATCCCTAAATCCTTGAGGGCTCATAGGATCCTAGAGATCGATACCTCTTGGTAAGGGGAGCAACAGATAGTGCTTTAGGGCTTTGAGCAGAGGAGTAATAAGACCTATTCTTTTCAGGGTAATCTCTATGGAATGGGCCTCCCCTGCTTCCCTAGGGAAGCCAGAGTTTTAGGAGATGGGGAAGAAATGCATGTTGTAGACTCACTTAATATGGGGAGGAAAGTAGTGAAAATAAAATTTCATGGATTGAATAGAAAAAATATTTATGGCCATCTCCTATCATCCTGATCTATATCTGGCCACTGAACCCAGAGGGCTCCAGAAGACAGAGTGATGGTGGTAACTTGGCACAGAGCTCCCTCACATCAAGTCAATTCACTTGCATGTCATGGTCCTCTTCAAGAATGAAGGACACACAATAACAACATGTTTAGCACTTTTGAAGTTTACTTTGAGGTCTAATTTTACTACAAAACTCTGATACACAATTCAGTAACCAGGACTACATGTCCAATTTCCTTTATCTGAGCAAATGTGCCCCAACAGAAAATTTCTCCTGGGTAGGTTTAGGGAGGATGCCCTAGAATCAGGATAAAATTGGTTCATATGGTTTCCCACCATGGATCCGTCTTTGAAACACTCCCCCTAGCTAGGAATATTATTGATCTGCCAACATTTTTCCCTTGGTTTCCTGTGGAAAATGGCCACATACACTCACATACAGACACACACACACACCCCAACCACTGCTGGGGTGAGAGCATTCTTTCCACCTGAAATGATAGATCAGACCTAGGTTTGGGCAAAGCACAACTGGGTGTTCTTAGAGCCAAGCCTCAAGGAAGCTGCTCCAACATTCCCATTGGCTAGGAAATCCCAAACCCAGAAAAGGTAATTTGTGAAAACATCCATTATGGTTTCCTTCTGGAACTTCCCATACAGCTGTGGTCAGGGTCCTCCCAATATACATGGTGTGATGAATCATAGAAGAAAAGTGGTCATTCACTCTCCTACAAGAGTTTTCATAGAAGAAAATGGTGAGTATATAAAACCTTTCTCATTATAAAAGTCATAGACATATAATCATAGACTTAGATCTAGAAAGATGAAAATAGTGAGAATATAAAACCTTTCTTATAAGACAATTATAGATATATGATCATAGATTTAGAGCCAGAAAGGACCTCAAAGACCATCTGGTTGGACCTCCTAATTCTACAGATGAGGAAACTGAGACCCAGGGATGTTAAGTAAGTTGCCCAAGTGTGTTGGACACTTACTATGTTGATTTCAGCAATGATACACTTTCTATTGTACTACTCTGCCTCCCATGATTGGGCCATTAATTGAATGCCATGGGGCATTCCCTGAAATTCACAGGACAGGCCCCCTGCAGAATGACTACTCCGAGTTCAAGGTACTTGGTGGGTGTATAATTCTGAAATTATAATTCATAAGCCCCTATCGATGTGTTTCCCTTTCAACAGTGCTTCAGAGGATGCAAATAACAAGGCAAAGCCACTTACTAAAATGATATATTAAGAACAGTATCAACAAAACATCTTCCCCCATAAACCTGGGTATACTCTTTCACAAATACACCCAGTATTAGTAGAGGAAATGGATACACATACAAGTTATGAGTGTATAAGTAACAATATATGTGGCCTACGCATGGGTGATGAGGGCAACTACTTCAATGAGATACATAGGAGGTCTCATGGAACAATGAATGACTTTGTATATTGCCATGGTGCATCAATCTCAACGCAGATACATACACTTATTATGAATCTAGAGCTTAAAAGAAAGTTGCCACTGACTCTATTCTACTTCTTTATAAAATTCTTGCTCTGGTGAAAATCTGCAAGAAGGACAGCTAGATGGTGAAGCGGAGAGACAACTAGCTCTTGAGTCAGGAGGACCAGAGTTCAAATTTGACCTCAGATACTTACTAACTCTGTGACCCTGGGCAAATCACTTAACCCTGATTGCTTCCAAAGAAACATCTGGTAGGGGAGTTAGACATCCAAGGAATTTCTGATAGGTTCTGTTTCAGGTTCTGACACTCTCTAGTTATGTGACCTTGGACAATTCATCCAACCAGCCTGCCCCTCAGTTTCCTCATCTGGTGCAATTGAAAGGTCACTAGTTTTGGATTCAGAGGGTTTGGATTCCACATCTGTTACTATCAGTGTCACTTGGGACTAGTCATTCAAGTCCTCTAGACCTCAGTCTCCTCATTTGTAAAATGAAGGGGTTGAACTAGGTGATTTCTAAGGCCTCTTTCAGCTCTAAATCTATGAGCTTGTGATATTTCAAGTGATTGACTGGAATTTTCTTTCTAAGGTCTCCTCTAAAGTCCTATAACCCTTAACTTCTTGGTAAGGGAAACAATAGAAGGTATTGAATGACTGTTGCCAGGAGAGGGAAATGTTACCCCCAGAATATGTGTGGGGTCCATGAAAATCTTGTGAACTAAAATAAACTTTTGAAGGTAGAGTCATTTTTTGAAAACTATGTGTGAGACCAACATCTATTACAGTCATATGTTGAAATATATGACTTCCAGTAGGAAGTTCTATCTCTGAAGGACTAGTTAAGCTAAAGGACTAGTTAAAGCTGAAGGGACCTCAGAAGCCACCTCTCCAACCCTTTTATTCTACAGAGGAGGAAACTGAGGCACAGAGGGGTGAAGTTGTGCCAGCTCACATAGGTAGTAAATGGCAGAGCAGGATTTGAGCCCAGGTCCTCTGATTCAGCCTTCAAAACACCACCCAAATCAACTCAACATGTAGGCTCTTCAAAACCACTTGAAGAGAAAATACACATTGGAAGGGGTCAGTTAACAATGGGAAGAGCAATAATTGATAGTAAAAGAAAATAAAACTATCATACATTAGATGACATTCGTATTTCAATGGCTTTGTGGTAGGGCAACAGTGGACTCGAACGGAAAGAACCCTGGCTCGGCAGTCAGGAAGACATGCATTTAAATGTGACATCAGACACTTAGATCTATGAGACCCTGGGCAAGTCACTTAACCTCGGTCTGTAGGCTCCTCATTTTTCTCAACATTAAAATGGAGATAATAGTAGTACCCATGTCCCAGGATCATTGTGAGGATCAAATGAGGTAATATTTGTAAAGCACTTAGTACAGTGCCTGGAAGGCACATAGTAGGTACTTAATAAATGATAGTTCTTTGTCTTTATCCCTCTCTTTCTTATTTCCTTTCTTTCCTTTCTTCCTCTCTTCTCCTTCCTCCTCTCCTCTCTTCTCTCCTCCTTCCCTCCTTCTCTCTTCTCCCTCCCTCCCTCCCTCCCCCCTTCCCTCTCTTCCTTCCTTCCTTCCTTCCTTCCTTCCTTCCTTCCTTCCTTCCTTCCTTCCTTCCTTCCTTCCTTCCTTCCTTCCTTCCTTCCTTCCTTCCTTCCTTCCTTCCTTCCCTTGAAGTCAGAGAACATATTGACATATTGAGAAGAAAACATTCTATAAAAACTCAAATGCTTATAAATATGAGCTGTTGCAACAACACAAAACCAGCGGGGTGGGGGGAGCAAGTTCCAAGTATCCTCCAAGGTCCATGACCAAAATTGGGAAATGACTCAATGTCTTTGAACTGCTTTTACATCTGGAGATTTCTGGAATCCTATTCTTATACCTTGTTTAGAATCTATTTTCTCAAAATTACTAAATCATGCTCTCTTTTTGAAACACTTGTACCTGTAGCTGAAAATTAACATAGGAAGTGACCTTGTCCTGGAATGAAATAACCAACTGTCCAATCATCTGTCCTTGGACTTGGCATTATTAGCCAGGGAAGCCTTTCCTCGACTTCCGACTTCCCCCTTCCCCCACCCCCAACCATACCATCACAAATACTGATTAGTTCAGTTAGAAGAGATTATTGCCAGGTGCAGTGGTCTGAGGTTTCTGCTGTGTTGCGAATAAGTCATGAGCAGGGGTATATTGGAGGGGGGAAATGTCAGAGAGAAGAATCCCTCTTGTTAATTATCTGTAGAATTTTTGGTAAGTGGTCATTCAGTAAGCATCTTTGGAATCCTGGGCCACAGCAATCTTTTGTGTTCCACTGCTCACAAATAATCCCAGCAGCATTTGTCAGGGGTGGGTGAGGTGTTCCATTGTGCATGGTGGCAGCTTCTTCTGGACAGAAATGATCAATTTCGGGAGACCAAAGAGAGGGAATGAACTTGGCCTTGTTTTTGTTGATGAGTGCATAGAAGTCTGACTTGGGGTTTTGAGGATGCCTGAAAAAATGCAGGATAATATCCAGAAAATCCGTGTGTGTTGGGGGAGATTATTCCCCATCTCTGAGAGACAGATGCAAGTGCCTAACTGGAACCAATTTCTCAAAGACATGCTCATTTGTCTTTAATCCTTTGAAACCAAGTTCAAAGGACCAATGTGAAAATTAAAAAAATGTAGGTTAAGCAGATTAGAATTGGATTCAAAGCACTTCTTAGCGGTGCTTAGATTAGAGATGTCGCTCCAAGGTTTTTGAGGCTGAAAGAGAGAAGAGACATGCCACAGGTCCCAGGCAGCAGAAGAAAGATCAGTGGGGGGGAAGTTCTAGAAGGGGGCAGCTTTGACCTCAGTAGAAGGACTCAGAGTCCTGGCACTGCAGTCAAGGAGATCAGAGTTTGAATCCTGCCTCAGAAACTGAATGTGTGACCCTGACTTTTTGAGCCTCTGTTTCCTAAAAATGAAAAGGTTAGACCACACCATCTCTAAGGTCCTTTCCAACTCCAGATTTATCATCCTATGAACCCATGACGTACTTTCTGAGAAGTCCCATCCAGAAATGGAATGGACTACCTCATAAGTCAATGAGTTCCCTGTCATTGAAAGTATTCAAACAACTATTAATAATAACCGTTGACATTTATATGGTGCTTTAAGTTTGCAAAGCACTTCATAAATGTTACTGCACTGGAGCCTTATAAAATCTCTGCAAGGTAGATGATATCATTTCCCCAATTTTACAGAATAACGTTATGCTAGAAGGAGGACACAGAATGACAATTACTTGGTATTGCTTCACAGTCAGAACGATGAACAATTTATAGAATTTGAAAGAAGATAGATTTTGACTCAGTATCACTTGAGCTTCCTAGGAAATAAAGCTATCCACTCTATCAATTACAGCTTCTGTGACTTTGGGTAAGTGATTTCCCATCTAGTTGGACTAAACCTCACTAAGGTTCCTTCAACTTTAAATTGTGATCCTATGAAATCTAAAGATCTTTAGGACCGTGAATCTGTGATCAGAATACTTACCAACAGTTCAGAGGGGTAACTTGTGAGATAATGAGCCCCTCATCACAGAGGGTATCCAAGCAGAGGCAGTATGATACTATGGAGGAACTTCCTGATTTGGACCAAATGATTATTGAAGGTCTGAGATGTAGCAGGAAGATTTTTTTTCAGTCTTCCTGGAGGCTAATACTTCTTCCAGAACTTTGTCTTCATGTTTTCCAACCTCTTTATCAAGGAATTAAGTACAAGGAATTAAAATGTACTTAGTGTAAATGTGTAAAAATGAATGAATAACATGCATAGAATTCTAGGCACTGGGACTTCTGCTCTTTTCTGAAGTTCAAGATATTTTTAAAAAGCAGTTTTAAAGAGAAAATGAAATCATTCTTCCTCCCTCCCTCCTTCCTCTTAATTTAGACTATCAGCAGTCAATTTTACTTTTACTCCTTGCATGTGCCCTCCCCTTTCTTCTTTCCATGGCCGCCACCCTACTTCAGACCCCCATCACCTCTGACCTGGACTCTTTCAATAACTTCCTAATTGGGCTGTCTATTTCTAGTCTCCCCTCCCCCCCATTCTTTAATCTAATGTCCACACAGCTGCCAAAATCATCCTAAGACATAGGTATCACCAGGCTACTCTCCTTCTCAAGGATCTTCAGGAGTTCTCTATTACCTGTAGGATATATTCAAACTCATCCTTGATAATTAGAGTCATTTGAGCTCTGGTTCTAGCTTTTCTTTATAACCTTGTTTCATATTTCTCCTAGAGTAATATGACTCTAGAGATGGATGGAACTTCAGTAATTATCTAGTCTAACTCATATCTGAAAAGAAATCATACTATAATATAGCCAAGAAGTGATTGTCCAGCCTCTGCTTGAAGACCTTTGTCTGAGGGGAGGAGAGCTTAGCTCCTCTCTGGGCAGCCCCTCCCACTTTTGAACAGCTGACATCAGGCCCAGATAGACCTTTTGGCAACTTCCATCCTACGAATCCAAGTTCTGCCTTCAAGGGCTATTGTCCTTGGTCCTCCATTGTTGAAAAGAAGCAATGACATCATGAGGGTGATACCTTGACTTCCAAGTGAACTGGATTAAGGAGACAGAGCTGTGCAAAGTCAACAACCTCAGTCTCTCTTCCAGTTATCACTTTTAGGGCTAACAGAATAAATCTAAGCTCTTTTCCACATGACAGCCCTTCAAATACTTCAAAAAGGCTCCCATTTCCCATCTTGCCTGTCTATTTGTAAACCCAGGTCTTAGTACAGTGCTTGGCATAGGGTGATTGCTTTTCCATTCTACTCTCCTGAATAAACATCTTCATCCCCAGTTCCTTCAAATGATCCTCATATGACTTAGACCCCAGGCCTTTTGCTCTCCTAGGTGCCCTCCATTTCATGTTTGTTTGCTTTTATCCACCAGAATGTTTTTTGTTTTCTTTTTTTACAGATATAGAACAGAAAAAAAGAGTGCTACAGGTCCCCATTATATACAGTTTGCTTTTCTTTTAAAGTATGTAATCAGCTCAATCCATAGACTTTAAACGGTCTTCTCTCTGCATTAATCTCCTACAGATGCTCTCCAGCTCATCAATGCCCTTCTTAGATTGGAGTGCCCAGGAGGGAACACAACAGCCCAGATGTTGCCTGACTAGGGCAGACCTTTTTATTCCTCATTCTTTTCTATCTTTTCAATCAATGAAAGAAAATGAGGCCCAAACTATATGCCAGGCATTGTGCCAAATGCTGGGATACAAAAAGAGGCAAAAGATGGTCCTTCTCCTCTAATGAGGAAATATTCCTAATTCTTAGTCCTGGAATATGCCACTTCTAACTCAGCCCAAGATCATATTAGCTCTGAGGTTGCTATACTCTTGTAGTCTATTGAGACCTCCACTTCTTTCCCAAATAGGCATGCCTCCTCCTTTCTGTCCTAGGGAAGATAATTCAAACCTGTGTCAGGATGCTAAAGCATAGAAAAATGTGGTGCAGACAATTAAAGGAAGGAGTGGGAAAACATTGAAGTTATGTAACAAGTCTGAGTATCTTCTAGTAAAGAAGGGGGATGAGTATTCTGATTCCTAGGCTCCATAACATGACCTCCCCTGTAAAATGAGGGGAGATGGCTTCCAAGGTCCTCTCCAACTTCAGGTCTGGGCAGCTAGGGGGCGCTGGACTTGGAGTCAGGAAGACTCATCTTCATGAGTTCCAGTCTGGCCTCAGGCACTCAGTAACTGTGTGACCCTGGGCAAGTCATTAACCCTGTTTGCCACAGAACAACCCCATGGTTGTTTTGCCAAGAAAACCCCATGGACAGTAAAATCCATGGGGTCACAAAGAGTTGGACATAACTGACCTGACTCAACAAGAGCAACTTCCTGACTGCAAGCCAAATACTATCCATGGAGCTACTTAGCTGCCTCCTAATAGTAATGTTATATTAAATTATTTAATGATTATTGATTAAATGATGTGATAATTACTATTTTGTAATTATGGCATTATAATATCATAAATATTAACACATCCTTATAACATTATAAATATTAATCAATATAATATCATTATATTATAAATATTTATTAATATAGTATAAATATTGATTAATATAATTTTAAATTTTATTATTTTAAATATTTAAGTAAATATTATTATCCAAGAAGATCTGAGCAGCTGGAACAATAGTATGAACAAAATAAAATTTAACTTAAAATAAACTAAAAAATTCTTTGGGTTTAAAACAGTCACATGCCCAAATACAGTGTAGGGGAGATGGAGCTAAATAACAGAGAGTGTATATGTGTGTATGTGTGTGTGGAGGGAGAAAAATCTAGAGAACTTAGTGGACTCAAAGTTCAACATGTGTCCATTGTGAGCCTTGGCAGCCAGGAAAAATCCATGCTGTATTGTGACTGCAATCATTAACACCAGCTTCATTCCCAGGAGCAGGGGGAAGATGAGAATCTCATTCCTCTCTGCTTTAGTCAGAACCTATCCAGAGTACTTTTCGAAAGGACATTGACAAGTGAAGAGTATCCAAGGATGACAACTAGGCAGGTAAACAGACTCAAAGTCCTTCCTTACGGGGATCCATCAGAAACTTGACTTGGATAAAAGAGATGCTAGACTGGGTCTCCCGAAATCCAAAGAGCAGAGCTAAGAACAAAGCGTGCAGGTAACAGGGTCAGACTCCAGCTGTACAAAAGGAGAGCTTCCTCATAATTGCAGCTAATCCAAAAGCCTTAACAGGTCCCTTGCTAGGAATTTTCAGGTAGAAGCCAGAAAACCACTTGCCAGGGGTGTCATGGAAGAGAGCCCTGATCAGGTAGCCATTGAGCTAGATGACACAGGGGATCCCTTTCAGCTCTCAGATGCTATGATGTTGGAAAACGAGGAGGTGGTGCTGTGAAAATTCCATAATACAAATTTTGGCCATAATATGTTTATTATATATTACAACAGCAACAAACCAAACCACTGTATTTGGGGGTCGAGTTCCTAGGTTTGAATCCCACCTTTGTCATCTGCTATCTGTGGGACTTTAGGGGGAGGGTTAGAGGTCAGCTTTCATTTTACTTCTAAGATGAGGAGATTGAATTAGATAACCTTTGAGGTTCTTTTCAGACCCAGATCATTGATCTGTTACAGAACTAAGCTATGTAGGACTGTATATTACTCCCACCTCCCCCCAAACCTCCAGGCATCAAACTCTCCCTGAATGAAACACACTTCCCTTCACCTTCCATGTATCCCTTAACCCTTTGAGGAGAAAATGAGTCTGACTCAGGATGGAATGTTCATTGGCCCTATCTAATCCAACCCCTTTATTTTACAGATGAGGCAACTGAGGATCAGATATTTAAAATGACTTGCCCAAGGTCAGAAGCTGGATTTGAATCCAGATCCTCTGAGCCCAAACAGTGTACTTTTCACTGCTACCAAGAACAGAAAAACAAATACACCATTATCTTAAGGCAGCTTATACTCAAGGAGAGAACTTCTTGATCCCAGAATGGCCATCTTAACAGGATATCTGTTTCCTTTGCTGTCTCCTCCCTCCCCTCCCTAAATCCCCCCAGTCAGGCTCTTGAATTGGCACAGGGCTGCTTTAACTCACTGGTCTCAGAATTCTGGAACTCTAAAGAGCCTCTTGTGCCACCAGCTGTCCCTGGGCACCATGGCCATAATGTTGTGTCTGGGATGGAATGCTGGAGCTGACTACTGCATTTTTCCTGTCCTGTCTGGGCGCCAGCCTTCCTAGGCCTGGGTTTGATATGGTGGCAGTATGGGTACATGTTATGCATAGGGGATGCTATGTCAGATAAAGCTTTTTGCTAGAAAGGGTCTGGGCCTTTTCAGGGTTTGTCTGTAGGGGCAGCATCCAATTCTCTTTGCTTTTGTATCCCCATGTCCTACATTGTGCCTGGTCCATAATAAATGCTGTTGATTGATCCCCATGAAAGTGAGGAAATATATCAACTTAGATAGAGCCCTAGTAGCCAATGGACTTCCATGCATCTCCTTCAATCTAATCATTAGATTTAAATGAAAAGTTGATGCTTTCATGACCAACCATGGTTCCAGAGGACCAGTGTTGTAGTGATCTACTCATTTCTTGAAAGAGATGCTGAAAGTGACATACAATTTTGGATATGACCACAGTAGGAATCTGTTTTGCTAGATTATTATTTACAAGGTTATTTTATATTTGCTTATTTTACAAATAAGGAAAGTGAGACCCAAGGAAGGGGAGAAATTTGTACAAGGGTCATAGGATCTGAACGATCAAGCTGGAAAGGACTCCAGGGGCCAGTTAATTCAAATTTTCTCATTTTACAAGCGAGGAAACTGAGGCCCAGGGAAGTTAAATGTGCTCATTATAGGATCCAACTCTGGAGCTGAAAAGGACCCCAGAAGCCATCTGGTCCTGCACCTTCACTTTACAGTTGGATGTTCAAGGATGGGGTTTGAAGCCAACATCTCTGATTCCAGAGTCAATGCTCTATCCATTGCATTCCACTACCACCCTAAGACAGAGCACAAAAGGATATCCATAAAAGTGAACTGATGGGTAATAATTGGCCCCTGTCTTTATCTGGCTTCCTTTCATCTCTCTGACCCCCAGATTATAGGACAAATGCATTTTGAGAAGAGAAATAAAAGGCAGAGATGACTGCCTTTGTGACCTTTTTCAGGAAGAGGGTGTACACAGGGGGCTACTCATCAATAGGGGCAGTGACAGGGAACAAAGGGGTTAGTGAGGGGGTGCACCTGGGCAGGCTCCAGAAGAGGTGACAGAGGAAATGAGAGGGCTGAGACCGGGTGGGGGAAGGGCCTAGGGAAGAAGACTGAGTTTTTGAATTGAAAGCAGGATACTGGAATCGCATGGCAGAAACATTTAAAAGCCCTGCAATGGGGCTTTTGTAGTTGCTGCTGAGAACAGAGGAAGCCTGTTTGTCTGCATGTGGGAGGACTCCATCTCTCATTCCTTAACATGGGTGTCCCTGAAGGCCTTTCTTGAACCTTCTGATCTCTCTCTACATTTTGTCCTTGGTGGTCTCATCAGCTCTCGTCAGTTCAATTACTGTCTCTGTGCAGATCACACCCAAATTTACATTTCTAGGACTCATCTCTCTACTGAACTCCTGTCCTGCCTGGCCAATGGCCCACTGGACATTCCCACTGGACTGTCCTGCCAAGACCTCAAATGCAACATGCCTAAAATGGAACTCATTATCTCCCTCAGACCCCCTTCCCCAAACCACATCTAGAAATTTGCCAATATCTAGTGAGGGTATCACCCTCTTCCTAGTCAGTCATCCAGGTTCACAAACTCAAAATCATCCCTGATTCTTCTCTCTTCCTTGCCCTAACTCCAATCAAGGTAGCTGCTCAGTGTCGTCCATCCTCCTTCTCTCATTTTCTTTCTTTCTCTAAACACCTCTCACTCTTTGCCTGACTTCATGTGCATTATAATGGCCTCTTTAAAAGTTCCTCCCATTTTCAACCTCTCCACTCTCCAACTTAATCTTCCACTCACAGCTCAGTCAACCTTTCTTGATGCCCCAGTTTGGCATTTTCTCCTCCTCAAATTACTTTCCATTTACTTGTCTGTGTATATGTTGTAGCCACACATACCCCCAAGGAGAATATAAACTCCTTGGTGACAACAATTGTTTGGTTGTTCTCTGCATCCCCAGGACCTGGTGTAGCCCCTTACATACAGCAGGGCCTTAATCAATGTTTGTTAAATTGAACTGAAAGGCAGCCACATTTCTAAAAGTATTCACAAAAACATACACTTAAAAAAATGTTTCAGTGCATGGCTCTGGCAAAGCTTTTCCTGTCTAATAAGACAGAAGTAGTTTTATACCTAAGCAGGGGTAGGCTGGTAAATGTTTACCAACTGATTCTCCCCAAACCAGGACATGCTTAAGGCTAATCTGAATTATTAACAATCAACAAAACACTAAATCAACTCTTGGTTTGGAGCATTTACTGATTTCTAAAGTGTAAATGTTCACGTCAAAAATTTAACACTTGATTCTGCTAGCTGGTTTAAGCTGGCTCCAGCACATCCCTGCAGATAAGTCTTGTCCAGCTGGAACAATTTTAGTAGTAATACTTTCGATAAGAGTTGACCTTTCCTTAATGCCACACAGACGATTTAAGCACCAAAGCTCACTTTTGAGTTATAAGATAACTCGTATTGTTATCTTAATAAAATAGATAAGACTTTATTTAAATCAAGTTTAAATCCCTCCCCCCACTCCACACACAAACAGAAAGGACTTAATGAACAGGTTGATTTTTAAAACAACATGAAAAGACTCGTCTGAAATAACGCAGAGTGAAATGAGTAGAGCCAAGAAAACATTGTATTTAGTAATAGCAATATTGTACAAAGAGTGACTGTGAATGACTAAGCTATTCTGAGTAATATGAATATTCAAGTTAACTACAAAGGACGTATGAAGGAAGATGTTATCCACCTCCAGAGAAAGAACTGATATATGGAAGTATGTATGGTATGGTTGTGTGTGTGTGCGTGCGTGTGTGTGTGTGTGTGTGTGTGTGTGTGTGTGTGTGTGTAAAATGCTGAGCTTCTCTAATGTGGAGTTGGGAAAGTGGGAGACAACTCAGAACATAAAAAGAACAAAAAATAAATTAAATATTTTTTTAACGGAAAGGACTGGTACCTGAATACATAGACAGTCAAAATAACTTTTCTTCTGCCTCAGATAGGCCTCCACCATCCCCAGGGGCCTAAAACGATCTCTCAAAATGTAGTCCTATCTTCTGTTTAAAGCTTCTTCTCCACAAAATCTCTTAGATTGTAGAAGCTAAGCAATAGTCTTCCTCAAGTGAGTCCCATTTCTCCCAGACTTCTAATGCTATCCTAAGGTTGTGGCTCCTTGAAAAAGGGAAGACAGGATCACTAGAGAGTTTTCTCTCAGGGCATGCACCATCCACATGACTCACAGTACTGGTGAAAGACAGATGTGAGCTTGCTCCAAAAGACCCAGTTTAAATGCAGTGTTGTTCAAATGGAGCAAGATAAGTGAACCATTTGCAGCTATTAGCACCTTAGTGACAAGTATTTCATTACAGTTGCTCTTAAATGGAAAAACCAAAGCAAGTGGTAAAGTTCGAAGGCCATCCACTCATGATTGTCTAATATACAATGCACTCACTTTCCAGATGAGGAAACTGAGAGAGCTGGGAATGAAAAAGAGTGTAGACGGATGAGAAGTAGGGATCATAGAAATTCTAATAGCTGATATTAAAATTTTGTAAAATGCTTTCAAAGTATTTAGGGTACTAGAGTTGAAATCGCAAACCTGGGTTTGAATCTTGGCTCAGACATTTATTGCCTACATGACAATGGGCAAATCCCATAACCTCTTAGACTCTTGGTTTCTTCGTCTGTAAAATGTGGATGGTAATACTTGTATTAGCTGCCACACAAGGTGGCAGTGGGAACCAAATAAGAGTGCTCATATAAAGTACCCCTATAAATGTGGGGTATTGTTTAATACTCACAAACACACTCCGAAGCATGTAATAAGGTACCATTATCTTCAATGGATGCCCAAAGTGGTTAAATGGAGTCATACAGTATCAGAGGGAGGATCCTAAATTCTGTGCCTCTTCACGCCAAGCCTAGGACTTTTTCATTGCTCCTTCCTTCTAACACAAAAGTTGCTGCAATTTTGTTTGTGTGATGGAAGAGTGGGGGGATGTCCTGAACGTCCAGTGGAGAGTTCCAAATCCTTGAGTTCCTGGGGAAGGGGGTAGCAGGAAAAAAGGAGGTGGAGGGGTGGTGAAGACACACTTCATCTGCTCCACAAATTTTCTCAAGATTGACCTAAAATATCAACAATAGCAAAAAGATTAATGTAACTATCCTTGGAATGAACCAGGCAGCTGATTCTTAATGAATGAGAACTCCTTTTAAGGTTCAACTATCAACTCTACCCATAAAGTACCGTAAACAATAGATACTCCCTTCTCCCTCCTGAGAAATTTGTGATAAAAGAATGCAGTCCTGTCTTTGTAACTGATTATGATGCAACTAGATAGATGAATGTTGGAGCCACACAGATCAGGTGGTGTCTGTAGAGTGCTATCTTGATGTGGATTAACTGAAATGGCAAACAGATCAACCCACTCTGTCAGCTCACTGTGAAGCCTTACCAGATAGAGAGATGCAGAGGCACGAGGGACTAGACATAGATTTGGTTCTCTTTGGGATGCCTTGACTCATTTCCTCCATTGCTACCAGTTGGGACCTCCAAAGATCTGCCTCTTATTTGGGGAAAAGTCTACAGAGTGAAGAGAATGAGTCATAAATCTAATTGGACCCTCCTTGTTGTCTCCTAGCTTCTACGAAGGTTGAGAGGAGGTCTACATTCTTGGTTTCTCTTGGACTCCCACTTTGAGGAGGGGCCCAAGTCAGTAAAACGACTTCATTTGCCTCTTGGTTGTACTTCTGACTTTCTCTGACTCCAGTACCATGTCCCTCTGTGGGTCTCTTCCTTCCCTTCCCTTCCCTGCTCCACATACTTCACCTCTCTTTTGTGTCTTGTTTTCCTCAATTAAAATATAATTTCCTTGAGGACAAGTACTGTCTTGTTGCTTATATTTATATACCCAGCACAGCACAGTTCCTGGCACATATTAATGGCTTAGCAAATACTGGTTTTCTTGCTTGCCTCTCTGGTAATCGGGGGAGGGTGATGAACAGAAAGTGAAAGCCACTGTCCACATGGACTCTAGCTTCCAGATCTGTGGCAATTGGTTCTTTTGCCTTCAAAACCAATTTCTGATAGATCTGCCAATATCTATTTATCTATCTCTTTCTTTCTATTTAGATACAAAGACATATATCTAAATAGAAAGAGATAGATATATAGACAGAGACAATATATGATAAGAAGATAGACAGACAAATAAACAGACAGATAGATGGATGAATAGGTAGATAGAGAGAGAAAGAAGAAAAAGAAAGAACAAGGAAAGAAGGAAAGATAGACAAATAGAGAGATAGATGGATAGATAGATGGATGGATGAATGGATGGATAGATAGATGGAGCAACATGAATCTCTATTGTATAAAATAGCATAAGCAAGAAAGAGCAAGTGCAGTGTGGCTGCTACAGCACACACCTAGATTTCAGAAAGACTTGTGTTTGAGTCTCATCTCTGACACTTTCCAGCTGTGTGACCCTGGGCAGAACATTTAATTTCTCTGTGCCCCTATCTTCTCATCTGTAAAATGAGAGAGTGGACGATGGTATTAAAGGTTCCATCCAACTGGAAATCTACAATCTAGAGCTAGAAGGAACCTTGGAAACTATCAAACCCCTTATTTTACAGATGAGGAAACTAAGTCCTAAAGAAGTGTCTGACCTCATGTCCACCTGCCATGGCATACAGGTATATCAAGTATCAGAGGAGTATAGACTCAGAGTTGGAAGTGACCTCAGGGTGACCTAATCCAAGCCTTTCATTTTAAAAGTGAGGAACCTGAGATCCAGAAAGAAGACACATAATGCCTGGCACATAGTAGGCGCCTAATCAATGTTGATTGATTGATTGACTGATTTTCCAAGTCTCAAAGGGTGACAGCTGAAGCTATCTAGATCCCTTGCCTCCAGACACAGTCTTCCATCCAATGGTTCTAACTGCCTTCCCCAGGTCTGCTGGCCCCCAGTTTCAGAATTCCTGAAGGAGGCTTGGGACATGCAGGTGGAAAGTAGTTAGAGCAAAGGAAACCAACTCCAGACTAAGAAATGTCTCCAGGGTGCGATCCTTTGCATCCCCCATTGCCCAGCCCTGGAGGCACTAAAGGACTTCTCCCACACAATGGCTAACAGCTGCCAGACCCTTGTTCTGATAAATGCCCGGCTTCTTGCCACTGAATTCAGCCCTGTGTGTCCCCGGTTTCTAAAAAGCCCTGGATTTATTTGTGCTACATTTCCCAGTTCCTAGAAAGCCCTGGCTTGGGTAAGCTGTGCATAATGAGGTCCATCAATAATGAATGAGCTCTTTGTGGGACTCCCCTGTCCCTGAACTGGCCGTAGACAAGTGGGAACATTAGGCAGCCTGAGGAGAAAGTCTGTCTCTTGGTAAAAGGCCATTTAAATCATTTAACTTGCAACCCACTGGGGGCTCCCTGGCAGGGAGCCTACCCGAGAGCTGCACCTAGCTTTAGAGCAGCTTCGTCAAGAGATAGCAAGCCCGGCTACAGGGCTTCAAAATCCAAAATTCAGAGTTTTGGGTTTGTCTCCTCTGTCACTTACCTGCTGGAAGGTCTGAGTTCAAATCCAGCCTCAGACACTCACTAGCTGTGTGACTGTGGGCAAGTCACTTAACCTAAGTTTCCTCATTTGCATAACAGGAATAATAGTACCCACTCCCAAGTTTATTGTGAAGGATCAAATGAGATAATGTTTGGAAAGAGCTTGGTATAAAGCCTGGCACACAGTAGGTACTTAATGAACACTTGCTCCGTTCCTCCCTCTATAAACTAGAGATTGCCCAAATTTTTCTACCATGCCATAGCAACCTCCTCACCTTGAAGGTTCATTTCATGAACCTCCTGTATTCCCTTCCTCCAATTTGGTGTTAGTCCCAGAACCTCAAGCTTGTCATGTCTTCATTCCTTTCCAGGCTTCCTTTCCTCACTTTCCCAACTTTCCCTTTGAAGTTTATCCCTTTCCCCTTTTTAGATCCTTTTAAAATACTATCTTCCCAAATTAGAATGAGGGCAAGGACCATCTTCCTTTATGCATGTATTTGAATTCCTAATTCTTGGCATAGTACCCAGCACCTAGTAGGTATTTAGTAAATGCTTATTGGCTTGGTTTATTGAATACATCCCATATCTTAAAACAAAGTGGGCATTTTTAGGGAGAGCATCAATTTTACCTAGCCGAGGAGTGAAAGTCAGGGGAATACAGATGGTACCATGGTTGGGGTTTTGGATTCAAAATCAGGCAGATCTGAGTTCAACTTGTCTCAGACTCTTGGGATCTGTGAGACCCTGGACAAGTCACCTGGCCTCTGTGGACTTTAATGTCCTCATCTGTAAAATGTGGGGTGGTGCACTCAATGCTCACTTACATTCCTTCAAGCTCCAATTCAGAGATCCTATACAAATCTTCATGGGTATTGTGTGTGTGTGTGTGTGTGTGTGTGTATGTGTAGTATAATATGCGTGTGTTATATTTTATGCACATACACACAAACACATAAACACACTGTCTTCCCCATTAGAATATAAGCTCTTTGAGGGCAGGAATCACTCTGTTTTGCTTTATATCCCCAGGATACATCACATGGTCTGATCCATAGTACGTGCTTAATAAATATTTGTTGACTTGTATACCCTCTGCTACTTACTAGGGTACAATTCTGGGCAAATCACCATCTCACTTTGGGCCTCAGGAAAACAAGGATGATGGGACTGCATGATCTCTAGAATTCCTCCCAGTTTTATATCTTATGATCTCTTCTCTATGATAAAACTATATATCTGTCTGTCTGTCTATCTATCCATCCATCCATCTAATCCATCCATCCATCTATCTATCTATCTATCTATCTATCTATCTATCTATCTATCTATCTATCTATCTATACACATATGTTTCTATGTATATGCATACACACCCACACATATATTGAAATATCATAAATCTGACTGAAAAGAACTCAAAAGAAGAGGTCATTTAATTCAGTGCAAACCCCCACCCTCTGCCATTTTATGAGGAAAATAGTGAGGTCCATGAAAATTAAGTGATTGGTACAAGGTGATATACAAGGTGATATACAAAGTAAATGTCAGAGATGGAATCTGAACCCGGGGCTTCTGGCTCCAGTGCAAATGGGTTTTCCACTCTGTCTTGGTAAGAAACATTGCCTGGGAATTACAGAGAGCCTTTCTTAGATCTCAGCTTGCTTGTTATCATGAGATGCTGCATCACTAACTGGAGAGTCAAGAGACCTGAGCTCTGGTATTTTCTGGATGTGTTGAGCAATAAATCCAATAAACATTTAGTAAGTGCCTACTATGTGGCAGGCACTGTGACCAGCGCTGGGGATATCAAAAAATGAGTAAGATAATCCTTTGTCTTAAGAAGCTTAAATCATGTTCCATTCTCTGGGTCACAATTTCCTAATTTCTTAAAAATAAAGGTATGGGACAAGATGACTTCCAAGGTCCCTCCCAGCTCTAACATTTCCTGTTTGAAGACCCCTCAAGCTCTGACATTCATATTCTAAGGACTCTCCAAGCTTCAACATTCTGTTTTGCACCATGAGAGGCAAAAACTGGGCCTCTGTTTCCCACACAAAGTTGGTGCAGAAACAAGTTCTTCTACAAGCCACTGGAAGCTGTGATGCCCTCATCAGCAGTACCTTCCCCTCATTGACCAGCCGCATCTCTCCTCCAGCCTTCTACACACACACACACACACACACACACACACACACACACACACACACACACGAACACTCATACACACACAGAGACTTCTTTCCTTCCCCATACTTATGCTTGACACTAATTATAAAGCAATATGTGTCTGTCTGCCTGACAATAAAACAAGATTAAGTTTTGTCCGTAGCTATATTAAAGCTGATGATTTAAAAATCAGGTTCATTGTTTGGCCTGGATCATAGGAGCATCTGTTAAAAACCAAATGGTGCTAGTCAAGCAGCCGTTTTCTGAAATGAACACAAGGAAACAGAAAAACTGCTTTTTAAAAAAAATTGAAGACAAAATATCATGAATTAGAAAATTAAGTAAAAAACATCATCTGGGAAGATTTTGGATTAAATTTCTTTTTAAACTGCTTTTATTAAAAGTCTTTTTTACCAAACCTGTAACAAGGGACTGGGTAATAAGAACTTTACCACAGAGCACCCAATTTAGAGGGTGTCTGCAGCCCTTACAATCCTTCAGGATTTAGAAACATCTGTGCTTAGCACTTGGTTATCTAGAATAATTTCCTTGAACTAGGAAGCTACTAGAGGGTGGACTGTGGTAAACTATGTCCTTCCTTTCTCCCTAATTATAGGTAACATCTATATAGTGATTAAAGTTTGTAAAATACTTTACATATAGTATCTCATTTGATCCTCATGACAACCTTTCCAGGTAGGTGCCATTATTATCCCCATTTTGCAGATGAGGAAAGTGATATTGAAAGAAGTTAAGTGACTTGTCCAGAGTTACACAGTTAGTAAGGATGCTAGGCAGAATTCAAACCCGGGTCTCTCTGATTCTAATAACACGATCTATTCAATATGCCACATTTTATAAATATTTGTTGAATTGAATCGTTAAATTTTGCTGGCCCATAGTTTGGTTTGAGTTAGAAACTTTGGATTAGAATAGGGAGGGGGATCCTGCTCTAGGTCTTCAGGTGTGACTAAATCCAAACTTTGACCAAATCCAAACTTCACAGAACAAATCCCCTTAATAAAAGGATTTGTTCCATAAAACTTGGACTCAGTCAAAAGGCCACACCCGAGAACCTAGAAGGCCACATGTGGCCTTGAGGCCACAGGTTCCCTACCCCTAGATTAGAAGATGCCCAGTGTCACCTCCCAATTCTGAGTACATGTTCAACCTACTTGTCAAACTGGTGCCATTTGTTGGTGGTCATAGCTAGGCCATCCCTCATGTTATTTACTGAAAGACCTTCTGGTTTCACAGTCCAAGAGAAAGCATTAGCACATGTGTGTTCGTCCTTCATTGCCAAAGAAGACTATGCCATCAGAGAAATAATGACAAGACTTGTACTTGACTTTGTTTTGAGGGAGGACTGTGCAGGTCACCAGCCTCACTTTTCCTCCAGAGCCATCTGAATCCAGTGACCAGATATTCATCAGGATGACTCAGGCTGAGGCAATTGGGGTTAAGTGACTTGCCTAAGGTCACACAGTAATGAGTGTCAAGTGTCTGAGGTGAGATTTGAACTCAGATCCTCCTGACTCCTGCACTGGTGCTCTATCCACTACACCACCTAGCTGCCCAAGGATTAGCACCTAGACCTAAGCTGACCTCCCACTTTGAGGTCTTTGAAAATATGAAAATGTCTCCATGATCTACCATCCTGTGGCTAAAAGAATGAAGGACTATCCTATGAAAAAGTGTGAAGGGAAAAGACTGACATCCCCCAGTCCATCCAAGAAGATATTGAGAGTCCCGATTTAGATGAAGACAGCATTTGAATTTTATTTTCTTACTGTAAATTTTTTTCTGCATCTATGACTGACTGAATAACTTCGCTTATAAGAGGCTCTTTGAGCTAGCTCTCTGCCTAGCAGGCGATCACCTGTTTCAGTGGTGAAAGTTAATGCCCAAGCTGAGCTAAAAAGAATTCTATTTAAATATTTCAGGCTTTCCTTCAATAATGTAAGCAACATATGGTATGTTTTGACTTTATCCACTGTTAGGCTATTACCTAAACTATTTCCAGCTATTGCAATGTTGACTAATTCCAGTTTGGGCCTCAGATGTTGCATGTTTTGTTTTTAAATAATTAAGATTGATCTCTTGGGAGTTCACTTGCCCCATATGTAAAATGAAGGAGTTGCCAGTAGGTACAGGTGAGAAAAATTAATAGAAACAGTCAGGGTTGGAGGGACTGTGGGAAGACAGACACTGTTATTTTTCAAGCATTTCAGTCGTGTCTGACTCTTTGTGACGTCATTTGGAGTTTTCTTGGCAAAGACACTGAAGGGGGTTTGCCATTTCCTTTTCCAGCTTATTTTCAAGATGAGGAAACTGAGGTAAATAGGGTGAAGTGACTTGAGCAGGGTCACTTGTAGTAAATGTCTAAGACAAGATTTGAACTTAGGTCTTCCTGACTTCAGTCCCAGCACTCTGTCCACTATGGCCCCACCTAGCTGCCTCAAGACAGACACTATAAATACCATATTTGTGGAACTGTGGATTGGTCTAGCCATTCTGGAAAACAATGTAGAATTATACTTGAAGAAAAAGAATAGACACTCTGACTTCTTATTCAGTGATTGGACTCCTGAACATATGCTTTAAGGGAGTAAAAGATAGGAAGATAGGCCCAACATAAACCAAAATATTCGTAGTTTCACTTTTTGTGGTAGCAAAAAACTGGATACAAGATAGGAAAACATTGTTTTTCTGTGATGTGTTTTTTCTTTTTTTATTATGTATTTGTTTCAATATTTAATTTTATAATGTTTCTTTTTCTTTTCTTTTCAATATGTAAATTTATATTGTTTCTTTCTTGTTTCTTATTCTGTATTTAAATTTCAGTAATAAAAGGATAGGAATACATTGTGGAATGGATGAATGAGCAGTAATGTATGAATGGAATATGATATGGCTGTATGGTCAGAAATTGGAACTATCAGGAATTTGGAGAAATATGGGAATGTGTGAAGGAACTGATCAAAGTATTATGCAATTGGAAGGAAGACTTTTTTTTTTGAGGTGGGACCTCATGACTTGGGCATCACTACAGGGAGTTCTAAGTAGGGAATTCCCTATACCAATGCATATTGGTGGCTTTTCTGAGGACTGTGGTCAGAGAGAATATTTTGAGGCACTGAAAAGCTGTGATTGCCCAGGGTCACACAGCTGGTATGGATCTGAGACAAGACTTGAACCTGAATCATCTTGACTCTGAGAAAAGCTCCCTATCAACTATGCCATCCTACCTCTAAGAAAAAGACAATGAGAAGCAATTAAAACAAGTTCACCTCAACTTCTTTACATACGTTTTGGATGCTAGAAAATGGGAGAAACAAAAGGATATCTACTCTGAGAGACAATCCCAGAGAAAGTTTTGAAGATAACAATCAAGAAATAGGGAAATGTACAAGACACCATGAAGAACTCCTATGATGGGAAATGCTGAAGGCTTCTATCTGTTTTGACTAACACAGTCAGCACTTTGGCTGGGTGTCCTAGTTAGGGGACTTCACATATCTCAGAAATAAGAGACTTTTCACAATTCTTCAGTTCTACAAATCCAGAGGCTTCATGCAAACCATTGATACTGGGACAGTTGTGTAGAAATTGATGCAGACCCAGTCTTCTTGAGTAACCCAGCAGGACTCTCTTGGAATGATTCCCAAATTCGTTGAGATTCTCGCTGAATGAACACTTCCACAATAAACTTCTCTCTTGGATTTCTTTGGCATAGCTCCTTCCACCAACAGAGATTGCAACATTTTGGTCATCATTTTTCTATCACCTCTACAACTATGCCTGGACCCCTTCCTCTTAATTCCACTTTATACCTCTTTCTCTCTCTTGGCTCAGTAAGCAAATCAATGCTACCATTGTTATTGGTAATGGCTTGTACATTGACTGTGAGTATCCCTGTCACTCTTCAGACCAAAACACCTTCTCAGGTCACTCCTGTCTTATACATGTTCACTCCTGTGTTAGAATACAACCTACTGGTATCCATGAGTATGGAATGTTGCATATTACATTAAATTATTTTCCATGTGTTGATTCATTCTAACAATTTCCTTTCCTCTTCTTCCTCTTAAAAAAAAAAACCTTTATTATAAGGGATAACTTTCTAGGGGAAGAAAGGGACAGAGAAACAATGGGAAATGTAGGTGATAGGAAAACTAAAAAAGTAGATTCTAAAAAAAAGAAATAGTAGGTACTCAGCAAGACTGTAGATTTTAGAGGTGAAAGGGACCTTAGAAGTTGCCTAGTTCAATCCCCCTCATTGTAAAGATGAGGAAACTAAGGCTCAGAGAAGTGAGGCCATAAATAATTAATTAATAAATAATAATTAATAAAAAAATCAATAGACCATAAAATCACATATCTAGAACCAGAAGGGGTCTCAAAGGTTATTCACTCCATTTGTCTCATTTGACAGATGAGGAAACTGAGACCCAGGGAGGAGAAAGAAACTTGCCCAAAGTCGTACAAGTAGGAAATAGAAAGACTGGGACTCAAACTCAGGTTTTCTGACTCCAGAATGTCTTCTTCTTGTTGAGATACTGAAGTGGCTTACCATTTCCTCTCCAGCTCATTTTACAGATGAGGAAACTGAGGCAAATAGGGTGAAGTGACTTGCCCAAGATCACACAGTTAGTAAATGTCTAAGGTTGGAATTGAACCTGCAAAGATGAGTCTTCCTAACTCCAGGCCTGGTGCAGAAAACTCCACCCACTGTGCCACCTTACTAACCTTCAAAATATCTACTCATTTCATTATAGCATTCAACCGCAGAGGGGTCGCTCGCCTGAGATCATGGGTTAGTAGGCATCAGATCCAAACTCTTCCAACTCCAAATGCAGCATTCTTTCTACCACACCACAAAGCCTTCCAAATGTTTGCTCAAGGAATCTATAAACAAGCGATTAAGCAAATAAATGAAAAAAGGAAAGAATGAAAAAGCAAGAAAGATAAGTGGATGAATGGATGAAAATGAAAACCCATGAGAATCAAATAATTTCCACTGAAATTCCTCTGCTCTAGTTAACAGGATGCACAACCCTGGGAAAAGGTGAGCCACACATATTGAAACCAATAGCACTCATGGGAAAGGGCAGGGTAATTTATAGTATGAATTCGTGTCCACTTACAATGACTTATCTTATCTCTCTGGGATTTAAGACACTGAAATATTAGCCTGGGTCTTTGAAGTGTTCAGCATGGGATCTGGCCCATGGTGGTCACTTCCATGAGATTAAGTACCAGCATTATCCTTTCCATTTCTTTTTAGCTTGGGTTCCCCAAGGAACCTGGGAGCAATCCGTCCTCAGTCCATCTATCTGAGATATTAAACACCTAGGAGTGCTCCCAGATGCCGATCCGATTAGTAACTGAACTGAGTCAGTCCGTTCATTTCACATTACCTCATTGACATCCTTTCCTGGGAATGATTCTCAATTATCCCTCTTTGGGATGACAATGGTCAATTAGCATTAGGACATAAAAGCCTCTGCCTTATTCTACCTGGGTTTTACCCTGGGCCATACCATGGTTAAAGGCTTATTATTGCTCACTTCACATGCTGTAAACTTAATCGCAATTTGGCTTTGATTGGGTCAGAGGATGCCAATTTGCCATGTTTCCCAGAATTGTTAGCACTGAGTATCTTGAAATCTTCCAGTGAACAACTGATTCTCAGGAATGAGTTTTTTTCTATGACACGATAGAGTAGGGAGGGGAGGGGTTTCACTGCCAGGGCACTGGGAAAAGGCAGATCAGAGAAACCACAGCTTCTGAGTTAGGTGTCATAATCAGAATCCTCTGAGAGCAGGAAATGATTATAGAGACCACCGTGTCCTGCTCCCTTCACTTTATATAGAAAGAAACTGATTGGCCTAAGGTCATCCAGGTGTAAGTGACAGAGGTTTGAACTCGGATCCTCTGGTTCTAAATCCAGAGATCTTTCCATGACACAAAACTGTCTCATGCACCAATTCTCCCAGAATTGGAGCAGATGTGTAGAAAGTATGACAGACTGGTATCCCCCAAACATATAACCTCTCTATGGTTCTAATAGGTGAGGTCCTCCTGAGGAGCCTCTGTGGATATCTTTGCTTGACCTCTCCAACATGTTTCTTTCAGATAAAATCAGGTTAAAATGACACCATGCATGGTGTTTAGCCATTTTTTCAGTTATGTCTGACTCTTCATGACCCCTTTTGGGATTTTCTTGACAAAGAGATCGGAGCGGTTTGCCATTTCCTTTGCTAACTCATTTTAAAGATGAGGAAACTGAGGCAAACATGGTTAAGTGACTTGCCCAGGGTTGAACAGCTAGTAAGTGTCTGAGGTCAGATTTGAACTCAGGTCCTCCTGACTTTAGGGATGGCACTTTATCCACTTTGACATAGCTGCCCCCCATCAGTATATTAATAGTATATCAACAGTATATTAATGGATATAACACTGTCATTGGAATTGGGAAACCTGAGTTTAAATCTTTGCTCTAAAACTTAATGATTTATGTGACAATGCGCAAATCATTTCATTTCTCTGATCCTCGGTTTCATCATCTGTAAAGTGGAAATGATAATAGTCACCTCACTCATTCCAAGGTTGTTGTGGGGAAGATGTATTCCAAATCTTAAAGTGATACAGAAATATGAACATTTATTATCAATGGGAACCCTGATGGGGGAAAGGAATTACACAAAGGAAGTGGAGAGGGGATGACAGAAGTAGGCACGGACAGTGCTACTCATGACACCTTGGTGATAGTGATGGTAGCAAGATTGTAGATTGATTATGGACTGATCTTTGACCTTGGGTCTTTTCTTCAATATTAGTTGCAAAGCTATTGTATTCTCCACCTCTAGCTGCCTCTCTGAGTCACTCTCCCCCAGGCCAGCAATTCAGAGAACCTTGATGCATGAGACCTCGGTTAATAGTCAAAATTCTCCATAGCCTAAGAATGATGCTGCCCTCTCATGGAACCTTTCTAATTTTGTAATGTGCAGGATTGTGCCAACTTTAATCCCCTTCTTCAGTTTCAAGATCTGGAAACAATGCTGTGTCCAGTCCCATACATCTAAGTGCTAAGGAATGAAGGTACAATGGAAAAAGTAATCCACCTCTCAAATCCTATAGGGTTGTTAGGATGGTAACCAGGGCAACCCAGAGCCAGCTCAAAGGAAGAGAGCAGGTGTGACTGCTTCCTGAGAAGACACTGTGGCATAATGGAGGAGGTGGTGAGGGACCATTTTTTGGAGTAAGGAGCCGTTGAATATTGTCTCCTCTAAGCTATGTGACCATGGGCAAATCACTTAACCTTTCTATGCCTCAGTTTCCAATTCTGTAAAACTTGGCTAACAATAATATTGAAATATTACAATTTTGTTGTAGTTGTCATTTTCAATCATGTCGGACTCTTTGTGATCTAATTTGGGATTTTCTTGGCAAAGATACTGAAGTGCTTTGCCATTTCCTCTTCCAGCTCATTTTATGGATGAGGAAATTGAGGCAAACAAGGTTAAGTGATTTGCCCTGTGTCACACAGCTAAGTGTAAAATATTAAAATATTGTATGGAAAGCATAATTTTATATCTTACAGAGTTATAGTGAAAGTACTTTGTCAGCCTAGGCCGCTACATAGATATGAGTTGATACTACAAAATGAATTTTATCACCATTTTTTAAAGTTTTAAAATGTCATTCAGCTAAGGTAAGAAAAGGAGGAAAATGATTACTTTTACTTAAGCAAGCAGAGAGTCTTGTTACTTTGAGGTGTTTAGAGGGGATGGATCCAGGTAGGATGTAGGGGCACAGTAGGGATGCACAGCTGTGAGTATCTGAATGACTTGAGGGGTTCTTCCTCCCATTAGGCTCCGTGTGCTCCACTGTCATTTAAGTCTTCTTGGTGCTTTTGGTTGTAGAGAGTAAGCAAAATGATAGCAAGATCTGCATTAAATGGGATACTTATGTTTCAGCTGCAGCTAAATGGCAGTTGTGGGTTGATCTCCCTCATTGCAAAAAAAAAGAAAAAAAAAGATTCAAGGCCTCAAAGTACTGCTTCTCCACCCTCCAAGCTGTGAGGGAGAATGAGAAAGAGATCCTTGGCTTTAATGGAGGGAAAGAGTTCTGAGGTGAAAGAGGGGATGCTTGATCGTCTTCAAGATGCTGGTAAATCATTACATATAGGAGAAAGGAAAGAAAAGGACATGTTTAAGATTGGAGTTTGAAAACAGATGTAAGGTTCTTCCTTCAGAGGAGAGAACTGACTACTCCAAGATGGAAGAAGCTATATGTCCTACAAAGAAGGAAATATCAGGTGCTACCAGGTGAAATGATTCAATGAAGGGCAAAAGAGGAGAAATTTTACAGCAGTAGATGATTCCTTGCTCAAGTGTACTCAATGATACCTAATAGGTACACTGATGTGGACACACAGGGAGCTCACTAAACAACTTAGATTTTTGAAAGAAATGTACTCCTCTCTCAGTTGGCTTCACTGCTCTTGGATTTCTCTCAGTTTTCCAACATGACCCAGGAAATTCGCTATTGTGAAGAACCTGTCACCCTGCAAGATCCATCTCATCAATCTTGATATTCTACTTTATTTCTACCCTCTGTCCCTCTGATGGAAGAGTAGAGCCATGAACTCCAAAGCCTTCATTCCCTCATTTCTCATCTGGTTCCACTGTTTTTGGACTTCTCTCACTTTTGTACCCTCTCACACTATCCCTGCTTCTCAGTTTCCTTTTTTTCTGTTGTCTTCCATGTCAGATTGTGAGCTCCTTGAAGGCAAGGACTATCTTTTTTCATATTTGTATCCCCAGTGCTCAGCATAGTGCCTGGAACATAGTGGGCACTTAATAAATGCTTAATTGGCTGATTGAAAATGGAAGCAAGGCTAGAAACAGGAACTGAATGAGGGTCACAGTCCTGTAAATTAGCTATCTGTTGACCTGAACAATAGAGAGGTCTATTGTCTTCTTCATATATGTGTGTGTGTGTGTGTATGTATGTATATGACATAATAGAGAACACTTTAAGGCTTGTCAAAATGGAAGAAGGCTACCCATTTTTGATGATTCACATGGAGAAAAATGACACTGCCTGAAGAAAACTTACAAAGTCTGGAAAAGAAACTGAGTATCAGGGGAATATAGATGATATTTTCCTTATGGGCACATTGAAAGAAGGGGATATTGAAGGAAAGAGCTGACTAAGGACTTAGTGTCCAAAAATGGGATCTGTATTTCTGAACCATGGCTTACAATATGGGGATTACAGATTCCTGGCCAGGGATGAAGTATACCTAACAAAGGCTGATCAAAATACATTTGCTAGGTATCTTGCAAAATCCAATCAAATGAGCTTGAAAATTTAAAAAAGTATGAGAAAAGAAGAAGACTGCTTATGTCTATTCTTCATGTTAGACACTATGAAGGAAAGAAACAAAGGACTGTGGAGAACAGCAAGTGAGAGAACTAGAAATTCACAAAAAATAAAACCCAGGGGTCTTCTATAACCTTTTTTTTTGCACAGAATTTACATAATAGTAAAGGAGAATTAAAAGTCCTATCACAAGGAGTCAAATGTGACTTCATAGGTATCACTATGAGTGAGATAAAACCAATGACTAGACTATAACTCTGGAAGGGATTATCTTATTCAAAAACAAATTTGGCAAAAAGGGTGAATAGTATTGTATATTAAGAAGGAATACTCATGTGAGTAAATCCAATTTCCAGAGAGGGGAAGCATGATGCAGGGTATTTAGGTGAAGGACAATGGAGAGAGAAACAAAAGGGATTTTGACTTTGAAGTGTGATATAGATCACCTAGAGAGAAAGAGGAAGAAGATAAGGAATTTGGAGAAAGGATAATGATCTTTGAACCTAGGCATGATATACTAAAGACAGGGAATTTCAAATATTCAGAAATTCATTGGAATATTTCACAAGTAGAGAAGCTTCTTGACTTGTCTTAGTGATAATGGATCAAGAGGTGGGAAAAATAAGAAGAAATGTTACTCTAGAACTGATTCTTACTAAGAGGGAAAAATTGGTTGCCATGGTGAAAATAATTGGAACTATGTGACAAAATGATCACTCCTTCCTAGAGTCTGTGAAAGAGGAGAGGAGGGAGATTGGATACGGTTTTAGAGCAAGGCTTCTTTAATTGGGGGTCTGTGATCTTGTTTTTTTTAAAATATAGATAGATGTACAGATAGATAGATAGATAGATAGATAGATAGATAGATAGATAGATAGATAGATGGATGGATAGATAGACTATTTAAATAATTGATTTTCTTTTTAACTCTATGAATTATATCTTGTATATTTAAAAACGTTCAGAGAAGGGATCAACAAGCTTCATCAGACTATGAAAAGGGAATATGACACACAAAAAGATTAAGAACTCCTGATTTAGAAGAAAAACAGGTCTAAAGTTGGAAGTCATTTCAGAAATCATCTAATTCAGCCCCCTCCTCCATTTTACAGATGAGGAAACTGGAGAGAGAAAAAAGAGAGACACAGAGAGAGAAAAGAAAAAAGGAAGGAAGGAAGGAAGGAAGGAAGGAAGGAAGGAAGGAAGGAAGGAAGGAAGGAAGGAAGGAAGGAAGGAAGGAAGGAAGGAAGGAAGGAAGGAAGAAAGGAAAAAGCCAGTCTTTGCCCTCAAGGAAGTGTGTTCTTCTGGGGACATACAATAATACTACTGGCACACAGCTAAGCAGATGCAAAATAACATAGAAATGAATATCAAATGATTTCAAGAGAAGACAGTGCCAGTAACTTGGGGATGAGGAGGAGGGGCAGTGGTGGTGGTAAGGGGGAGATCAGAAAAGCAGAAAGTAGCACCTGAGTTGTGACCTGTGCTTTAAAAGGAACTAGGACATCCCAGACCTGTAGGACCATGTACATGATTGCATAGAAATGGGAGATCTATGTAGGCAAATGTTTACGTTCCTAAATCCTGAAGGGACTTCCAGATGCTAAACAAAAGCATCTCATCAGTAATAGAACTAAGCCAGGCCTCCAAGTGCTAAGTGAGGGTAAAATCCCTGAAATCAATACCAAGTTGTACTACCAACAAGAAAATAAAATGAAGTGAATGATGAAATCCACAGCTAGGGTTTTTAGGTAGATGTTAGGTCAATAGCAAATCTGTGTTTTAGGAGAAGAAGATTCCTTTTCCATTATTGCTTCCTTCTTTCCTGCCCACTCTGGTCTCTGTCTCTCTTGTTTGACCCACTTGCTTCTCTCTCTCTCAGTTTCTCTCTCCTCAGTCTTTTCTTCTAATCTCCTCTACTCTTCTCTCTCTCCTATCCTTTCTTCCCTCTTTAACCTCTATCTATCCTTGCTTCCCTCTCCCTCTTGCCCTGTCTCTGATTATGTCTCTCTGTCTCTATCTCTACCTCTCCCTCTGACACATGATAAAGAAAACAAATGAAATCCCCAAGCTCTTCTACATTTGTTTAACACAAGATTGGGAGCCTTCAACAACCAGAGAAATCAACATCTGAAGCTCCTGGGAGCCCCAGCCAGCCTCTTCTATGTTGGCTCTCCATAGGCAATCATCTGTGCCCTCCTTCTTGACTCTTCATTAACCATTGGCCTTTCCATCTGACTGTTGACATTGCTAAGCATGTTGAGTGAAATGTGAGACCCAAATTACCCCATCTTTGGCATGCCATCCCACACTCCACCCCCATGGGACATTCAGTGCCTTCCCTTGTGCCACTTCCTGGAACCTGGATATAATGAACTCTCAAGAACGTGGAGCCCAGGGACCAAAGAGGATCATAAATGCAAAAGAATTTTGTTGGGTGACTGCTAACCTCTCTCCCCCTTTATCACATTTTTTAAAAAGGCATCAAGGGCTGGTCAACTTTGCAAAGAAGAGAGATTTCATAATTTCATAGAGAAAAATAAGGACAGACTGTGCTGGGAGCCTGCCTGTCATACCCAGGCTGTGAACCGAGGTGTGAGAGAAGAAAACCAGAATCAGCTCTTAATTACTGTAGAACAAAGCTGAGGGGGGCGGGGAGAGGGAAGGGGAAAGGGGGAGAGGAGAGAAAAGGAAAGAAAATTAACAACCTTCTCAAATACTCAAATGCTTCCTATATTTCCTGCCTGTGATCCATGTCCTGGGCTGATTCCTGAGGAGGTCAGCCTTCTACTCCAATTAAATCTCCTGGAGGAATAAACATGTTGAAGTTCAAGGTGCCCTGGGGAACCAAAGGATATGGACTAGCTGTGAGACCTTGGGCAGGTCATTTAATTAACCTCTCTGGGCCTAAGTTTCCTCATCTGTAAAGTGAGAAAGAGTGGATTGGATGACCTCTGAGGTCCCTTCCAGATCGAGGCTCTTCTATTAACTTCTGGATGGTGTGTGTGTGTGTGTGTGTGTGTGTGTATGTAAGTATGGTTAGTATATTTGAGCTTAGGTGATATGTAATATGTCAACGCATGTGTGTATATATGTGAATATGTGTGAGTGTGAACTTGTGCGTATATGTGAGCATGCATATATGTATAAGTGTGCATGACTATATGTATGTAAGTGTATATTTGTATGTGAGCATGGGGGAATATGAGTGAGTATATGTGTATGAGGGTGCATGAGTGTGAGTGTGCATGTGTATGGATCTGGTGAGTGTTTGTACATATGAGTACATGTATGTATTAAGTATGTGAGAGCATGTATATGTATGAGTGTGTGTGAATGTGTATGTATGAGTGTGTGTATGTATACAAGGGTATGTGAATGTGTGTGAATTTTTGAGTTTATGTAAGTGTGAATGTGTATACATGTGTCTGTGATGTGTATGTGTGTGTACGAGGGTATGTGGATGAGTAAATGTGAGTAATATGAGGGCAAGTGTGTATGTGTGTGTGCACATGTACATGTGTGTGTTGGGAGGGTGGGTGTGTCAGGAGAAGAGGCTGAGGGGGCATGAGAAGGAGGGAGAGCCTAAGAATCAGGCTCCCTTGCTCTCCTTTGTACCAGGGAGGACCCTCTCCCCAGACCCTTATGCCAGTGTGGGATGGTAACTAAGCCCTGCTCTGGTATGACTTCTAAAGGGAAAATGAAGAGGAAACTATGCTGTAGGAAAAGGAGAGAACTCACAGGGAATGCTGGGAAATTTGTCCCCCCACACACACACTATTTGCCTCCCAGGCTGATGTCATTCATGAGGCCACGTCATCCTTCTGCTGTTCTCCCAGGCACAAGCCTCAGAAAAACCAGATTTAGTTACAGGGTATCTATGTCATAAAAATAACACTGATCAAAAGGGGGCCCATGGACAAGACCCCATCATAGATCTGGAGTTAGAAGGAACCTCAAAGGCCATCTGGGATGACTGTCTCATTTTTCAGATGAGGAAACTGAGGCTCAGAAGAGATAATGTATCTAGACTGAGGTTTGCAACTTGGTCACTGGCACTGGAGGACTGATTCATTTAGCCTCTTATCACCAATGATTTCAGTTGTCTTACCATTGGGCATTTTTG